>CM063505.1:107852407-107864907 GCA_032207245.1 Pardosa pseudoannulata | reverse complement strand
AATACGATGTAAACATAGAATCTTTTGGACATTTAAATTTACCAGCTGCTGACAGAACTACATACTCATTAATATAACTGTATTATGACTGTTTTTTATGCCATAACTTTTATTTTTTCTTTTTTTTTGGCAAACTTCATTGCATTTGCAAACTGTATGGTTGTTATTTCATTTTCAGCAGCAGGAGTTATGCTGTTAACTTCTATCTTTCCCAAGTACATTGTTTTCTACTTACGTGTATACGTTGCTCGAGTTGAAAACTGAGTGAGGTGAAATTTTATGCTGTCGACTTACAGATGATATTATAAATAAACTGACAGTATATTATGGAAATGCTATAAGGAAACTCTAATTCTATCACAGATATATGAATAACGTGACCATTTATTTTTTGACTCAAAACGGGACATTGGTTTATTTAGGTCAAATCATAGGTAGTCAATGAAGAAAAAACGCTTTTTTAAAGTTATTTATTCAGAAAAAGTTAGTTGGCTTAAAAGTTACGAATCACAAAATATAGTTACTCAAAATGTTTAGTTATATTTATATTTACCAGAAGAACAAATTTGTTTTAATATAGCTGGTGACGATTTCAAGTAAGAAAGAAACTTCTGGAACGTTTTATTTATATTCACCTTAATTATTCACATAGCCTTTTGAACTGAAATTTGTAACTGGGTTTTCTCAGATGTCCACAATTTGTTCTTAATAAAAAATACTCTTTCTACTGGAACATTTGTAGCAGGCAATCACAAAATATATTCAATTACAATAGAAAAGTTTTTATGATGAATATTGTTGGTGTAAAAGTGTTTGAATACTTCCACCCAACGGGTTTCTGTGGAAACATTTAAATTACTCCATTCCGTTATTTTTTGCGATGTAATGTAATTGGAAATTAATGAAAATTCGTCAAACACTTCAGTATCTTTATTACAGTCAATATATTTCTTTTCAATTAATACATCCAGAGATTTTTTGCGTAGTTTCTGAAAACGGGACAGTTTTGTGTCCCATAATCCATTTTGGGGAGACAGGACCTCGTAATTCTAAAAAGGGACAGTCCCGTTCAAAAAGGAACGTCTGGTCACGTTATATACGAAGCAAGTTGTAAGGGCTATATTTTATCCCAAGCATTCTACAGACATAGAATCTTCTCACCCATTTTGCCCTTTAGGATTGCATGAATATTCGTGGGGTACTTAGATAGTTTGTGCATTGAGACTTCTGCATTACTACAAACTTTACAATTGTATACCACCTCCTGTAATGAAGGCTATAAAAGATATTTTTAAAGCTCTCAGCATCCATCGTTACTCAAAAAATATTTAGAAGGGTACACACCAATCCCATTGAGACTTTCAACACTTTGATATGAAGATTATGCCCCAAACATCTACGAGGCTCATCCAGAAAGTAGGTTTCCCTATGTTTTCCCCTTTAAAGTAAACGTAATTAGCCATGTCAATTGCGCATGCGTAACAGATGTATGATGTATCAATCATATGCCAGCTGGACAGGCCCCGAATTCTGCCAGTGGTCCGAAATGGAAACTCTAATTCCTTCTCCAGCCGCCTGCAAGTTTTGGTCGATGATCTTGAATGCACAAAGCATTGCACCAATTGAAATTCATCGTCAGCTCTGCCAGGTCTATGAGCCGAAACTGATACCCGAACGCAAAATTCAATGCTTAGGAGCAGTACCGACATTTTTGCTACGGTATCACGATGACGGCGACGAATTCCTCGACAGGATCGTCACTGGCAATGAGACTTAGATTTCACATTTTACCCCGGAAACCAAGTAACTTCCAATGCATTGGCGTCATAGTGAATCTTATGTCAGGACCAAATTCAAAAAGACGCTGTCGGTACGGAAAGGGATGTCTACAGTGTTCTGGAACAGGAAGGCTGGTTCCATTCACAAGCATTTAAATGATTAAAAAATGTTGAAATTCTAATAATGTAGAAAAATAAAAATTGATTTTATGAAACTTCAAAGGTGATTATTTCCCTTAACATACGAATCCCGACTTTATCTTCACAAATAAAGAAAACTCACAGGAAAAGATTAAGAGAATCCTCCTAAATTAATACGTAAACCCCATAAGAGATCCTATTCAAGAAGCAGGGATTAGAGTAACTTAATCTGTCTTTACTTAATCTGACTTCAACAAGCAACAAAACTTCAAATTTTTATGAAACCTTTGTCTGTTTTTATCTAATCAGAAATATTAAATGCTTAAAGGGCGAACCGTAGCTCAGCAAGTTAAACTCACTTTAAATGAAAATCAGTGTTAATTCTAAAAACCACCATAATTGAGAAAAAAATTTAAAAATATATAGTTTTACACATTATCAAAAAGCAATGATATTAATATTCTAGCATTCAAAATTTCGAAATATCTGTAATATGAAAGTATTATGTTAGGAAGACGTCTTTTGAGACACAACGTGAACAATCACTACTTGTGGATATTTAGTGGTATTGCCATTAATCTTTCTAGAGATATCCCAGTTCATGTTGGCGGCAGAGTTCTACGACAGAAGGATATAAAAGTTGGTCCCACAATACGACAAGTGTCTCAATTCTGCTGATGGCTATGTTGAAAAAGTAACTGACACATTGCTGTACTTGTAGCCGATAAATATGTCCCTGCATGTGTGAGTTCTTTTTTTTCTTTTAAGTAGGGAAACTTACTTTCTGGATGCGTCTCGTAGATACGTCTCAGATATGTCTCGTAGATATGTCCAGATGGTTGTTAATGAAGCTGTTTCTATTTTTAATGAGGGTCAAGTTGATCGACTAAGAGTTATGAGTTAACTTGGCTACAGTATAGGTAATAATCAGTAACCCTTTGCATATAACAATGATCAACAGCGCATTTATGCTGCGGAGATTAGTACATTAGAGGCTCGAAGAGCAATAAAAAAAGTCAAAACTGCTGCACAAGTAAAAACATTAGAAAAAGATGGGATAATGTGCGCAACTGAATAATTTTAAAGCATTTTGAAATAATTTTTAAAAAAATATATAAAATTCTAACTTTAAATGTGTTTTACTCAAAATGATGTTTTTTTTTTACTTGCGCGCACTGTAAATAAAAACTATTCTATATGTTATTTTAAAATTTTCAAGGTAAGTACATTATACCAGTAAGCTTAAATTATACCTACTTTTTTCACAGTTTTTTAATTTTATTTGGTATTTGGAGATTTTTTATTGAAATTTTTGTACTCTATTTTAAATTCTTAAAAAATTCCTTCTAGAGAAAAAGTTTTGAAAACTTTTAAAAATTAAATAGGTAGAGATTCATGCCTAATGATGTAAGTTTACAAAAATGCAAAAAGTATTAATAAAACTTGTAATGTGTCGTTGTAAGCTTGTGCGCAGTGTGTCAGAAAAATTTTCAAAATTTAGAAACAAACACTTACATTACATTCCAATACTTACATAATTTTTTGTTTACTTAACAGAGAAAATATTAACTTTAGATGTATAATTAAATAACTATAGAGAACAAATGCTGAAAATTTTATTTAATTTAAATTGTAATAATAAAAGTTATGCAAAGTCGAAATAAAGCAAAAATTCTAGCTTTTAGGGTTGTTTAAAAGTGATGACTCCCCTTAATTCCCCCCTTTGGAACAATTTATTTGACATTATCATTTTTTACAACAATAAGCAGAAAGGAAGAAGTAAAGGAAATTTTTATATCGGGGTGAAAAGTAACCCTATGAAAACAGGACCGATAGGAAAAGTGATTGTTAAGAACGACCATGTCTCACATTGATGCCGTGTAATGTAGTCTCCACACCATGGCCAATTGTTCACCACTTCCTGATGGTGACCTTGAACGATGGTTCACTGGTGCATCTACATGCTGGGCCATTAAATGAGCCAAACACGTGGATTCGTCCATAGAGTCCCTTTAGTTTCGCATCTGGCTGCCTTTGATCTTTGGAGAAAACCGCCTCGGAAGCCATCGTCTGCCAAGGTTATTTTATCGTCTGCACCATCAACCACGAAAAACTATACCCCGTCCAGACAGTGGTGATGGCTTGCAGTGGACCATTGTGTGGAGGGGCCTTAACAGTTGAACAGTGGATCATGTGGGTGTAAGTGCTTAGGGTATATTTAGATGAGATAAAACACTTTTGAAACATACTCGAATTGGTTGAAATATCGAAAACCCATCCCCAAAAGGTTGACAATAGTGTATAAAGTTTTTCCATAGAGCGGAACAATCTTGCAAAGATTTCATATAGGATACAGAAATTATGCCACTCACCTGTGGTGCGTATGTAAAAACTAGGGTTGTTTAAAAGTGATGACTCCCCTTAAGTACCCCCTTTTGGAACAATTTATTTGACATTGTCGTTTTGTACAACAATAAGCTAAAATGAAGAAGTAAAGGGAATTTTTAAATTGAGGTGAAAAGAAGACATATAAAAGCAGGACCGATAGGAGAAGTAATTGTTAAGAACGATCGTGTCTCACATTGATCCCTTGTAACAGTTGAGCAGTGGATCATGAGGATGCAAGTGCTTGGGGTATATTTAAATCAGATAAAACACTTTTGAAATACACTCGAATTGGTTGAAATATAGAAAAACCATCTCCAAAAGGTTGACAGGAGTGCATAAGGTTTTTCCACAGAGCGGAACAATCTTGCAAAGATTTCATACAGGATACAGAAATAATACCACTCACCTGTGGTGCGTATGTAGAAACTAGGAATGCATTGGTCCTCCCAGGGTGGTCATAATCGTGCATCGCGGCTGCTGCATACAGTGCCATCAGTTCCAGCGCTGGGTAGTTGGCGCCCATTACGCCGTAACTAACGTCGGCTGCAAAACTCGGACGGTGCACAGGAGCCGAACCCGATCCACTGCTGCAGGAATCTAGTGGAGAGAAAACAACTTACTAAAGCTACAGGACACAAAAGGGATTATAGTACATTGATGGATAACAATACTAGAAAATGACCTAAAGATGAAATTTTTGCAATCTATATTATGGGTATATTATGTTGATAGTATTAAGTCCTCGGGAAGGAATCCACACTTGTACACACATGAGGAAAGAGATACATTTCTAGAGGCTTTCTAAGACTAATGAGCTCACATTTGGGTTAAAAATGAGGTCACATTTGGGGAACAACCAAATAAAAAGATTAAATCTAAACCCTACAATAAAAAGTAAAAATTCCTAGTTAAAAGGTTGATAATAGTATATGTAAATGCAAATAACAATCAAATACAGCTGAATATAAGTAAAGATGTGTAAAGAGAGGAAAACAATTAGCTCAGTGAGTTACATCATAAACTTTAAGAACAATAACGTTTAGGAAACCACTCTGATTTAAATGTGGTTGATCACAAAATAAATTAATGGGATGTGAATTAAAAAGGTGAGCACTTTGATATCGAAAATTAGGGTACATTGGGCAAATATGCTGCATCACAATGTGATAGTTTGGTTTGTTTTGGTTTGGAGCACTACCGTCTACTGTTTTGCACACGAGGGCTAATGAGACCGGGACCTACTGCTTAAAGCCGATTCCGAAAGGCTACGAACATCCATGCCATAGTGCGATTCGAACCCACGAACTCCGGTACCAACGATCAGCGCCCTAACCAATCGGCCAGCGTTCGGCTTACAATGTGGTAGAGACATTACAAGGTTGACAAATACAATAGCTTTGACTAAGCAGCAAATGGCAAGGGGAGAAGCTAGTATTCCGATGCAGACGTCGGACAATAATATCATTCTTCCTGTAGGAGATTAAAGACCGATTCACTGAATTCGATTTGCATTACATACAAATCGCACTTGAACTTAAATTATTGAAATAGTAAATATGTCTTTAAATATCTTCAAATATAATAATTTGTTCTGAAAATAGTTGGAAATTTAGGGTTTTGAGAAAAAATCATCCTATTTTAGGGCATTTAAGGAGTATTTATTTCTATCTATAATTTTAAATTTCTTACATGACGTATAATTTAATTCTTAATGAACCGTTTGTAGGTAAAGTGTCTTTAAAACGAAGTATATTATTGAAGCATAGTTGATTAAGATTAAAACTGATTTTGAGGTGGATGGAATTTGGTTTATTTATTCAATACCTATATCACTATATGGCTATGAATAATAAATACATTTTTTTAACATCCATAATCTTATAATGTATACAATTATTATTTCAACGCACAGTTATTAAAAATGCGAAATTTAATTTTTTTCAAAACAAAATAGGTACATTGTATGAATATTGAAATAATCTTCTTAATCATATCTGCATATTCCTTTGGAATTTAATTATTATTTATATTCAGCATATAAAATAAAAGATTATTAAAATTAATAAGTTTCAAAATATGTAACCTACTATTCTGTACTTAAATTCTTAGACATATTTCTACACAGGAAAATTAGGCATTTTTGCTTTTATTTTTTCTCTTATTATTTTCCGCAGACGCTTCTGATAAATGTATCTTATTCTAAGATTTAAAAGATATCCAATAAATAAAACTAGGTATATTATACACAAAACAAAACACATTGATTATTTTCTTAAAAATTTATTTGAAAGAATAAATAATCATCATTTAATATAATATTTTAGGGCCGTTTCACCAAAGTCGTTTAACTGTTAACCGCGATTAATCTCTGTTTAAACGAAGAATTGCGTCTAACCATTGGGTGTCACCATGGGTTAATCGCTGTTATCCGTTAAACGATTTTGGAGAGGCCGGCACTTTGCTACATTTATACAAACATAGTGCAATGTTAAATTTTGAAGCAAATTGGTTTAAAGTAAAAGAAGTCGGTGTTAAAAGTCTACTATCAACTTAAAGCTTGTAAAATTTCCTGATATCAGTTCTTTTTACCATTTTTTTATGAAATAGAAACATGCTTTGAACTTGTTTTTAAATCTATAATTCCTTCATGCTATCGTGCATTATTAAACCGGTTACTACACTAAAGAATTACGTTCTCTACTGCACACATATAAGTATATTATTTTGTGCTTTGGTAAAAATCTACTTACAAAATTGAATGCTTAAAACACTTTTTAGATCTCATTAAGAGCCGTTCTTACCAAAGTCATTTAATGGCTAACCATGATTAACCCATGGAGCCAACCAATGGTGGGACGCAATTCTCTGCTTAATCAAAGATTAATCGCGGTTAGCCGTTAAACAACTTTGGAGAGACAAGCCCTAAAAATGTCAAATAAGTTATATTAATTTCACGCAATATTTGACGACTTCCAACACATATCAAATTAATAACTATTACAGTTACATTAGTTAAAGAGATTAAATGATGAGAGATTAAATCATCGAAATTGTTCATCCCTGTAGAATTTAATCTTCTGGACAAGACAGATGATTTGTACTCAAAAGAGTAGAACAGAATCAGTTATAACCGTACTAGAATTCTAATGTTAGAGAGTTTTTCTAGACATTATATACCTTGTCATAAATTAATGTTCGTAATTGCCTTCATAACTGTTCAGGTGGATAAAAATTTTACTCCTTATCAAATTATCTGCTCTTGTAACATAGACTAGTTTGAATTAGATTTGCATATTGAATACTGCACTTGTCAAGTCATATCAAAGATAATAATGAGTAGTTAAACGAACTAACGATTATAGATTAATATAAATTCAATAATATTAAAACATATGAATATATTACATTGTATAAAATTTCATTCAATACTGAAATAAATTTTCGTTAATTTATAAATGGAATCAGCTATTAACTATTTGCGATATAAAGTTTTCTTAAAGACACAGATCAAACTTTTAACGATACTGAAATGTACTAAAATAGCAAGTAAACAAATATAAAACAAAAAAAATACAACCTGAACTAGGCGACTGGAAACCAAAAGAACAGCGAAGATGCAAATTTCTAGTATATTACCGGGTACTGAGTCAGAAATCACATGCATCAATGGGGTGCAAGAACACATTGGGGCTGCCATACCCAACCACCAAAGTCAGGGCAAACACACCAACCTACTCATCGTCTCATAAAACCGCCAAAAAATCGCCAAATTTGGCGAAAAAAAACACGGCGTCTATAATACATCTGTATCACCATTTGTTTAGGTTATAAATATGTGTGCATTCGTACTTGCAACTCTGTCATTTCAGCAAAATTAAAAGCATTGATTTTTGTTTTAAGTCTTCTTCAATCAACTCACTAATTCTATTTTTACTCTCCCCAAGATTAAAGATTCTCACAATTGAATGCATTGTTTCATGCTTTGCCTTGACATTTTCAAGATACGATAACGAAGATGAAACGCGAGTTCAAGGCTGCTTTGAATATTGCACACATTTTGTTCCAGAAAGTAGAATTAATTTCACTCAAAAGTAATATTAATTGCTTTTAAAGCATAGCTATAAACTCTTCCGCCAAAAAATGCATTATAAAAGAAACATTAAGGAACCATTATCCTTTCTGTTAATTAAAAATTCAAAAGTTTGTTTACATTAAGCACTATTTTCTCTTTGAATATGAAAACAAATTCCTCCCAAGGGGAAAAAACTTCCAGTTCGAAGTCTTCAGGTTTTACGGTAGAATTTACGCATCGCGTTCAACCTTAAAGATTATTTAGCACAGAGTAGAGGAAAATGATTCTTCTTCGATCAGTTATTTTACGGCTTGGACGGTAATAAAAGTTTTAAGCTGTCCGTTTTAAGGCTGGATCTACTAATAAAACGTAATGAATCTAGGAGAGGATATCGCTTCAACCGTAAATGACTTAAATTATTTAAAATGTAGATGAAAGGGATGCGGCAGTAACTTTTACTAATTTCTTAAAATGGTTATACAACTAACAGATAAGATTTTAAATCCAGTAATGCTTAACGTAATTTTCTGATGAAAGTTTAAAAAATAAAAAAAAAGGTTTGTAGAAATTTTATATTTTCTTTGGGATGTTTTTTTTTTTGTTTAGCAAAAATAGAAGACTATCCTATAAGCAATTTTCTAAAATTTCGAATACTTATTATTATTCATAAATTTCCCCATTGGACCAACATTTTATGTTATTTTGAGTCTTCGTTTAAATTTACTTTTTCGGTAGTGGGAAATATCTACGGATATTTAGATTTATCACAAAATTTTCCTGTACAGTATTGTGTTTACACGTGATAGCAAGCCTCAGTAGCTCAGACAGCAAAAGAAGTGATCTCGTAAATGAAGATTTACGGCTTCGGAGCTCTAGACGGCCTAAGATCCACTGTGCTCGTTAAGGTTGATTGAGGCACATCTTCGTGGTCACAATGTCCTCCAAGTGCTAAAACGATACCTCTGGAGGTCGCAGGTCTGGCCTGGAGGTCTTCTACTTAGTTAATACTTCTAAATTACGAGGATTCATTTTGAGCACAGTCGTTTCTTCTCCCTAAGAGTGCTCTTAGAAATGAAAGGCACAACCCCTGCCCTAATTCGAGTAGCTTATAAATCCCGTTCTTGGGCTTGTCCAAGGGGAATAAGTAAAAATAACAACACGGGTACCAAATAAATCATTTATTCCGAAGTCTTTTTTTTTCATTAATGTCATCCATTGATGGCCGAACGATGGCCGATTGGTTAGGGTGCTGGCCTTCGGTACCAGAGTTCGTGGGTTCGGATCCCACTATGGCATGGATGTTCGTAGCCGTTCGGAATCGGCTTTAAGCTGTAGGTCCCGGTCTCATTAGCCCTCGTGTTGCAAAAAGTAGACTGTAGCACTCCAAACCAAACCAAACCATCCATTGATGTTTAGGTGACAGCGATTAGTCCTGAGGACAGTCTATAATATTCAAAGCTATTTAAATATTGCATTTGTTTTTTTTTCTCCATAATAACTTAGATTTATAATATTTAAAACTGTATATCCTGTAGAAATGATTTGGACATTAATGACTTAAAGAGACAATGAATATTGCAATGGGAACTTGTTAAACGATTTTAGGTAACTATGAACTTGGAGTTATGAAACTTTGTATGCATAAACACTAAAGTATAACTAAATCAATACCATTTAAAAAATTTTAGAAATCATATAACATTAAAAATAAGTTTTACGAGGTATTTGGTTAATTTTTTAAAATATAACATGTACATTAATTTTTATATTTGTTAATTATTTTCTTAAAATAACTTTTAAACATTTTTGGTATTATTTTTCTAATACATTGATTATTAATATGTAGGAAATATGTTTTATATTTGTACGTTAAATATTCGTAAAACGTTCGGACTTTTCTATTTGAATTTAATTATCTATATGTAATGGAAATTTGTATAAATGTATAAAAAGAATGTATGGTAAATATTTCGTAGGAATATATGACAAATTATGTAGAAAGAAAAATTTTAAAAATTAAAAAAAATTCATAAAAAATTAAATTTTGAAAATATGATCTGATTTAAGAAAATATTTAATGTTAGTAATGTGCTTATACATCAATTTATATCTACACAAATTTGAATATTTCTAACTTCATATTTTATATCGTCCACTGTTCTCTAAAATTATTTAATATAGCTGTATAGTGAATAATATGATTTTATTTTATAACTTAATGCTAGTAGCTCTATAGCGGTGAATTCCAAACATTTTTTAATATCGACCCTTTTATGTCATATAGAGTACGGTTTGAAATCAAAAAGAGAAGTAAACAATAGAGGATTTGACAAAATATTGATGAAGACTGAACGAAGGTGATGATATTTGTATGAAGATCTAATGGGTAATAAATAAAGATGAGTGGGCCGACTATCCCCTAATATCGGAATGTTTCGTTTTATAGAGTGTGGATTGCAATCGAAAATGGAAGTGTACAATAGAGGGTTTTTAAAAATATATATGAAGATTTATCGATGTTGATGATATTTGTAATTAAGTATGAGATATAAACAAAAATGCGTTCGATGGACTCCACTGAATACGTCGCATATCTCAAAGGTGAACAGCCGGTTGGAAATCATTTTGTGGTCTGTATTGAATTACAAATTTACAGTATTACGAAAACAGTGATTCCCAGGGGAGGATTTCGACTCTATCAGTCTGGCACCAGAATTTTCTCTTTGTATAAAAAATTCTACAATAGTATAAAATTCAGATTTTAACTTGTTCCCATTATGGGTAGAAAACTGCTGTGCTAACAACAGTTGTATATCTGAAATGCAATATTTCACATTTAAATTATTTTTTGAAGAAGGAGAAACACTTTGATACTCATCTGGAAGAAACACTGGATTTAACCATTGTGACGATTTATGAATTCACTTTGGAACTTTAGATGTTCATGATAAGTCTCACTTGGTCTAAAATAAAGATGCTTATAGTCTAGTTTAAGCACACTAAATTGGTGTGGTGAGAAAAAACAATGATTTCTTTGTCACTCCAGGGTGAACAGTACTAATCTAAAGTATGAGGGTAGTTCAAAAGTAAGGTTCTTTGTAAAGGCATTTGTAACGGATTGTAAACGGATTTTGTAAACAGTAGCTAGTCAGTGCGGAAGTAGACAAGCAAGGAATGATGGGATTGCCTTCCCGTAAGATTACGTGACTTCTCGTGACGATCCCGGCGAAATGGAGGATAGAAATAATTGACCATGTAAACGGGTTTCTCCGACCCTCCAAGCATAATTCCTTTACCCGGGTAAAATGAAGGGTACTTGACTGGCACATGTAATCGGGGCTAATAAGTTACATTCGGTTCAGCCAACACCTCCTAAAGATCCTTTAGGAGGTGTTGGTTCAGCTCCTTTTACCCCTCCCCGTGGGTCTTCGTTGGGGACATGCCGGGGCAGGACCGGTTTGAACTGCAGAGAAACTTCGAACTTCTCCCAACTAATAGAGATGTCCGTTCGTCCTGTTTTTTTCTCCGCATGCAGTCTGATTTTTTTTTTTGAGACAAGCGTCTAAAAACTGAGAATCTGAAAGAGTGACGTCATATTCCTTTAGAAGTTGAAAGAATCAAGTAGCGCCCTCTAGTGCGGAAAAAAGGCTTAAGTTGTCTAATCTCAGAAAAAAGAAATGCTTTACGCATATAAAATTATAATTCAGAATGTTAAACAACATTCTGCTAATTTTTATATCAGCTAGTTTAATTTTTATTATTAATGAAAATTCTTTGATTTATAAAATGTCTCATGTTTAATATTGTAAAAAAATAGAATTTTTATAAAAATCACAGTTAAATACTTTATATAATGCTCATTGAATTTATAAAACAGAAAGCAAACAACATTTTACGAATTTTTACACCAGCTAGTTTAATTTATTATTGAAAATTCTTTGATTTAAAAAAAGAGTGATGTTTAATATAGATAAATGTCATTTTTATAAAAATCCTAGTTAAATATCTTCTATAATGCTCATTAAATTTATAAAACATATAGGTAACAGGTTGATGTTATGGAAAATAATCAAAAAATAATAATATAAAAAGTTTTTATTAATAAGAGCATTGTTTAAGGC
>CM063505.1:107842407-107847407 GCA_032207245.1 Pardosa pseudoannulata | reverse complement strand
TTGAAATATATCGTGTGTATCTCAAGAGGTTTTATATTTCTTTTACCTGCTTAGCAGTATTTTTTTGTAACTCAAAGTTTTCCAAGGGCCTCTCTAACACGATTTAGGGCTGGTCTCACAAAGGTCGTTTAACTGTTAACTGCAATTAATCTCTGTGTAAACGGAGAAATGGGTCCCACCATTAGTTGGCGACCTGGGTTAATTGTGGTTAACGGTTAAACGACTTTGGTGAGACCGGCCCTTATTCGGATTTGACTTTTATTTATTTCACACTGTGCCATACAGTATCAATACGAATTAGCGTGCAGTACCAATGCCTCCTAGAAACCTCTAGGAGGTGTTGACCGTACCGTGACCTTCGATAGAGTGGAGGTCACGGCCGCACGGTATCAGCGAGTGCTATTCCTATGCAAATAAATGCCTTAGGCTATCGAGTGTGGAGGTTAATGTTTTTCGTAGGCAGGATCGAGGTCGGTTTAAAGTTTTAAAACTTTAATTTAATATATGTGTACCTTTTTAAATACATATGTACAAGAGCAGATAGTCTTTTATTTATTTTTAGCTTCTGATTCTAAACATACACTATTAATCGGTTGCCAGTGTAATAATTTTTCTTCAGCTGCCTGTATTTGAATAGAATTTTAAGAAATGACCAATAAAGAAATGAGGAAGGAATATTCAGTGTTAACGGGTAGAATTAACCTTCAATTAAAAAGCAATTGCTATAAAATATTTGTAAGGGGACCGAGGATCCAATGAACATTTCTTCTAGGGACGGTCTCCCCAAAGTCATTTAATGCTAACCGCGATTAATCTCCGTTTAAACGGAGAATTGCGTCTTACAATTGGTTAACGATATGGGTTACTCGCGGTTAGCAGTTAAATGACTTTGGTGAGATCGGCTCCTAGTCAGTCATCATGTATGCACAATGGTGCAACAGTGGTTAGTAATAACCGAAAGATACAAGAATCTAATCTGATTACAGATTATATAATTAACTTTGACGAACTGTATTATTTAAGTTTCAACAGTAAGAGACTGTCTTACCAAAGTCAATTAACGGCTAACCGAGATTAAACCATAGCACCAACGAATAGTGAAACGTAATTCCCCGTTTAAACAGAGATTAATCATGGTTAGCCGTTAAACGATTTTGGTGAGACTGGCCAAAAAGCTGATTTTGAATCGCTGATTATTATTGGGGGTTAATTTTTTTTTTACCACTCAGCATTTCTGAACCTAAAACTATATTTCCTTGTAAATTAGTAAATTAAGCACCCAGCAACGTAATAGTATATCAATTAAGATAATCCGATGAAGCACTGATTATGTTTCTACAAAATGTTACAGAAGGTGAGAGTAATTTTAATCTTAAGATCGAAAATTTTCCTGTTCTTTGATGAAGAGTCATCAAATGCTAATTTTAAGGTAATGGGTAGATCTCGAAGACTTTAATTTAACATACTTGCATAATTTCTTCAGTAAAAACTTAGTAAAAGTGAACAAAAATAAGAAATAAAAATATTTTTCATAACCTAAAGATAATGACAACAAAATGCCTTACGCAAAGGTTTAAGAAAACTTTAATCAAGATGATGAAGTTATTAAAAACACCGTTAATAAATGTTCACGGAAGAATTAAACCATTATTCCAAATTTTTACTGTTTAACGATAAGCAAAAAATGATATTAAATGAAGAAATGCCAACCTTTTTCTCGTTTACCTTTTTAGCACTTTTTTATTCTGATAAAAATGAAAATAAAAATGAATGAACGTATTAAAAATAATATACACAAAATTAAGGTTGATATTTTAAAAAAACATTTTCTCCTTTCTAAAGTATAATTTAAAATTACTTTACGTTGACTTATTTTTATGTTTTATAAATAAATTGATCGAACTATTATGTAAAGCCTAGAAGAAGCAAAATTATACGGACAATGGTCTAACACATAATGCATAGAAGTCTATGGACTGGAATGCTATTTTTGGAATGGATGTTTTGAGCTTTTCGGAATCGACTTTAAGGTTGGTTGGTTTTTTTGGTTGAATTGTTTAGTCACTACATCCTCGTGGTAAGAATTGTACCAAACAGGAAAGAACAGTATTATTAAAAATAATTTTTCCACAAAAATAATAAAACTAATGATGACACAACGAAAAGATAAAATACAGGAATAAAAAAGAAGTGAAGGGTTATAAATAAAGAAACAAGGTAAAACGAAAGTGAAACCCACGATCCTGTCACAGAATAGTAGATATTAACGTTGCTGGTAGACGAGAGAGGTCAGTAGAGGAACTTTTGTACTGATTTTTATAGCGTGAAGAAACAACGTTAGCTAATTCGTAATTCAGCAATCATCAGTTATTAAATTATTTGAATATGGAACTGTGACATCACTTACAGCGCGTTTTGAATATTTTTTTGTGTTAGGATATAAACAAATTAAATAAAAATATTCTATTCTTAAGTGTAGCATAAGGAAAATGCTTATTAACTTCTTAAATACAAACCAACTGCTTAAATGGAAGTTTAATTGACACGCTTGTTTTTCGTGAATACCAATTAAAAGTGAAGATAACTAATAAAAACTGAGAAATCTATGTGTAACAAAGAGTTACAGTTGGACAAAGCAAGAGCGAAACCGACCTAGAGGTGAAAGCGGAGTGACCCTCCTTCGACCCTATTGGTCAAGAGGGGTTGCTAACCGCGGAGAAGCCCACTTCGGCCCAGCAACGCTCCCCAACGAACTTTTTTCAGAGAGATCTGCAGGCCTCCTCGGAGAGAGAGCAAAGGAGAAGGAGCTTGGATTTTTGGATCTTCTGCAAGAGTTCGAGCACCATTTTTTTTTCTCATCAAGGCGCCATGTTTGTTAAATCTTCGACCTAGTGTGGTTAATTGGCATCATAGCCCTAAAACCATTTTATATATCTATTGCCATTTACATCTTTATTTAACATTTAATAAACAAAATTCAGCAGGAAGAGTTAGTTTAAAAAAAAAAAACCCACAAGACTCACGGCCGGCCTTGACGATATGTCGGCCTCTCATTAACACTATGTAAATGGACGTTTTTTACAGAAAAAGGTAGCAATTCTTAAATTTTATGTGCGCTATTGTTATATAAAAAATAATTTTTTATGAAAATAAATTACGAATTCTGGCTTTAGGAAGACTATAACCGAGTTTCAATTTAAAGGCAGATATTAAAAAACTCTGCAAAGATTTCTACTACCCTATTGTCTCATCCATTCCTTATTAGAAATATGATAAATGTATTTTAAATAAGATAAAAAATATTTATGTTTTTTTAAGAACTGAACTATATTTCTGAGAGTAAACTGAGATATTTAAAAGTCAGTATACAGATAAATGAAAAAAAAAAACGGTTTGACTAAAGATAGAATAAAAAGTTATTTTCTTAAAACCTTACGTTTGACATTTACCCTACAGTATGTTTTTCTATCTCTCTTACTCCAAATAATTATTTTTTCTATTTTTTTAAATATCATGTAGCTTTACCGTAGGCTAAAATCTATTTTTAAAGCTTTGAAGATATGGCTGTAAAGAAAAGATAGTTTAAAACGTTAAATAGGTGCTTGAAAAATATCCCCGATGATTTCTAGTTTAGAAGAAGAAAATTTTACTTTTTATACATTTAATTGGATAGGATTTACAATAAATCTAGAAGGTAATTTTTGTTCTCAATATTTAAGGATTTGGTTGCTGCAAAACCTGACATTTAATTTTTGATCTCCTAACTGAAATTAAGACCTTGAGTGGCTCCTAATTTCACATGCTGTATATTTCTGTTCGAGATCATCTCTTAATATAGATTATTTTAAACTTTCAAAATCAATTTTTAGCAAATTGTATCTTATAATTCAATTACTATCAGCAGTTTTATGCTGAGGTAAAATAATAAAAACTATAAGAAGATAACACCAAAGGAATATATATTAATACACGCAAGTGCACACATACTTGTGTATGCAGAATAACAAGGTTTGTTTTTATGTATGCATGTGGGGGACAACGTCTCTCGCGTTCACGGCCACGAGCTTCAAGCCGTACATGTCCTCTGGGTAGTGCTAAATGAGAGACAACCTCAGGGGTATACCTCCTTTAGTTATACACGGGTGTCACGAACCCGGGGTTCACCTGAGTGATCTTTTTCTAGTGTCTTCTCTGGTAGACCAGAACTTGGCTCTGTAGCTCTTGTTTCTTACCGGAGTTTACCAAATTAATTCTAGAGCAATGAAGGGCCTCGTTAGCTGCAGCTTTATAGCTGTCGTGGTTGCAGTCATGGCGGCTGGTTTTCAGGGAAAGTTGCTGCATGGGCTAAAAGCCTGGGTCAGCTGAGGAATTACCTTTATGTATGCATGTATGTGTGTATTATCAAATTGTAACGTCACAGGATCCTTGGGTAGTGTGTGGCTGTCGAAGTGGTTGTGACACGACTTACAGCTTATAACAATAACAACTTTTATTCTTGGTTAAATAGAAGCTATTTACAAATTTTCCGAATGGAAATTACAGGGCTCAGGTGAGCTGGTACGGACCTAAAAGTCGCAGGTTCGGAGCGAAACTAAACAACAATATGCGGTCAGATGCCGACAGAGCTACCGTTGTACAGGGGTATAACTGGGACTCCTTGAGTCCTACACAAAACTGGAGGGAGGCTTTCTAAAACAAACCTCGACAACTTGTAGCCTCCGCTCATTCTCTCGCAGGGAATCTCTCCGAAAACTAGATCCGCCTTACGTCACCTTTCGCCTCTTCCCATTGGCTTTTCCTTCCCGCGTCGCCATCCTGATGGCCTCCAATTTGTCCTTTCGTTGGCGCCTCACAGTCTGACATTTCGGAGTCGAGTCCGACCGTCTAGACGCCTCGGACATCTCAAGGCATGTCGAAGCGAAAACCCCTTGTAGTGTAGAGTCAAAAACCCAGAAAGTCTTCTTAACCTGGGCTTTAACAAAACCTCTTTGTGAAGCCAA
>CM063505.1:107834907-107837407 GCA_032207245.1 Pardosa pseudoannulata | reverse complement strand
GACAAATTTTTGTGTTAAGTCTGTATATTCGTACGAATTTGAAACTTTAGATATTTATTTTGATTATCCCAAAGTGCTGTAAAGAGCTATTATTTCCACTTGACTAAAAAGAACTACTACAGGTTTAGCAAGAATTAAGTTCCCCCCTTCTGAAAACTCAAGAATACGTTCTATTGGCATAAATGGAATACAATTGGAACTTCAGATAATTCAAATGATGTACTTCATATTTATTACATAAAAAGTTTTAGTACAAAAATCCGCATATATATATATATATATATATATATATATATATATATATATATATATATATATATATATATATATATATATATATATATATATGTAATATTAAAATCCCTTACTTACATATTTTAATATTAATTTAATAACGTCTGTTCATAAAATAAGTTATTATGGTTTGATCGGTAATTCTGATTTTTCCCTCCAGACACGCTGTAGACTTAATCCAGCTCCTGTCTGTACTTCTTTAACCAATAGTAAATGCAGTCTCTATAGACATGGGTATTTTTTATCACGTGATGAAATGTGCTTAGGGATTCTTCGTAGTCTTTTTACCTGAGAAATCCCTACTTAAAAAATTGTGTGTGCACGATGTTCCCGAAGTTTTGGACTGTTGTATTGATTCGATGTATCGTCACCAGAAATAAAATGCTTTTGTAATAAAATGTTCTGCTTTTTGATAAATCTCGCCCATCTTACACACGCACAGACACACACATACACACATACACACACACACACACACATATATATATATATATATATATATATATATATATCCAGAGAGATAGAGATACAGATAGATAAATAGATAGATAGATAGATACAAAGATAGATAGATAGAGATTTAGTTTCCTTCCAGAAACAAATTAAATTGAGGTAAAACATGAACGGGTAAAAAGCAGAGAAAAAAAAGCTGAAAAATTCAAGTACTTTGGATAGTATTAAAAAAAAGATAGGATTAGTCAAAAAGCAAAAAAAAAATTTTCCTACAAAGTTGCCTAAAAGTGTTAACTGTCCTTAAATATTCTATAAAATTTTATATTCAAGAAGTGTCAAAACTAATAAATACCTAAAGCTATATTTGGGACAGCATTTCTTTGCTATGCCTCAAATAAAACGACAGTTATGAATTAAATTGCTTGCATCACCGGTCACACTCGTATATAATTTTAACTTTAACATGTCTTTTCTGAGATTTTATGCTTTTTAGTTTGTACGCAATATTCTTTAACACTATTCCTAATATAGTGTCACAAATTTTTTTTTCTATTGAGATAAGTACATACATATCTCGACTTATAAATAATGAATTTCTTCATGCGTATTTTTCTTTTTAAAGATTCAACTTGTAGTGGTTTCTAAACTTCTATAGTTTGTATTAATATTAATGAATGAATTTCAATTGATTTATGCCATACGGATAAAACACATGTTATAAAGAGAAAAAAAATTGTGAAAAAAAGTTGGATTTATAAAGAAATGTTTTTTTGTATGTATATGCTAATCTCACTAAAAACTGAACAAAGCTTATTAATTATATACCAGAGTTGTAATGTAATTCCTAGATTGTTTCTAACAGAGTGATACCAAATATTACCAAATTTTTAAAAGATTTTTTACTGGTTGTTCATTTGCCTTCAGGACAAAATCCTCGTTGAATTAAATGACATCTCACATTCTCTTTACAACATTTGGAGGAATAATTCGTGGTGTATTAATCTAGGTATTCAACAAAATATCTGAAATTGAAAAATAACCTGTCATTTTGGGAAGTATAATGTGTATTGGGAAGTAACTTGTTCATTGGGCTTTAACAATGAGCTAGTGATTTTAACGCAGCAAACATCTGAAAACGATGACAGAGCGACCGAGCAATAATATAATAAGAGCGAGAGCAACAAATTACTAATGAAAATTGAAACCACATAATTTACATGTAAGTCTGTTATGTTATACATATATTGTTTTGTGTGCACTATCAGACTTATAATTTGTATATTCATCGCAAGATTTATCGTTTCTTAAGAAAATCATGTTGTCTCAGTAGAGATCAAGTCCTGTAATCTAGCAGACATCCTCAGAGTGAGTATTCGTTATACAGATATTTCTGCTAAACCAAAATTTTTCTCCTTTATGATACTTCTTTCACTGCTCAGCAGGAAGTAATAAATAGCAAAAACTTACAAATATTGTTTGTAAATATATTTTTTCTTTTTTCTTACAAAATTGGATTTTAAAAATACTTCAACACAACCTTGATTGGTTAAGAAGTTAAGAATGCATTGTTTTATATCAGTCAAATACCTAGAAAAATATATGAATTTTTTTCATAGGAATTTAACAAAACGTCTAAAATCGAAAGGGTCCTTCCTTTTTGGACAGCGTATATGGATAAATAGAACAACTTAATATCTAATTTGTTTATGCAGTGATTCAGACACATGGAAAACTATTCATTATCTTTTTCTAA
>CM063505.1:107829907-107832407 GCA_032207245.1 Pardosa pseudoannulata | reverse complement strand
ATAAATAAATCCCAAGAACTTATTTTAAATACGAAACTATACACAGTAACTTTTAATTCTTTTAACTCCTATATGAAATCTTAAGTGTTCTAAAATTAGTTTTATGTGCAAGAGTATAAAAAGTAACCATGTTTATAGCGTCAAATGTGAAGCACTTCCCTTTCTTTTAACTCCATTCATTAGATTATAGAAGAATTTTTGGGAATAATCCCGGGCTTGAAGTACTGCCACATGGAAATTCTTTTGATAAGAATACAAAATCGATTTTTGCCAGGAAAGTCAGGTAACTTACTTCTACCCGGGCACCTGTAGAGCGTCCGTTACCATAGCAACTCGAGAACTTCTCACAAATGTCCCACCCACCACCCACGAGTTGCCTGGGACATCATTACTTAATTCGCCTAATATAACGAACAGAAATAACCATGTAAAAAAATACTAATTTGAGAGATATATCCCGGGAATGACTTTACATTACCGACTCTTGAGGTATTAAAAGAAAAAAAAATCTGTACTTATATCTAAGGGAATTTCAAAATGCTTCTCAAAATATGACGGCATTCAGAAACACGAATTTTCAAAGTCGTTAACCTATCGATTTTTCCGATCGCTCAACTGATACGTGGGAAAAATCGATGGCTAGATTCTAATCTAAATATATCTCCGAAGGAGTCTATAAATGTTAACTTATTGGAAAATTCATAGATGAAGTACACATGTCTTGTTTTCTTTCCGCTTTATATATAGCTATTTGTTTACCTCAAAATTTGAAGTAATCCATTGTATTTTGTAATTTCTCTGTTTGGTGTTATGGTCAGTCCAGTTATTTTATAACCAACAAGCTCTTCCCTGTGATCAAACTCCTGGTGTATCAGAACTTATGAGCAGTTTCCTGTGATCAAACTTTTAGAGAAGAAATATTATGGAAAAGGCATAGTTTCTGCAGTACAAGCATTAGAGAACTCACAGGTAAAAGAAGGACTGAGTCTCATAGAAAAGTTTCGCTAGTCATATTTTTGTTTTGTATATAGTTATTTGTTTACCACAAAATTAGAGGTAATCCATTGTACTTTGTAATTTCTCTGTTTATTATTATGGTCAGTCCAGGTGTATAATAACCTAGAAGCTCTTTCTTGTGATAAAACTCCTGGTGTATCAGAACCTATGAGTAGTTTACTGCAATCAAACTTTTACAAAAGAAAAATTATGGAAAAGGCATAGTTTCTGTAGTACAAATACGTAGAGAACTCACAGGTAAAAGAATGACTGAGTCTCATAGAAAAATTTTGCTAGTCATCTTTCCTTTTCGTATACAGTTATTTGTTTACCACAAAATTAGAAGTAATCCATTGTATTTTGTAAATTCTCTATTTATTGTTATGGTCAGTCCAGGTATTTTATAACGTACAAGCATTTCCCTGTGAACAAACTCCTGGTGTATCAGAACCTACGAGAATTTTCCTGCGATCAAATGTTTACAAAAGAAATATTATGGAAAAGGCATATTTTCTGTAGTACAAGCATGTGGAGAACTCACAGGCAAAAGAAGGATTGAGTCTTATACAAAAGTTTTGCTAGTCATCTTTCCATTTCGAGAATTGTTTTGCTAGTCATCTTTCCGTCTATGAGCACTCTCCTGCGATCAAATTTTTATAAAGGAAATATTATGGAATACGTATAGTTTCTGTAGCACAAATATGTAGAGAACTCACAGGTAAAAGAAGGACTGAGTATCACACAGCTGTTTTGCTAGTTATCTTTCCGTTTTGTATGTAGTTACTTATTTACCTCAAAATTAGAAGTAATACTTTATACTTTGTGATTTTTCTTTTTAGTGCTGTGAGTTTCTTTTTAGTGCGCAGAAATTTGTCCATAGTATCTGATACACTAGGGGATACCCCTGGTGTATCAGATACTATGAGCAAATTTCTGCGATCAAACTTTTACAAAACAAATATTATGTTATAGGCATATTTTCTGTAGTATATAGTTATTTGTTTTCCACAAAATTAGAAGTAATCCATTGTACTTTGTGATTTTTCTTTTCAGTATTGTGATATCTCTTGGTGTATCAGATCTTATGACCAGTTCACTGCGATCAAACTTTTATAAAAGAAAAATTATGGAATTGGTATAGTTTCTGTAATACAAATATGTAGAGAACTCACAGGTAAAAGAAAGACAGAATCTCACAGAAATGTTTTGATAGTCAACATTCCGTTTTGTATATAGTTATTTGTTTACATCAAAACTAGAAGAACTTATACTTTGTGATTTTCCTTTTTAGTTCTGTAGTATCTCTTGGTGTATCAGATCCTATGAGCAGTTCCCTATGATCAAACTTTTACAAAAGAAATGTCATGGAAAAAGCATAGTTTCTGTAGTTCAAACATGTAGAGAACACAGAGGTAAAAGAAGGACTGAGTCTCGTAGACAAGTTTTGCTAGCCACCTTTTCGTTTCGTATATAGTTATTTGTCTACCACAAAATTAGAAGTAAT
>CM063505.1:107807407-107824907 GCA_032207245.1 Pardosa pseudoannulata | reverse complement strand
GTATTATTTGTTAACTTGACTCTTCATTGTGTGCAACAAGTACTTACATATAGGAGACAAAATTTTACTTAAGTTAGTATCCGGTACTTTGGTTTCTAAGTCTCTAATGTTCAAAATGAAGGACATCATTTTCAGCTACCATTTAAATCGTGAGATAGCATACTCTAAAGCTGTTAGTAGAGTTTCCAGAGAAATGCTGAGAACATGTGAAATTATATCTTTCAGATCAGGAATAATGTTTGGTTTTCCAAAACTGACAAACTCGGTGTGGAGCGAACTTTGTAAGTCTTAATAAACCAAAGCCCAAGCCTTTAATAGTCTTGGTAGTTCTGACCGACATGTTTAAAATGTCCCCAAGCACAAATGTCGCATAGGTTCTTTTTATGCAAGATGGAGCTTCTTCATACATTAGTTTTCCTGTTAAGAACATTTAAAAAAATCACAGTACAGAAAAACTCATCAGCCACCACTTTCTTTATGTATGGTCGCCTCGACCCCCATACGCCCCCTGGTGGTGAAATTATGAACTATTTTCTTTTATTCGCACAAACAAATTCCTGTATTTTTTTCCTGTATGTTTTAAACAGCATTTCACAACTTTCCGAACAATAGTTTTAACTATAGAAAACTTTAAAGCAAGGAAGTTTAGTTATAGACACTCTGTACATTTAAAGTAAAATTAATATTTTTGTTTGGTTTGGAGCTCTGTGGTCTACCGTTTAGATCACGAAGGATAATGTGACCAGCACCTACTGCTTAAAGCCGATTCTAAACGGCTACGAACAACCATGCCAAAACGGTTTTCGAACTCGCGTACTCCGGTATCAAATATCTGTGATCTACTATTCCGTCATCATTCTGCGAATTAATATTTTAATATATATTAAAAATAATAATTAAAACCTTTTCTTATAATGCTTTCTACAATTTTTACTGTAATACTTATTATGAAAATTGTTTATAAATTAAAATTTTCCATATTTGATTTCTAAGTATAGATGAAATAAAATTTCTCAAAGTTTAGAAAATTATTTGATTAAAAATTTACAACAAATATATATAATCTGAGATAGCATTCCTTAAATGAATTATTTATGATCTGTGGAATAAACTGATGTTACCTCTAAAGAGGACGTTGATCACATAGCTATAGCAGAAATGCAAAGTTATGAATACACATCACTGCGGAAATTCTACTCAAGCAAACATTTGAAATTTCAATCAACTAAACTCTCCCAAACAAATTATTTTAGACTCTTGAGGGATTAATATCTGTAGTCTGCATTAATAGACTAGTTTTGAATGCTGAATATGCCCACAGATTTAATCTGAAATGACGCGTATTTGTGCATAAATCTATGCTTTAGCTTAAACACTAATTCACGAATATCTTTAGTTGTTATGTGCTGTCATGCCCGTGTGTGAAAATGTTTGGAAGAAAACTTGTATTAAAAAAGTTATTGATAAACACGGAATCTGAATACTAAAATGTATCTAAAACAACATTTTTGATCAAATGTTATTTTTCTATTACATCAAAAACAACAAAAAAAAAATCTATTAATTTTATTTAAACTTATGATTTTCTGTTTAAAAAAACCTTTAGACGGGAAATGTCCTCATATTCTTTCAACTCAAGTTTAATTAAGGTAAACAAATAAATCATGCTCTCTCTGTATATATATATATATATATATATATATATATATATATATATATATATATATATATATATATATATATATATATATATATATATATATATATATATATATATATATATATATATATATATATATATATATATATATATATATATATATATATATATATATATATATATATATATATATATATATATGTGTGTGTGTGTGTGTGTATATACATATATATACATATATATATATATATATATATATATATATATATATATATATATATATATATATATATACATACATATGTATATAAATATATATGTACATGCATATACATATATATATATATATGTGTATATATATATATATATATGTATATATGTGTGTGTGTATAGAAATTTCATATATTCGAAGACGAGGGGAAAGTTATAATTTTATTTTATATATATATATATATATTGTAGAAGCCATTTCCTAATATGAAAGCATGAATACACCACTGTGCTGCTCATCTAGTGTTTTATTAAGTAGACAATTAGGAGTTTAAACATAAAAAATGTATTTATATTATTATCTGTAAACCACGATAGAAAATTATTTTTTTAATCTTTTAATACATTAAGTTACTGTATTCATACATACATACAACCCCTTTTATAAATCACTGAAAAAATTAATGATAAATGGTAAGATAAATAAAAAGCAAGAATTAAAACCTCTTTCTTCTTTTCGAAGGATAATACAAGTAACAATTCCGTAACAAAAAAAAAAAAAAAGAAAAAAAAAGAAAAAAAAAAAAAGGAAAATCAGGAGCATGTTTATTACTTCTCAAAACCTTTTTGCTCTCTTTTTGTAAGTGAAATAAATAGAAATTGAATATGCTTCACAGTTTAGTTACATGAAGTTTGGCAAGATAACCTAAATTTTTCTTCTGAATGAAACACGTTATTATGGGCATAAATGGTAGATTTTTATTTTCAAACTATCATAAGAGTTGCGATATTGTATTTTTTAAATCTTCTTCATCCACTATCTCCAAGAATATTTCAATGTTCATCAGTAACTAATTTTACCAAACTCTGGACCTTCTTTCATTTTTTTCCTTGCTCACGATTCTTTCATAGCCTTTTTTAGTAAGCCTTCGGTTTGGGAGATTTCATGCTATTAGTATATTTTACACTGTTATAATATCCTATCGTTTCACTGTCTACAGCCTAAGCAGATCTGAATATCAAACCTTCTTCTCCAACTATCTTTTTCTCTTTGAATGTTCATCAGTAACTAACCCTACCAAACTCTGGACCTTCTTTCATTTTTTCTTCTTGCTCACGATTCTTTCATAGACTCTTTTAGTCAGTTTTTGTTTTTTGAGAAATTTCATGCTATTAGTATATTTTACACTGCTTTTAATATCATATAGTTTCATTGTTCACAGCCTAGGCATACCTGAATATCAATGTTTTTTGCGTGGAACACGTGGACAACATTAATGACGCATTTTGTAAGGTATGGGCTAACGAAGATAGTTGGTTTTGTTGTTTAAGATACGATCTACTTCTCACTTACGAAGGCTAAAGAGACCGGGACCTATTTCTTTTAACACTTTCTGAACAGATTCAAACATTTATAGTAGTGATTAAAAAATCCATAGACTCAATATTGAAAATCAGTACCTATACCCAATAGCGTAGTGTAGGTTTCCGCTGCGCGGGGAGAAACTTAATTTGTCATTCAGAATAGAGACCGAATCTTCTACCTTTCACAAAATATTATAATTGAGATAAAATGCTCTAGATGGAGGATAATACTAAAATGTAAAGGAATTATTTTTCTACAGATTATAAAATTCTTAGAAATGTAAAAACAAAATTTAATTTCGTATGTATGTTTCGACAAATAATAATGTTGCCTGTAACTGCTCATGATCATTTTAAAGCAGTAGATCTCGGTTTCACAAGCTTTTTTGTGAAATGAGAAGTAAATCAGTGGCCTCGAAACTTATCTTTTTTAATCTTTAATAACACTGCAATATTCGGAAATATAGGAAGATGGAATGTGGTAAAGTGGGTTAGATACTGTCATTCCGTAAAGGAATTCATAGGTTTGATTATCATTAACGTTCTATGGATGTTTAGTTTTATCCAAAATAAGTTCTTAGCCGCGAATGACAATCTAATTAACTCTCCTGCAGAAAATTAAGCTGAAATCAAGTTTAGGGGAAAATGCCAAATACTTGGAAGTAGTCGTGAAGTTCTTGCCGTCAAATTTTTAAGAACCCATGTAATAATGCTAACTTGAACTGCTTTATTTATTTTAGAAGTATTTAATAATATTACCTACTACTTTTAGCTGATTAATGTGATTGATTTTATTATTGGAAATTTATTAAGTAATTTTATCCTTATTAGATTTGGTTTTTAAATTTTCTTTTGCAAGACTTACTAAATATAATGGAACAGTGTCATTTTAACATCATTTCCAAACGTACCAACAATGTTGAGTACCAACTGGTCTCTTAAATGTGTAATCAAGTCTAATAGTTATGTTCACAAGCATAAAAACCTTATGGAATCCTAAACATCTGGTTATATAAACCTCAACATCTTGAAAAATTTTTAGATATAAGATGGCTCGAATATTGAACTTACCTAGTTATTATTTGATAGCATATTCATTTCATTTAAATTTCATGAAATATATTTTATTGAACCTCAAAATCATATGAAATATTATCGAATTTCTCGCGTATTTCGACTGTAATGACTGTTTTCGGGGAAACATACATTTAGAGTAGTTTCTAAATGTGTTTTCTAAAAATAGTTGTGGTCCAAAGCAATATTACATCTAGAGTATTTAATATACTATTCGGTAAACGTATAGACATAAGGATTTGTACAACCCAGGTACTCATTCGGCAGGTCCATTGTGGAGCCTCTGTCTCCATTCAGTACAGTTCTGATTGGCCCAGTTGAAAACTCGTGGACTGGGCCAATAAGGGGCTAACTCTGGTTTCCATGGAAACCAAGACTCTACAGGTGCCCGGGTAGGAGTGGAGCTGGAATCCAGACAGGTAGAAAGTTGCTTCCATTTCAGTAGAAAATCGATTGCATGATGCCCGTTAAGGAGATTTCCAATTGATTTTTTTTTTCGAACTAGAGAGACTGGAGAGCAAACATATTTTTATTACGACTGAAATAGATTTCTAATTTTAAATTTTGAAAATATTTTTAAGCGAGAGTACTTCACAACTTTAGTAAACTTTTAGTAAAAGTTCAGTTATATAAAGGACTGAAGTGAAGTTTAATTTGAGGTAAAATATAATAAAAAGTTGCAAATATGTATATTTATATTATTTATTTACACACATACACACACACACACACACACACACACACATATATATATATATATATATATATATATATATATATATATTTACATATATATTATAGCAATATTCACAGCTTTTAATTTTAGTGCTATTAAGTTCATATCTTCCGTTGAAGTTCATAGGTAACACAACTTTACATGAAACTGTTAAACTAACTTGTATGTCTTGCATTTCTACACGTGATAATGGATAGCTAAAAGAGCTTCAATTTCTCACAAACAACACAAATACTTTGTATCGTGAGCAATTAATACATCAGTCTTTTTCTAAAATTGTACTTAAATGTTGACTGAACTGGATTTTGCGACATGTGTGTCGCTGGTCTTGTCCCAAAGTGATTGGCTGCACCAAGCAGGTCCATCTACCTTAAAACAAAGGTTTAAGATGTTTTGGGTGTCCTCGGGTGTACAATTCACAGCAGCTCATATTATACAATGCAGTATAAATACAATAATAATATTACAAAGCAACTAATGGAAAAGTCAGAATCTGCAGGCACCGTAACAAGGCTGATTCTGAATATATAATTTTCACTGTACCAAGCTATTCTATTTATTTTCATGCTTATACCTTGTAATTATTATCATTAATTATTTTTATTTTTATTTAATTTTTTTCATTATTATTACTTTTTTTTGTACGTCCCAAAACGATTAAAGCACAATTAATGACATGTAATAACTGTATCAAAATGTGTGCTGCTCGTGAAGTTTTAATACAGAAATGTTTGATGGAAACTGGCCAAATAATTTCTCCTGTTTAAGACTTCTATGTGTATTAAAGTATAGCTCGGGATAAAAGGTATATGGAATATTTATCCTTGCAAAACTTTCATAGAGTATATTCTAAAACGTATTGTTTATTCAAACACATAAATACTTATGCATATACGTATATAGTTGTAGATAATGTTACATGTATATATATATATATATATATATATATATATATATATACATGTTTGTGTATTTTTATATATTTGGTTTGGTATTTTTATATTTGGTTTGGAGCGCTACGGTCTAGTTTTGCTCTCGAGGGCTAATGAGACCGGGACCTACATATTTTTATATTTGTATACATGCATATCCATATATAATAATACTTTTTATGTCTGCTGCGACAGCTATTCATACATTCCACGTTGTAGACATCATGTAAGATGGGTAACGAATTTCCTGAATAAATTTGGATGTATTTATACATTCTCTCACAATTAGCATACACATCTGAGGGCATAGTAGTATTCATTGTATTAGATTAAGATTTTAATTTTATATCAGAAGTAATGCTTTACTAAACTCAAAAATGAATGCAGAAGAAATAATTGTTAGAAATTATACCTAAAACACCTAGACGGAAGACGGTAGCTGCTTTTACAGGGCATGATTACCTTACAACCCATTTATATCGACTTGACATTCTCTCTGAGGCTACCTTCCCCCTGTGTGATAACAAAAAAGAATCAATGGACAAATACCACCTGATTACTTCTGGAGCTGTCCAAAGAGAAATAGTTACAACAAGGAATTGGAAAGCGAAATGACTTACGGGGCAAAAACCTTCGGTTATTTGATCTACTTCTTACTGTTTGAACTACTTTTTCAGCTTTACAATGTCTTTATGCTGTTTTTGATTATATTGTTCACTTTCCTTTTTTTTTTCAAATTTTTGTTCATAACCATAACCATAACCACTGGAAATTGAGAAATATTTAATTTAGTATGGTTTGGTTTGATTATAATATGAGAATTAATTGAGTTAAGGTAGCTCAGTTGACAAAGGCATCAACTCATAACGGTAAAATTGTGAATTTGAAGCTCGCGTTATCCAAAGACCATTTGCTAATGGAAGATGGGGCAGAAAATGTACACAATGTCCTCCAAGTTAGGTGACACAATACCTTCAAAACGATGTCTCTGGAGGTTGTACGTCATACCTGCCACTTCTAGAAGCATGATTTAGTCTTCTGTTTGGTCCCTACTTCTAAATTAGAAGGATCCACTTTGAGCTAAAAGTTGTTATTTCATCTGAGTAGTGCTCTTCAAGACGAATAATACAGCGTTTTGCCTTGAACTAATGAACCTAAGACTCACGGGATTGATTCGTCCAACTGGCATTAGAAACAACAACATTCACAAAAAGAGAGCTATATAGACTTGAATTCATTTTTTAATTTCGACATTGAAATGCTACATATATATATATATATATATATATATATATATATATATATATATATATATATATATATATATATATATATATATATATATATATATATATATATATATATATATATATATATATATATATGTAATCCAATCTTTGTAAAACTCCTACAAAAGGAGAAAGCTCAACAGCTATCAATAATAAAAATGCAAAGATACAGTCGGGCCTCATATTGAAGAGAACGCAGATGTCTAATTTAAACTTTATTTCAGAGCGGCAACAACGCACATCTAATCTTCTGGACAACATACAATCAAAAACCACAGAGTTCACTCTGATTGGACAGAAATGCACCCAAAAGTGATGACAAAAAGAATTTTCCCACAGTAAAAAACAACTTAATAGGCGAATTAAATGCAATATCAGCAAAACGCGTAACCATCCAAAAGCTGGGAAACTGCTGTATCGACAGAAAGTTTACAGTTTTATGACAGAAAGGAATGGTAAGTGGAAAATACTTTGTTGACTAAACCATCTAGAGGTTGAGAAAGAGATTTAAATGAATTAGAATGGTAGAGAGGAGGTTTTTGAAGAAATATTAAAGTTAAATAATTTTGATATATACTATATATATATACTATATATATATACTATATATATATATATATATTATATATATATATATATATATATATATATATATATAATGCAATTTGAAGCCTGGAACCTAATGGCGGAATACTACTTATTATCGTTTCGCTTGAATGACAGAAAAATATTTTTAAAAAGGCCATCTAATAAGTAAAATAAATGTTTACATAACTACATTGTTGGAAAGATTTTATTCATATAAAGAGAATCTCTAAGAGACCTCATTGTCTTATGTGACAGAAATTTTAAACAAAACCCGAAAATTACATTAATGCGAATTATTAAGAAAGTTATGAATTATGATAGGCCTACGCGGCTGGAGGCGGAAGCATGTGCTTGCACTTAAGGCACGCCATCACCAGATGCGTCTGGGATGGGCCAAGAAACATCGGAATTGGACATTACAAGAATGGAAGAAGGTTGCTAAATCCAATGAATCGCGTCTTGTAGTTTATCACATAGACAGCGAATACTTCGATTTCCAAGCGAAACCCTGGCTTTCGGACACACAGGTAGACGGTAATAAGCCCACGTATGTGTGTGGGCGGTATTATGGTGTTCCCAATGTTTTCATAGAGCACAATAGAAACCATAATCCTCACAGAACAATCCCTGAAGTCTGTGCTCTAAGTGAACATTGTTGCAGACTATGTTCACCAATTCATGACAACAGTTTCGTAGGGGAATGGTGTTTATGGACAGGATAATGACCCATGTCATGAGGGACGAATTGTCAGGGAATGGTTCGAGGATTATTTCAGTGACTTTATGTCACGTCTTGGTCTCCAAATTCCACTTACGTTAAACCAATAATGCAGTTGTGGTTCCATCTGGAAAACCAAATTCGGGTTGCCTCCTCCAATGAGCGAGAATTGAAGAACCAGTTGAGGAAAGCCTGGTACCAGTTACGTCAGATTACCTATCAGCACCTTGTGGAGTCAATGCCAAGCCGGATGCTGGCTAAAGGTGGGCTAAAAGTGGCTAAAGGTGGTACTACATGTAGGTCCTACATGTTATTAATAGGATGCTATAATGTAATGACTGTTCGGTGTATATGGTAGTCACAAATAAGTATACTTTTTAATAAATTATATATTAGTTCTTTATTAGTATCTAATATCCTGAATAGATATAACAATAGAATAGTAAAATAAAATGCATAATTTTCATATACATATGTATGGGGGTAAATATACATATACGTTTCTAAATACATACATATAGAAGTAGAAATATTTCGGTCGTTATAGTAGTAAGATAGAGTGACCTGGTTTGCTAGAGATCAGAACAACGCACATCTGATCTCCCAGAAGTAATTGGCGAAAATGTCCCATTTCATAAATATCTGAGGACAAATTTATGCCGATTTCATAATTTTAAGATGAGAAAATCCACGTGAAGACTTTGATAATCAGTAGTAAATGGAAGAAATTTTGAATTTTTCAAGTGTGGAAATCCAAATGGTATTATAAAGAATCTAAAGTTAAATATTTGCACTTTATTTAATCTTAGAGAATTCAGCGAAACATATTTTGGAATATTTACAATTTTTACTAAAATTGTATCATAAAATGAAAAGCATTTACATTTTTTCACATTCAGTACGTGTTTAGTAAGTTGGATGATAGGTGGATATCTTTAAACCATCTCTTCTCCAAGAAATGACATTCATTCTACGTTTTTTTTTTCTCCAACTCTACATTTATCCCAGTTTTATCACTGACATGACATTTATTGGACTTTTTGCTGCTTCACCGATTCAAGTTGCTGTCAACGCTCTACTCTATACTTTAGAAAATGGGTGATCTTTATTATTTCCCTACAAAATATTTGCTGTTCGGATATATTTGTGTGAATTTCTTTTTCCTTTATAGTAGCAAATCCACTTTAAAATCGTTTTCAACAGAGAAGTTTGTGATTCGGAAAGTACTGAAAATATAGTACTGAATGTATTTTTTTCCTTTGGCAGTCGATTTATTTATTTTATTTGGAAAGTTTACAAATTTTATAAAGAGACATTTTCAACGTTTAGCAACTGTTGTATTCATTACTGACTCTGAGAACATGGCGAAAAGAATTTGATGTTGTAATATAGTATTTTAATAACTAATTTTTAGTTATAAAATTTTATTGGAAGCCTTGAAAAGAAGTTCTAAAATGACACAAATATATATAAAATTTATGAATAATACTTTATTACGGTAAAACTGCGAAACCCAGTACATGTTCAGTGAACAACCCATATACACAATTTCCAGAGAAATGATAGAATTTTGATAACTCCAAGTGAGACAGTTGTACTTTCTCAGGTATATTCATAACTTCAACTTTATTGTTGTTGTTGCATATGCCACTTGGACTAACCAAGCACTATTGAGCCGGAGGCTACTCGTATTAAGGCAAAGGGGGTACACCTTTCGTTTTGACGAGCAACTCCAGGGTGAAAGTACTACTTAAGCTCAGGTAGGTCCTCGTAATTTTGTAGCAGGGACTAAGCAGAAGACCCATAGGCTTGGCCTGCCACCCCCAGAGGTGTTGATCGAGAACTTGGAGAACTTGTGACCACGAACATATTTTATGTGCTCCAGTATCCTTTAACGAACACGGGGATCTTAAGGTGACTCGTATTCCGAACCTGCAACCCTCCAGTTACGAGAACTTTGCCTTTGCCGACTGCTCTACCGCGACTTAACTTCAACTTTAATGTGATGTATTAACGGGCTCTATGGTTTACCCAAAGTCAGAACTCCCATTCTGATTGAATCATAAGAATTCCATGAGATGCCACATGGATAAAGGAGTAGAAATAGCAAATTAAAAATACAGCCATAGGGAAATAGAAGAGATGCACTGTTTAAATGAGGTTTTTGTTTCCATAACGACATCGAGTTGAAGCTGAAAATAGTAATTTTCATAAGTTAGGTTAACCCATATTGGACCGCTGTCCTATAAACAGGACAGCAAATAAAATTCCATTTAATAATAAAGTTATAAATATTTTCTGAGTGGATTTTATTTTAACCCCTTTAAAATTGACACACTTTAGCATAGTAACAAAAAAAAAAAAAAAAAAAAAACACCTGAGAAATCAAGTTATATTTTATTGTAAAATTTATTTTCAGCAACCTCTTAAAATTTGTCATTTTTTAATCTTTAATTTTATATTTATTATTATTATTATTACTATTTAAACATTGTGAAGGTTACTTTTAGTTTAAAAACAGAGCTAATAATGTAGCTGAAAGTTTTTGTTGAAAAATATATTTTACGTGTGTATTTTGTAAGTATAAAAAAGGTGCCCTAAATTTAAGACGACTGCTCAATCCTGATTATTTTTTTATGAATTCGATATTGCATTGATAGCGTACATTCTTTTCTTATCTTTCAATGAAAACCAATTCAAACTACTGTTCACACACCTGGACACAGGAAGGGGTAAATAATTGTCTATTCTATTCAGAAAACTGGAGATTTTTTGCAAGACTTACTCTCTTACTGCCAGATCAATAACTGCAAGAGAAAACCTAGAACAGTATGCTTAAAATGTAATGTTGGACTTTGTTTTGACTGCTTCCCTAAATTTCATCTATGAATCAGCCTAATGCAATGTAAGTGATATTTGTTGAGTTTTAGTAGTGTAATGGACTGTTGTCCTATTTATAGGACAGCCAATTACATAAAAAATTATAAATATTTTTTTCCAAATTTTGGTTTTATATGCTTAGTTACACCATATTAATGATATGGATTAAGTTTTAATAACTTGCAGAAATATTTAGTTGGTGTGGTACAATATGGGTTAAATTTTATTGTATTACATAAATATATTTGATCAAGTCAAAATGCTGTTCATTTTGAAACGCTAATTTCTATTTAGGACCCTGAACTTGAAACAAAAAAAAAGAGAATAATAGGCCTTTATTGAAGAACTTGTATCTTCAGATTTTATTCACGCGTAAAAGGAAGTGATTGCGCACACGGGTTGAGAATCTTTTCGCAATAACGAATTAAAATTGGTTGCTTTAATGTTAAAAGTGATAGCTACACACGCATACACATACAATCACACATAAAGGGAAAATTCCTTAACCCCTTCCGGTAAAAAAGTCTAGCTATAGTCGTCATTAGTTTTTCATTCCATACAGCTCAATGACGAGCTACACTCGTCATGCGATTAAAGTTACTGTTAAATATGATAATTAATTTAGTTTAAAATTTCTAGTGTACTGAATTTGGCAACACTTTTATCACTTGTGAAAATCACAAGTCACTATTGCATATTGTTTACTTGGTACAAGTCATTGCCAAATTAATGAGTCAGAATCAAAGAAAACCTACTAAGAAATGCCGTGTGTGTTACAAGAACCAAATTAAAAGTGAGACTACTTGGCGGTGTAAAAAATTAAGAATTCCTTTGCAAATCATACTGGAAGGGGTTAATAGGAAACTTACTTATACCATATATAAGTAATACGAAAAACTTCTACTTCTCCGTCAACACTCCTATAAAGTCTATAAACTAAATTATTCCTTATATGAATATAGTTATCTGAAGCAGTTACTCCTACGGAGAAATGTGAAATACCATACGTAAATTTTATTCAGTTATACCCAAAAGTTTTTGAGATTGTATTGTGTATTTTAACATTTACCGATAATTTTCTTCATCTTTTCTTGCAGAAATTGTGTTTGCATTACTTTTCAAAATGTAGAAAGAGTTTTTAATTTGTGTTTTTTATTTGTTTTAATATTTAATACTATTTTAATCTTCAAGTGTCTTATAAAAATGTGCTCGTTGTATGCGGGTATGTGTTTAATGGATGCAGAAAATTACTGTATTTAATTTATACAACTAAATAATTTTGTTGTTATAGTTTATAGATATTCATAAGTCATTTTTACCTTTAAACTATTAATTTTTATTTATTTAAAAATGAGATCATAGCACAGCAGTGTTTTGATGTTTTATACTAGGAAACGACTACTAAGAATTTCAATTTATTTCTTCTTTTTCTTTGAAAATTCAATAACTTTGATTCTGTAACAGTTTCACTTATTGTTCAAATAAGTTACGTGAAATATCAATAATATTTTATGGAACTTTCTTTCAATGAATTATTTCTCTATAATAGGCTGCAAAATCTATATTAGACTATGAGAACTAATATGTTAATATGATCTTCCGGGATATGACTCCTTTGTCAGAGATAATATAAATACTTTTTATATTGCGACTATTGAAGCTGTACTTCCTTTTATGTATTCTTGGAATAACAGTTGTAAGGCTTCAATGACATACAATAATAAAAATGGTATATCTGAAGAATTCAGAAGAGTATAGTTGCAAGTAGCCATATACGAACACACACACACATGCATACATATATATATATATATATATATATATATATATATATATATATATATATATATATACATATATATATATACATATATATATATATATATATATATATATATATATATATATATATATATATATATATATATATATATATATATATATATATATATATATATATATATATATATATATATATATATATATATATATATATATATATATATATATATATATATATATATATATATATATATATATATATATATATATATATATATATATATATATATATATATATATAATATATATATACATATATATATACGGACTTCTCGATGGGTTGTTGCAATCATAAAAACCATAAAAATCATACCATTTCAGCTAAAGACCTTTATTAACATAACGTTGGAGGACGGGTTCCCACTTCATCATAGGGACAGGACAAACTGAAGGGTTAGCTAGCATGAAGTTCTATGTACAAGACACGTAACACCTGGGTCAACATCGGTGGGAAAATATCTCTAGAAAAATCTGTCTCCGACAGCGTGTATCTTCTTTTTTATTCGGAAATTTCCTAAATTGTCCGCTACGGCGTTGTAGGTTTATAATTGGTCAGGCCCTTCTCTGAGGGCTTAAACTGTAGAATTAGTGGTCAATTTAGGTAAAGGGTTAAAAAGGGGAATGCAACGGAAGATAGATTCAAATCAGTATAACTTTTTGGAGAACTCAATTAACTTAATCTAAATTTTTAACTCAATTTGGAGAACTTAGATAACCCACAATGCTCAATCAAATTTAGACAGTCGTGACCATTAATTTTTTTTCTTAACAAAACAGTTAAGCATTTTAATCACCAATGTACTAAGCACGTCGGCCCAAAGCACAACCATGCCCAAGTAAGAAGGGAAGACGAAGCTATCTCTTCCCTAAATAAGACAACTGCAATAAATTACAATTACATTATTTTGCTTGTGTCTTACCTGCGTTTTTGTGCAGTGGTGAATCAGTCGCGTGGGATGGTATTTGTGTGAAGCCTGGGATTGGCTGGGAAGTGAGGTAGTAAACGCCTTGCAAAACGTCAGCCGCATGCATACGATTATGATCTAGAAAATAGAAAGAAAGAAAATTATTAAAGCGTGAAAGGTATAGAACACAATGCTAAACATATGTGATTATTTATATATGTATATATGTATAAGCTAACTCTACCTTATACATGCATACAATCGATGCTTCAATCCAAAAACGATGCCATAAATCAGTTCGTCGAATGCCTAATATTTAATTTACCATTTTCCTAATAGATAGAGGCCGAATGATGGCCGATTGGTTAGGGTGCTGGCCTTCGGTACTGGAGTTCGTGGGTTCGACGAATCCCACATGGTATGGATGTTCGTAGCCTTTCGGAATCGGCTTTAAGCTGTAGGTCCCGGTCTCATTAGCCCTCGTATTGCAAAAAGTAGACCGTAGCTCTCTAAACCAAACCAAACCAAACCAAACCAAACCTAATAGATAGAGATACTTTCCCTAGAAAAGTTCGGGAATTTTGATTCATTTGTCGCTATTTCTAGGATTCTGTAAAGGATTTGTAAAATTCACATTAATCTGTGGGACATGGCCTGCATGACAGTTGATATAGAAAATAATATTGTTGTATTAGTTTATTATATCTCTTCAGAAAATGTCAGTTTTGTTTTGCTGTAATTTGAGCAAAAATTACTGTAATCCATTAATATTTCTCATACATACGTGAAAATATTGAAAATAGTAGTTATTTCATTGAAATATTTTTTTTCAAAAATAACCTATTTCTAACACTTCAATGATAATAGTGAACAAAGTTAAAGAGAAACACCTTTTTTTCCATTTTTGGCAAATTTTTCTCAAATATATTCCACAGGAAGGAGGTTAATATTACATGTCTGTGCCACTCTAGACTCAATGTTAGGTAAACGTACTCTCAGTAAGTTTACTTAACATAGTGAGACAGCTGTAATATAGATCATTTCCATCGAATAATTGATAAGAGACGGCTAATTTGGTTTACACTGAAATTCTAGGTGGCCTCTACAGATTCTAAACTGATCCCATTTAGAAATGATTTTCGAAATTGCACTCATAAGTTTAGGTGCCTTCGTTTCAAAGGGATTAAAGTTGAAATATTAATACCAATTAATTCTGTCACAGAATATCTTTTCGTGTTAATTAAACAGTTTTGGTAAATTAAGAAATGTAATAAAAACACCAACATTATCCGTCTGATTCAGAGGGAATTGCGGATTTAAATAACTGAAAGTATAACCCGAATACAGACTTTGCAACATGTGCGGTTAATTATCTGGAGTTGAAATTGATGAGAAGTAAAAAGTTGTTCGCAACATTTTATGGTGTACCACTCCTCAGATAAGTTTGAATGTAAGAAGGTACTGCTTTAGTGCAGTTTTGTTTTGTCACCTTTTAACCTTCCCGTTTTTTTGTGGTCAAGAGGCATTGTAGTGTCCCCTTTAGGGGTACTCTAAGTAATGTCTCTGCAGCTACAGGGCACAGCTGTCGAGTCCACAATTGGCACTGTATCATTACACTGTTTTGCCTTGGCAATCCCGGTGGCGAAAAATAAGTGCCCCTATTTAAGGGCGGGCATTTTTGGGTTGAAGAATATGCCATGCCAACTCATATTCATAGTTTTGTGCATAACAACTAATAGGTACTCCAGTACTAGAGGGCTTGGCCGAGGGTGTATTATTGTGAAATCTTCCTGTGAGATTCTGTGAGAGTTGAAGCAGAGCTACATAGGAGCCACATAGGACGAATTGGCAACAGTACTCCCTAGGCCAAGCCCTCTAGTACTGGGTTTGCTGTCAATGGTAATGCTTCAATCTATGAGTACTTTGTTGGCAATAACATTAAAAAGAAAATTATGTGAGTGGGGAAAGAAACGCGTGAGAAATTGCTTGAGTTTAGACGAAAATTAATAAGCATAAGGTGAATGGCAAATAGAGAAACACAAGTGCTAAAATGCATCATGGTTCTCAGAACAAATCAAGTTAAGGGTATAGGATGAGAGACAGAGTGTGACTGAACTTAAAATACGAGTGGATCGGGACAGCCAATTTTGGGTGCTTACACTTCCGGTAGAAAGTTGCTTGGTTCACTGGCGCCATCTATTCACTAATATGTTAACAAAAACTACTCAATTAATTTGACAGTTATTTTATTATTTTATTTACATTTTTGACAATATTTTCAGTCAATTTTTCTCCTTTTTATTTGAATTTTATTTAATTTTTTACTTTTATTTCTGTTAGTTTTTGTCATTTTAAGTTTATAAAATTAGTTTCTACCAAGAAATGAGCTTGAGAAGTGCTGGTATTTCTAATATTTTATTGTAATAAATTTATTAATTTTAATATTTATTATTATTTTTATAATTTAACATTTTATTTTATTTCTAATATTTTTTTTTACATTTTTTACAATTTTTAAAATGGATTTTTATTTTTAACTCTAAAATGAAGAAAATATGAAAAGTCCATTGAGGACGACAAACGCATGTCTTATAGGAGCTAATTGGTAAAGAGACCAAGGTACTAATGACAGCAAGTTTGAACCCAAAATAATGATTTCACATTTCTATTATCTTTCTTTGTATTCTATATCTAACACTCACCTGTTAAGTGTTGCAAATAAGGCAATTTCACGCAGTAGGGAAAATTCTCAAATTATGACAATTCTGGCTTTAGTTTCAAATAGAAGGGCAGTTTATTGTTTGTCTATTGGCTGTTGTAAACATGAAAATGAGTGGGAAGGGCATTATAGTTGTTCGTGACGTAGCGACAAATTGCCTTATACGTTTCGGACGCAACAAGTGACTTTGAGGTGTTTCGAGAAGAGGATAATATTACTCTTTATAAAAATTACAAATGGTTCGAAATTCGGAATCACGGGAGTCTGATGATTTAGGATTACACTCTATCTATTGTACCGAAAACTTTTAGTATGGATATGTGTAAACACATTCGCTCAGATTGAATGCGATCTATATGCAAAAAGGGATTTTCACTGAAGCGATTTTCATGTGCTTCCCACGCATCTTTCTCAATCGGTATCGATCATGATTTCGATCTGTGACATTTTGAACTACTGAATATTTCTTTTCAAATAAACATATTCAAAAACTTATCAAATATATAAACGATTTTCAAAAAATCTAAATAATCATCACTATTGGATCTGATAACAAAAATTCCATAAACATTGAGACATCAG
>CM063505.1:107799907-107802407 GCA_032207245.1 Pardosa pseudoannulata | reverse complement strand
CAAGTGACGATGAAACTGAAAACTACCCAATTCTGAAGGAAGACGATGTAAAGCGCATTATGGAGCAACTTAAAGATTTCGCTGAAGAAAAATGCCCACGCATGCTTAATGGACTTGTAAAATGTGAAATTGCTTTTTGTAATTACCAAATGAACAAAAAGAGGACTCAAACAAAAATTGAATCATTCTTTCAAAATTTGTAAAAATGTGCTCTACCTTCAATAAAAATAAAAATGAGTAAGCGCTAATTTTTTTCTAAATTTTTCCTTAAAAAATACTAAAAAAGCTTACTTTTTTCTAATATTGTACTATAGCATATTTTAAAAAAATTTCCTAAGTTGACCACCTCCGCATGTTGACCACTTAGTTACAGTCCCTTGGGTGGTCAACTTATGGAGGTTCCACTGTATATATATATATATATATATATATATATATATATATATATATATATGCATGTATATGTATATATATGGAATCATCAGTAGTCCATTTTAAACTCAAAACTCAATGCCTGTTTTAATTCGAGTTAAATCACCAATATTTTTCACAAAATAATAAATTTTCGAAAGTGGAAAATCTGGAAGCGTTTTTGTCACAGATACAGAGATACACAGGCTTGTTATTATAAGAGATTATTGACGACTTTTCTGCAAAGTATGAATATTACATTATTACAGCCAACATTTTGCATTTTACTTGTGTTTCCAATTATTTACCACTCTCCCAAAAACAAGTACATTTAAATTCCCTAAAGACATCACATTGCATTCTTTTAAATAATTTTTATTTATAATTTTCAACTTTATCTGAAAGTAGAATAATTTTTCTTGCTTAAAATGCTTGGAATCAAAACTTTTTTCTTTTAACTTGAAAAGAAAATTTCAAATTATCCAATCATTGCTTTTTTATAATCATCAGTTTAAAAATGTATTTAGGCATTTTTAAATATCAAAAGATAAAATATTAGGCATTTTTAAAATGAAATTCTACTTTGACTTTTTCCATAGATAAAATTTAAAATACTGCAGAAAATTACAAATAAATGTAAGGAATTCGAAAAAAAATTATTCTGGGAGAATAAATTAATTTCATTCGAAATATGTCTTTGTCACTGTACCTTATATAACTTAAATGTCAAATTAAAAAATATTCATTTAAACAATGCTACATGACAAGCGAAATCACGTATTTGAAAAAATATATTAAGTTACAGTAATTATTAATCTCTATGTTTGAATTTTAAAAATGTTTGAAATATCTCATATTTAAAGCAAAAATACAGCTTAAATTGTGTAACATTAGTGAATAGTGAAGGCATGTTTTCATCTAATATCCTAGATAGGAAATAAAAGCCTGTCTATTGTAATTATGAAAGATAATTACAAAAGACGTTTATGCACAATATCAAGGAATTGTTATTTTTTTGCACTTGTTTTATTAACTTTTGATAAGAAAGGAATATCAGAAAAATAGAAAATTAATGATGTGGAGGAGTAAGATTGGAAAAATAGTTTTGATTGAAAATTGTCTTAGTTTTAACATAATGCGTCTAAATTTTAAACTGATGGTATTCTGACCTTTTATTGAATAATTAAGTAGATACATGAAAAAGTATAACAAACATTCAGTAAACACATATTTAAATGAAAATTAGCAGTAAAGGGATTCTACGTACTTTGGAATGTAGGCAGAATACCCAAGAAATTGTAGGATTTCAAACTTCTAGCTCTTCTCTTTTCTATGTCAAAACTTTTACAAATAAACTAATCAACTATTTTATTCGTGCTTTATTTTTTAAAATTAAAAGACTTTTTAGATTTGGTGAATGATCTAAAGAGTCACAAAACATATATTTATGAAATGGGGTTGGAACATAGGTTAACCAAAAACAATAACCATTCAACAGTTATAATACTCACTTATTGTGAGTAACACTCACCGAAGAAATTATGAAACAGAATTGGACAAAAAACTAGTTAATTAGGGTTATGGTCTCCCCTTATACATATACAGGCCTCACATCGCGATTTCATATTAGAAATAAGGTAGCTTATAAATTCCTTGTGATGGTTAATATCGTTTGTTCAGAAACGCTGTTTTCAGGCTTTGATGGTTCTCGAAGGAGAATTGCAACATTTCCAAAGTGTCACATACATGGTGTGTAGGTATGAGGACTAGAAATGTAACTGACTAATCCATCCGGCGAATATTTTCACTTTCTAGAAAATTGTCGACTAGATGAAGTCTTTTCAGACATTTTCTGGGATATTGAGGGCAAGTAGCAGTCCTTGTTCTCTCCAAATAAAAGTAGATCATAAATTGGTAGTTAGGCTGAACCGGTGTACACCAGTAAATAGTAAGTGACCATTATTGAAACGAAGAATCGATGCTGTGGGAAGGTATGTGAAATGGCCGAAAAAGCATGTGTTTGAAGGCACTATGAATGGATAAAAACATACGAATGAGATCTTGGAGCATAATATTTTTCCTTTTCAGG
>CM063505.1:107754907-107794907 GCA_032207245.1 Pardosa pseudoannulata | reverse complement strand
TGGTTTACAATTACTAATGGTATCTTAAGATGGTTCGGTACTAGTCACATAGGATTTTTTTTAGCATCATGTTAACTTAAGGGGAAAATTCTTCTTCTAGATGGTTTACAATTACTAATGGTATCTTAAGATGGTTCGGTATTTTAGCATCATGTTAACTTAGGGGGAAAATTCTTCTTCTAGACGGTTTACAATTACTAATGGTATCTTAAGATAGTTCGGTACTAGTCACATAGGATTTTTTTTAATCTCATGTTGACTTATGGGGAAAATTCTTCTTCTAGATGGTTTACAATTACTAATGGTATCTTAAGATGGTTCGGTACTATAGTCCATGTAAAATCTATTGGCGCTTCAAGGTCACACTTTCTCGTTAGTCATCGGTTACTATGGTAGCGACCAATAAGCCTGTGCATTCACGCTTATTTTCAGCACTTCAGTTGAGGATTGATTCCAATACGTTCAAACGACTTGCTTTATTATTATAAGCAAAGTCAAAATTTTCAGTTGTGCATAAATGCGTTAACTATGTACATAAAGAAAAGTTTAATAATATGTATAAAATGGTTATAATAAATCACAGATGTTTTTTAAAAAATACAAAAATTCATTTTAATTTAGAATTTTTACTAAAACATTAGGAATCTCTATTCTAAAGAAATTTTCACTTTCTAAAAATCTGTCAACAGACCATAAATCTTTAAATACATATAAAATTATACAAAATATTGTTGCATTAAGACCTCTTTCAGTTCTTGTAAAACCATAAAATAATTAATACAGTACAATTTTGGAATAGAAACTTTACTATGGTCAACATAATTTCATAATATACTTATTAACATACAACTTAAATTTAAGGAATTTCAGAACTACATTCTCTTAAATAAATTAATTATTAAGAAAAATTTTGATATTTAGATTAAAAAATCATACAAATATAAAGAAAAATAGTGAGAAATTATAACTAATTAAGCATTAAAATTAGCGAAATGTTCAATCATCTTAATGATATTATTTCTGTAAATAATGCAACTGTGTGTGAAAAAAAATTTTTACTTTTACAGTAGAATTTTTTAAATCTTACAGATTAGAATATACATACAATTTTTGAATAGTAATTTTATGAAATGGGATTATATCTTAAATTTATGAACTTAGAAACAGGTCTGAAATTACTCATAAAATTTTGTGTAAAGTATTAAGTATTCTTCAAAGTGTAGTCTAAATAAAACATACTTTCATCACACACGGATAGACACGATGCATGACAACACAGTGGGAATTAAATCATTAAACTGTCGTTACCATAGTTACAGTTGGTCATGAAAAATCAGTGACCTTGAATGCCTATTGAGTTTACACAGAGTATAGTCACATAGGATTTTTTTTAGCATCATGTTAACTTAGGGGGGGGGGAATTCTTCTTCTAGATGGTTTACAATTACTAATGGTATATGAAGATGGTTCAGTATTTTAGCATCATGTTGACTTATGGGGAAAATTCTTCTTCTAGATGGTTTACAATTACTAATGGTATCTTAAGATGGTTCGGTACTAGTCGTATAGGATTTCTTTTAGCATCATGTTAACTTAGGTTGAAAATTATTCTTCTAGATGGTTTTCATTTAACCAATTCCTTACATAAGTTTATCACATGGTAGAGCAAAAAAATTGTTATATCTGTTTTACCTCTCTTGTAAAAAGTAAAATAGTATTATAATCACAATCAACCGAGAACTTTTCTAAGTACACTATATAAAAAGCTTCAGCTTTACACACGGCTATTAGCAGTCAAGCCACTAGGAAGGGGGATGGAAATCTTCTCAGATGGTTTCGCCTATTCTGGGACTCAGAGGTATCGGCTACCAAAATGTGGGGACGAAAGTGTTAAACTGGTTTCATTTGGTATGATGACACATAATTTTAGATAAAGATTACTTAATCCAGCCTTTATAGATAGTAAATTCCCCTAGAATATTATCTAAATTGGGGAATCTTGTCCGAAACAATAATAATTGCAAAACTGCAAGCTCAGGGAAATTGTTGTTTTAAGATTGAACCTCAAACAGATACTTATGCAGGAAACGATTAGAGTCGATTTGCTATAGTGCCATAAATAAAGACAAAAAATGTGACCCAATTAATAACAGACTAAAAGATGACGCACACTAAGAAGACATTAAAAAGGTAAAAAGGGCAAAAATGATATTCAAATTCAAATATAGACAAATTTAAATTTTGTCTTTATCTACGGTAACATAAGTGAAAACAAAATAATGTGACCCAAAAAGATGAACCACGCTAAGAAGACATTAAAAGGTTAAAAAGGCAGAAACAATATTCAAATTCAAATTCAGACAAATTTAAATTTTGTCTTTATCTACAATAACATAAAAGAAAACAAAATCATGTGACCCAATTAAAAACAGACTAAAAGATGAAGCCCTATAAGAAGACAATAAAAGGGTAAAAAGGCAGAAAAAGAATTAATTCAAATTGAAATTCAGACAAACTCAAATTTTTGTCTTTATATATGGTGTCATAAATGAAGACAAAATAATGTGACCCGATTAATAACAGACTTAAAAATGACGACAGCTAAAGAGACATTAAAAATGTAAAAAAGCAAAAAAATTTCAAATTCAAATTTAGACAAATTTAAATTTTTGTTTTTATCCATGATGCCATAAATAAAGAAAATAATGTGATCCAATTAATAACAGACTAAAAGATGACACACGTTAAAAAGACATTAAAAGTATAAAAATGCAACAAAATTGAATTTAAATTTTGATTCGACACAATAACACAATAGGTAATTTGTGTTATGTTTTTTTTTTTTTTTTTTTTTTTTTTTTTTTTGTAGAAAAAAGGGAGCAGTACTTAGTTTTGAGATGAAAATGGTTGCAAATTTTTTTCGTTCTTGCAAAGGGAACACATCCTCACTACTGTTTTTGATAAAATTCCAAATAGTATGAAAAAATAGCTTAAATGGCAAACTTGAACTGTAAAACTGCGGTATTTGAAATTATGAGTTTAATGTCAACTCCCTTTTTTAACTAATTTTGTAACCTTCAATATGCTATTTTTTATAGAAAAGAAATCTCTAATGTAAAAGATCTATTTAGAAGAAACTATTAAAAAACAAATAGTCTTTTTACACAGAAACAGAGAGTGGAAAGTCGAATGTTTTATAAAAAGTGGAATAAGATATTTTAAAAAACTTTTGAAAGCTTATACGGTACGCAAATTAGAACACTGAATAAAAAAAAGTATAAATGTTTGCCTTTCATTTTAGCTTATAAATTTGTTGATAAACCTTTCGTATTGCTAAACATTATGATACAATATGCTTGTTTGAAAATTCTTTCGATGGATATTATTTATTTCTTAATATGTTTTCGAATATCTTATTTCAGTTTTGATTTTCATTGATTTCTCATTGTAAGATTTTAAAAGTTTTGATCTGATAATTTTCAGAATGATGATTAGGAAGTTAAACAGGTTAGAATAGCATATTAGCATATGAACTTTATCAAAATTTTGATAACTATCCGTTTAAGGAAAATATTTTAATTCTATATTTAGCTATCCATTTGAACACAGACCGATTTCAGGCTGGATTTTCTGTTATTTCACACTATCAAACAACATTTAAACCTCTTCCAATAGCGTAATGTACGAGATTATTTTCGAAGAGAAACTAGGAATTAAATTTCTAAGAAAAGAAATCTCTAATGTAAAAGATTTATTTAGAAGAAAACGATTTAAAACAATTAGTCCTTTTAGACAGAAACAGAGAGTGGAAAGTGGAATGTTTTATAAAAAGTGGAATAAGATATTTTAAAAAACTTTTGAAAGCTTATACGGTACGCAAATTAGAACACTGAATAAAAAAAAAGTATAAATGTTTGCCTTTCATTTTAGCTTATAAATTTGTTGATAAACCTTTCGTATTGCTAAACATTATGATACAATATGCTTGTTTGAAAATTCTTTCGATGGATATTATTTATTTCTTAATATGTTTTCGAATATCTTATTTCAGTTTTGATTTTCATTGATTTCTCATTGTAAGACTTTTAAAAGTTTTGATATGATAATTTTCAGAATGATGATTAGTAAGTTAAACAGGTTAGAATAGCATATTAGCTGTACCGAGGTACTTCCCCACGGTTATCTGCACGTGCATGCACAGCTGTGGGAGGATTTTCCTAGAGGAATTTAGGACTCCAATTGTGCACGTCTAGTTTAGGGACCCCCACAGAGAAGGTATAGATCACGGAATGGCAGCGTAACGGTCAAGCTCGCACAGAGCTGTAACCTTGAGTTATGGGAGCAGGGGCTAAAAAGTAATGTCAGCTTGCATAAAAGGGACTACTTTAATGAGCCCACCTGCACTTCCGAAGGGCATAGAGATGTGGGAAAATTTCCCGAAAAGAAGCTATTGGATAGGAAGAAAAAAGGGGCGTTGGGACCGAGGTGAGGAGTTTGGAAACGGAGTTAAGGAGAGGAGTTGAAGTCGGGATTCGAAAGAAGTGGGACAAGAATCCCCCAGCATCGACTCGTTTCGTGCGCCCGAACACCCGGACCGACTCACCGTATGAGAAAAGCCTCTACCTGACCCTCTGCACTAACTGAAGACTGACGTAGGGAGAAAAGCCCCTGTCTGCTCCCCTGTGACTTTAATGGAGATAATTTATAAAATAATAGTTACAGTCACTTAACTTAGGCCTCTGTTAATAATAATAACTCCTTATAAAGAGAATTGTGATAATTATAGTGTAAATAGAAGACATAAATAATTGATGATTATGATATATGATAACCAAGGATCTATTTGTAAATGAATGTATAGAATAAATGTCTGAATCTCAATATAAAGTATTATATTCTTTCTGTGTTTCCCCCTTGTAACGGACACTGGTGTATAGGTTGTATGTACATTACAACATTAGCATATGGACTTTATCAAAATTTCGATAAATATCCGTTTAAGGAAAATATTTTAATTCTACATTTAGCTATCCATTTGAACACAGGTCGATTTCAGGCTGGATTTTCTGTTATTTCACACTATCAAACTGCATTTAAACCTCTTCCAATTGCATAATGTACCAGATTATTATTCAAAATGAACCAGGAATTAAATTTTTGAGGTTTTTTTTATCTTTTTTTTTCAGGTAAGATTTAACACAACTATAAATAAAGTGTTGAACTAAAGATTTATCGAATAGAATAACAAAACTAAAGAAAAAATAAGGAATAAAGATTTAATAAATTGAATGACATTATCCATGAGTAAAACCCTAAAAGTTTTTCATTTTTAGCTACAATTTATTTTATTCAGTGTGAAATTATGGATCTGAAAAAATATCTAAGAATATCTAAATATTCATGTACTACTCATTAACGGTAAGTGCTTAGGGATTTCTTTACTCCACGAACACCATTACTAAAGGAATTTTAATGACGATACATTTTTGTTAAAAAGAGTAGTCTTTAAGTATGCTTGTTGTTCTATAAAAAAGTATTGGATGCTTGGAAGCAAAGGAATTATTATTTCTGAGGTATTTTGTTAATCTTACTTTTAAGCCTCTTATACTTGCATTTTCGAATGCAAGCACTTTATTTTTTTCTTTGATACCTTTTTTAACGCATCTTGTTTACAGTTTATGTATGTTCATATTAAGTTAATATTAGTTTAATAGAGGTTTTATGTAGTGATTTATAGCCAAATTATGCACTGCAATTTGCACTTTCAAGTTTGTGGAAGCTTTAAGTCATGGGCAAGAGAAGCGATTATAAGTTCAGAATGTTTAGCGTTCGCTAAACTAGAAAGCTATTCATTAGATGAGATAACATTAATCTATATTGATGGATGTGTATGGATACACTATACTATTTGTAACACTAAGTAATGTAAGAGAATTAACTTGAACACTTTAAAATAAGAATAATATATAAGAAAACACATATTTAGAACAAAGAGAACATCAGAGATCAACTAATAATATTCCAGAAATGACTAATAATAGTCCAGACAACGATGTTTGGAAAACCGAAAGTAAATTTAAAAACAAACGTTAATGTTAACAAACATTAATGTAATGAAGTTAAGTAACATCTTTGTTATTGTGTATGTTTCTTTTACGGTTATATAGAAAATTTTCAAAAACTGAAATGCTTAATACATGTTCCTTATCAAGAATCCTTATCAAGCTTTAATGTTTTAAAAATAAGTGAAAATATTTCAAATGTTTCAAATTTCACACAATTCACCTATACGTTCTTTATTACGATGCAGGGTAAATCATTTGGAAACGAAGTCTGCCAAAATGAAGCTAAGCTTTGTACAAATTAGAGAGATATTTTACTAGTATAATTCGTAGCGCTGTTAATTACAAGCTCTAACGAGTATAATAAAACGTTATCCTATAATGAAGTATTTTCCATATTTCATGTCTCAGAAGCAAGTAGCTAGTACGGTTGTCGTGGAAGATGGAAGGTCACAAGTGCAAGTGACATAAGATTTACAATTCACTCGCATAATGGTGTGACAGCAATACTGGTGACGTATGCAAGATGCATATGATCAGGATCGTTACAGATCTATTACCGCAGGTGACGATCGACATTAATAAGGCAATACAGAATGTTCGCTACTCCGAAATTGATTTGAATAACTCGCACGGTACATACTTTCGTTTCTGAATAAAATATATTGCTCTAACGATTTGGTGAAGTTGCTCTACAAAAGAGGAGATCATAATTTTTTAAATATTCTATGATTAAGTCATAGAATGTTTGTTTTCATTGATAACGTTAACACTGTCAGTTGGAGATAAATTGAATTACTCTTTTTTAAAGTTCAACTTCCACTAAAGACAAAGTTCAGCTTTCACTAAAGACAAATATCTATAGATATCTATAGCTGACTTAGAGAAAAACACTGTATTTTTCTGAAAGTATTAAGTGCTAATTTGTTTTTTAAGTCATTATACATGGTTATATCACCATGCACGATGTATTTGTTATAGAACATTATGTTTCACGATAATGAAATAAAAATGTTACTGTAATACTGAAATTCAGATGTTCCTAAGTTTTGAAAAATAATACATACATCAGAAAATTTGTACATTCAAAAAAGGGAGAGAAATATATTTTTTCTATACGCAGAAATAAATTATTAAACTTCGTTCATTTTCATTATAATGATCCTTAGTTTATACATACAAACAAAAATATTTAAAACAATAAATTTGTTAAAGTCATTTTCTTGAAAGGCTTGAAAAGACTTCTTAATGTGCTTTTTTATTTCAAATTATTTCATTTCAAAATTTCCTAACCTCTATGCAACTATTTTTAGTGCTGAAAATTTCTAATAAAATGTACAAAACTTTCTGTTCAAAATATGAAGAATCACCGACAAACTTTGTTCTTAGTTAAGTAAATTCTTCTCAAATTTTGAAAGTCTCACAGTGACAGTTATGTAAAGTAAAAATGACATAAAGCCGGAAAATAATTCAAGAATTTATACTAATGGATCCTTTTAAACTGACATTAAGCTTTTGATGGCTTATCATGAAACTAATCTCTGCGTTTCATATAATTTCTTTTATTTTTTTAATGGTAGATCAGTCTCCTATATATTTAGTAAATTTTATGCTTTCTCTGACAGTGTGACACTGGCTCAAAACTAAAAGGTTACTAAATTAATTCATCACTATTACTAGGATGAACAATATTCAACAGAATGACAGATAAATATTGAAAATTAAGTCGTTTTTGTCATTTAGCTATAAAAAATAAGATAAGTATTGTTAACCCATTAACGCCCAAATTATTTTATTTTGACGCACTGACATATAATTCATAAATTGGGTGTCTTTTACCATCAACATGAATATTATTATCTAATTTTATCAATACGTGCCTTATTTTTTTTTAAAAATGCTGATCTAAAAATAGATCACTGGGCGTTCGGAGGATATATTTTAGCAAATACACAACAATCATTAGTACTTTAATAACGTGGTAAAATCGAACCAAATAGATAAAAACTAATGCATTTTCTTTTAAAAAACGTTTATTTATGCAGAATTTCACAATATTAAAGAGTGTACTTAGTAAAGTTTAATTATTTTAAAATAATAAAATTTCAATGTTTCTACAGTTTAGTGTGGAATTTGAAGAAACACTTCTTGCATAAAGTTTCATCGCACTTCACACAATATGTTAGGGGACTTCCTTGGCACCCTACAAGTCGACAGCGTCTTTTGCCCTTTCTTTGTCCCATATTGTGATCCCTTTTATAAAAGCGAACATCATGACTGAGATTAGCTTTTGAGGATGAAGGAAAACTGTAAGGTCGACCTTTCAAATCTTTTTTTTTCCGATTCCCAATTTTAGATATTTTACAGCAACAGCTCTTCGAAAATCTTACATGGGCATAGAATCACCTTTATGAATATTTCTGTGCAGAATACTTGCATTAACTACAGCCATATCAATTATTCGAGTGAATAGACACCAGTACCATATTTTACCTCTTATTCTCTCCAAAAGGAGTTTTATCTTGATTTGTCATTTTTACGTTCATCTGCTTTTGAAATGTCTTGGAAATGAATATATGACTTTATTTTTAGGTAAGCATTTTTATTAAAAGAGTCCTGTACAAGACCTATCACTAAATCTTGTACATCACTCCAATAATATCTTTCACTTGAAAGAGTAAGATAGCCAAAATATATCAAAAACCCTATAAATATCTTTATATCTTCTTTAGTGATAATTAAATCATGGTCGTTTTTGACATTTTAAGCATAGAAAATAGTCTCATCCACAATTACGTTATATACTTCATCAGAAAAAAGTTTTTCAAAGCAATGATGCAAGATGCATTTGCAAGATCATTTTCCATTGCCAAAATATTATTCTTATACGTTTCCCCTAATTCCGACCATTTGGTATAATTCGGGTTTTTTTTCCAAACAATTTTTGGCTTTTCTGTTTTTAATATTTTAGGCTTCCTCTCAAACGTTGAAGGTAAATCTATTTAATCACACTCATATATTGATATTACTTCTATTTTACCAACAATATCATTTACAAATGGAGCATGTAACTTATCATCTATTTTCTCTTCATCTGTCAGTTCATCTACATCAGTGGATATGGCAATAATATCCTCTTTAATTTGTTCAGAAAACAGATAATCAACTGCATCCTGAAAGCTATTAAATACTTTTCGACTCATATTTTCATCTAAAGTGAAAAAACGTAATATTACCAGGGTCAGGAAAAAAAAACGCCCGAACGCCCAGTGATCTATTTCTAGATCAGCAGTACTTTGACACTAATTTTTACTATTTATATTTGTTTTAAGATAACATCGGTTTATATTCTGATAGCTACATCTATGAAGATATTAAATCGCCAAAAAAAATTTAACTTTCGCTTATTACTTAGCTGTTTTCAGTGTTCATGCTAAGAAACGTAGAAAAACGGCGGAACGAAAGGGCGATACAAACTTTCTCTTATCGCTTTAGATCAATGATATAAACAAAACAAGAAAACCACTTGTTGGCAAACAGGTGCATGTCTTGTCTTGCCCCCTGTGCAGTATAGAATGTGTGGGGTGGGTTTAAGGTCATCTAAAAGCTAGTTTACCAAGCTATGTTTAGCGGTCTAAAAATAGATCACTGGGCGCTAATGGGTTAAAGTAAGATAAGTATTCTCATGAATAAATTTAAAATAAAAGTTTAATATACATGTTTAACCCTTTGCCTTGCCATGTTTTATACCTGTACCATACAAAAAATGTAATTTCCACAACTAGAAAATTACACTGACTTTTGAAATGACTACTTGACAGGTAAATACAGGAAAATGACTACTTCACAGGAAGTTTTTGATTGTTTTGATAATGCAACACTGATGTCAACAACTTTTACTTGTAGAATCCCTATCAAATGGAGAAACCGAGATGGTATTTCATGAGTTTACTATTCATATCAAAGTTTCTCTTATTGTATTTCAAATGCACGTGATTATTACTGAAATAAACTTTCCTTAACCATTTCCTTAACCTTTATTTTCTAGCTTTCATTTTTATAGTTAATAGTTTGTAGAAATTTTATATTTTGTTAGAACTATTTTCTAAACAGTTACTAAATTAATTCATCACTATCACTAAGATGAATAATATTCAACAGAATGACAGATAAATATTGAAAATTAAGTCGTTTTTGTCATTTAGCTATAAAAAATAAGATAAGTATTGTTAAAGTAAGATAAGCATTCTCATGAATAAATTTAAAATAAAAGTTTAATATACATGTTTAACCCTTTGCCTTGCCATGTTTTATACCTGTACCATACAAAAAATGTAATTTCCACAACTAGAAAATTACACTGACTTTTGAAATGACTACTTGACAGGTAAATACAGGAAAATGACTACTTCACAGGAAGTTTTTGATTGTTTTGATAATGCAACACTGATGTCAACAACTTTTACTTGTAGAATCCCTATCAAATGGAGAAACCGAGATGGTATTTCATGAGTTTACTATTCATATCAAAGTTTCTCTTATTGTATTTCAAATGCACGTGATTATTACTGAAATAAACTTTCCTTAACCATTTCCTTAACCTTTATTTTCTAGCTTTCATTTTTATAGTTAATAGTTTGTAGAAATTTTATATTTTGTTAGAACTATTTTCTAAACAGTTACTAAATTAATTCATCACTATTACTAGGATGAACAATATTCAACAGAATGACAGATAAATATTGAAAATTAAGTCGTTTTTGTCATTTAGCTATAAAAAATAAGATAAGTATTGTTAAAGTAAGATAAGCATTCTCATGAATAAATTTAAAATAAAAGTTTAATATACATGTTTAACCCTTTGCCTTGCCATGTTTTATACCTGTACCATACAAAAAATGTAATTTCCACAACTAGAAAATTACACTGACTTTTGAAATGACTACTTGACAGGTAAATACAGGAAAATGACTACTTCACAGGAAGTTTTTGATTGTTTTGATAATGCAACACTGATGTCAACAACTTTTACTTGTAGAATCCCTATCAAATGGAGAAACCGAGATGGTATTTCATGAGTTTACTATTCATATCAAAGTTTCTCTTATTGTATTTCAAATGCACGTGATTATTACTGAAATAAACTTTCCTTAACCATTTCCTTAACCTTTATTTTCTAGCTTTCATTTTTATAGTTAATAGTTTGTAGAAATTTTATATTTTGTTAGAACTATTTTCTAAACAGTTACTAAATTAATTCATCACTATCACTAAGATGAATAATATTCAACAGAATGACAGATAAATATTGAAAATTAAGTCGTTTTTGTCATTTAGCTATAAAAAATAAGATAAGTATTGTTAAAGTAAGATAAGCATTCTCATGAATAAATTTAAAATAAAAGTTTAATATACATGTTTAACCCTTTGCCTTGCCATGTTTTATACCTGTACCATACAAAAAATGTAATTTCCACAACTAGAAAATTACACTGACTTTTGAAATGACTACTTGACAGGTAAATACAGGAAAATGACTACTTCACAGGAAGTTTTTGATTGTTTTGATAATGCAACACTGATGTCAACAACTTTTACTTGTAGAATCCCTATCAAATGGAGAAACCGAGATGGTATTTCATGAGTTTACTATTCATATCAAAGTTTCTCTTATTGTATTTCAAATGCACGTGATTATTACTGAAATAAACTTTCCTTAACCATTTCCTTAACCTTTATTTTCTAGCTTTCATTTTTATAGTTAATAGTTTGTAGAAATTTTATATTTTGTTAGAACTATTTTCTAAACAGTTACTAAATTAATTCATCACTATCACTAAGATGAATAATATTCAACAGAATGACAGATAAATATTGAAAATTAAGTCGTTTTTGTCATTTAGCTATAAAAAATAAGATAAGTATTGTTAAAGTAAGATAAGTATTCTCATGAATAAATTTAAAATAAAAGTTTAATATACATGTTTAACCCTTTGCCTTGCCATGTTTTATACCTGTAACATACACAAAATGTAATTTCCACAACTAGAAAATTACACTGACTTTTGAAATCACTACTTAACAGGTAAATACAGGAAAATGACTACTTCACAGGAAGTTTTTGATTGTTTTGATAATGCAACACTGATGTCAAGAACTTTTACTTGTAGAATCCCTATCAAATGGAGAAACCGAGATGGTATTTCATGAGTTTACTATTCATATCAAAGTTTCTCTTATTGTATTTCAAATACACATGATTATTACTGAAGTAAGCTTTCCTTTACCATTTCCTTAACCTTTATTTTCTAGCTTTCCTTTTTGTAGTTAATAGTATGTAGAAATTTTATATTTTGTTGGTACTATTTTACTTTTTTAGTGAAGGCAAATGACAGTACTATAAAAAATTTTCTAGATTTCGAAATATCACTATTATTTATAAGTTTTTAAAATTGTAAAAATAAACCTAAAGTGATGTTTAAGTATATTAAGCATAAATCAGTTATATTTTAAAACAATGCATGTAATGATCGCAAACTTTGCATTGTATTTAAGACAGTTGTATGAACTTTTATCAAAGACTTTTATTATTGGTTTATATAAATGATTTTAAATGCCATGTGTATAGTATATAGATACAAAAGATGAGATATTTTCTGCACAGATTAAAGGAAATTATTTTAAATATCTTAATAAACACAGATATTTTGCAGTGAATCACGGAAATTCGCCTAGTAATTATATAGTTGCAGTTTACTCGTTACGATTTGGAGTAATCATACGCAGTTAGCGGCAAACTAATTTTATTCAAAAACTCTTCCTAACTTTGTACAACAGCCCAGAAAATACTGGAATTCCCAGATGCCAAACTACAAAACGATTTTTGTGCACAGATATTCTGCAGTCAATTACAAGAATTCATCTAGTAACTATATAGTTGTGGTTTACTCGTTACGATTTGGAGTAATCATACGTAGTTAGCGGCAAACTAATTTTATTCAAAAACTCTTCCTAACAATGTACAACAGCCCAGAAAATAGTGAAATTCCCAGATGCCAAACTACGAAAGAATTTTTCTACACAGATAGTCTGCAGTCAATTACAAGAATTCATCTAGTAACTATATATTTGTGGTTTACTAGTTACGATTTGGAGTAATCATACGCAGTTAGCGGCAAACTAATTTTTTTCAAAAACTCTTCCTAACAATGTACAACATCCCAGAAAATAATAGAATTCCCAGATGCCAAACTACGAAACGATTTTTCTACACAGATATTCTGCAGTCAATTACAAGAATTCATCTAGTAACTATATAGTTGTGGTTTATTCGTTACGATTTGGAGTAATCCTACGCAGTTAGCGGCAAACTAATTTTATTTAAAAATTCTTTCTAACTTTGTACAACAGCCCAAAAAATACTGGAATTTCCAGATGCCAAACTACGAAACAATTTTTCTACAGAGATATTCTGCAGCCAGTTACAAGAATTCATCTAGTAACTATATAGTTGTGGTTTACTCGTTACGATTTGGAGTAATCCTACGCAGTTAGCGACAAACTAATTTTATTCAAAAACTCTTTCTAACTTTGTACAACAGCCCAAAAAATACTGGAATTTCCAGATGCCAAACTACGAAACAATTTTTCTACAGAGATATTCTGCAGCCAGTTACAAGAATTCATCTAGTAACTATATAGTTGTGGTTTACTCGTTACGATTTGGAGTAATCCTACGCAGTTAGCGGCAAACTAATTTTATTTAAAAACTCTTTCTAACTTTGTACAACAGCCCAAAAAATACAGGAATTCAAAGATGCCAAACTACGAAAAATTTTTCTACAGAGATATTCTGCAGCCAGTTACAAGAATTCATCTAGTAACTATATAGTTGTGGTTTACTCGTTACGATTTGGAGTAATCCTACGCAGTTAGCGACAAACTAATTTTATTCAAAAACTCTTCTTAACTTTGTACAACAGCCCAGAAAATACTGGAATTCCCAGATGCTAAACTACGAAACGATTTTTCTGCACAAACATTCTGCAGTGAATCACGGGAATTTACTTAGTAACTATATAGTTGTGGTTTACTCGTTACGATTTGGAGTAATCCTACGCAGTTAGAGGCAAACTAATTTTATTCAAAAACTCTTCCTAACTTTGTACAACAGCCCAGAAAATACTGGAATTCCCAGATGCCAAACTACGAAAAGATTTTTTGGCTTATAACTGACAAATATCAGCATTCAGAGTATAATAAACATTAAAATTCTTGTTATCACTCGCAATAAGACCCACACTCTATAACTGCTAGATTTATTTATAGAATGACTGGAAAACAAGTTAATTTTATGGCTTCTGTGGTGGGTTTACAATATTATAAAAATAGGGATTCTACTACTTTCTGGAAGTTTCTTTGGCATATGTTACAAAGTGTTACAAAATAGAGGATGAAATCAGCAAGTATTGTAACCATGTAATCTTTAAAGTTATCGGAAGAAATCCCGTTACCTGTATGTTAGTTTCTCTGCCAAGCTAATGCAGTTGACCGCTAGAAACAATAAAATACAGTCGAACTTCGATAACTCGAAGTCCCAGAGGACCCCCAACGAGTTCACCAATAAAAGGTTTGTAATTGATACACGTGTCACTTAAAATGTCATCTAAGTGTGAGTAGGTAAGAGTGTTATGCACAATTATATAACAACTATACAATGATCAGTATCCCAACAAACTTTATATGGTGCTACCAACATGTATGTGTTCATAGCAGGTTGTACATACAACAGATATAGTGATCTGACTGAATCAGAAGTTCTGGATAGTGTCGGTATTAGGCTAATCAAACTTGATGCCGGGTAACAATTTTAGTACCACTGGTTTAGTCTGTTTTAAGATATAACCTTGAAACTGAATAAAATGAATTCTAAATAATAAATTTCACTCTGAAGCAAATTTATTATTTTCACCTTCAAATATTCTCAAATTAGAAGAGTTTCTGTACACTTCTTAAGCACTACAGCCTGTTACAGACACTAGCTGTCTCACCAACTTCACCCCATCCATCTCTTGATCGGTTCACTATCTGCTTCATATCTTTTCCCATGTTATCCAGCCATGTAGTTTGTAGTCATTCTCCTGAACTGTTCTTCAATATTTATCGGTATTTTTAATAGTTCTTCGGTATTTATCCTCAGGTCTTACAAAGGTTATCTTTCCAGTTGGGTATGTATCATAATATAATATACATAATCTAACCATATAATAGGAGATGCGTTGACTATTTTAACCCGTGAGGACGTTTGCTACCCGCAGTTACACTTGAACGATCCCGGGACTCTGAGGCCTGGTGCAAATTTCTGAGCCAAAACCAACAAAATTGCTTTTGAGGATGAACAGAAAACTTATATTACCAAAAATACTTTATTAAAAGTTTTAAAAATATTTCGGATTATTTAAGTTATTAATTTTTAAAGTATTTTGAACTGTAGATCTTTTTTTAATTACCATCTGAAAGCACAAACATAAGACCTTTACAAGTTAAATCCTAAATTATATCTTTATATTTTACTGCTTTAATCAAATAATGATGCAACATTTCTCTTCCTACCACAAAAACTAAATAAAGTGCAAAAGTGAATGAATGAGCATTCAGTCTCTGAAGCCCAAATAAAAGTAACTCTTTTTTGAGAAAACATTTGGAAAGAATTGCAAAACTACAAGATATTGGGGTTTAGAAGACTTATCAGACAGCTTCTGCAAATCTGGGAAGTATATATCTATTGGATGATTTTCTGTGGAATGTTTTTATATTGCTAGGATCCCAGGGGTCCGGCTAGCATCTTCTATGGTTAATGATGAATTGGTCGGAATAATGAATTTGTCGGAATCACCTTATATTTATAAATTTCACGATTGTATTGAAATCTTCTCCACGTCATTTTGCTTTAATGGTCCAAAAATCTCCCTAAAATTTTTTCTCTCAAAAATACGTAACAAGTCTTATTCCGACTTGCTTAGCGACATTCACTTCTATAAAATGCATCAGGATTTATTAGAATTTAAATAGATTTATTTTAGTTTTTAGAGTGATCAATTTTGATTTAAAGTGTTTTTAAGGCCATACAAACGTCTATAAATCATGAATAGCTTATTATGTACTTCTATTTTCCTCTATTTACAGATTGAGATTATTGTGGTTATTTTACATACATTTATGATAAAAATATTTCATTACATTTAGTTGTAAAGGTGGTTCTATATTATCTTCTTATTAAATAAAGTTAATAGACAGTTCCTCCGAAATCTGAAACTTATTATTTTTTTCTTTCCTATATTGGCGTCTATTTTTCAGTTTGAGAAAAACCCGTAACAAGGCTTATTTCGACTTGCTTAGCGAACGATATTCACTTCTATAAAATGCATCAGGATTTATTAGAATTTAAATAGATTTTTAGAGTGATCAATTTTGAATTAAAATGTTTCCAAGGCCATACAAACGTTTATAAACCATGGATAGCTTATTATTTATTTCGATTTTTATCTACTTACAGGATGAGATTATTGTGGTTATTTTACATACATTTATGATCAAAATATTTCCTTACATTTAGTTGTAAAGGTGGTTCTATATCATCTTCTTATTAAATACAGTTAATAGACAGTTCTTTCGAAATCTGAAACTTATTTTCTTCTTTCCAATATTGGTGTCCATTTTTCAGTTTGAGAAAACCTGTAACAAGTCTTATTTCGACTTGCTTAGCGAACGATATTCACTTCTATAAAATGCATCAGGATTTATTAGAATTTAAATAGATTTTTAGAGTGATCAATTTTGAATTAAAATGTTTCCAAGGCCATACAAACGTTTATAAACCATGGATAGCTTATTATTTATTTCGATTTTTATCTACTTACAGGATGAGATTATTGTGGTTATTTTACATACATTTATGATCAAAATATTTCCTTACATTTAGTTGTAAAGGTGGTTCTATATCATCTTCTTATTAAATACAGTTAATAGACAGTTCTTTCGAAATCTGAAACTTATTTTCTTCTTTCCAATATTGGTGTCCATTTTTCAGTTTGAGAAAACCTGTAACAAGTCTTATTTCGACTTGCTTAGCGAACGATATTCACTTCTATAAAATGCATCAGGATTTATTAGAATTTAAATAGATTTTTAGAGTGATCAATTTTGAATTAAAATGTTTCCAAGGCCATACAAACGTTTATAACCATGGATAGCTTATTATTTATTTCGACTTTTATCTATTTACAGATTGAGATTATTGTGGTTATTTTACATACATTTATGATAAAAATATTTCATTACATTTAGTTGTAAAGGTGGTTCTATATTATCTTCTTATTAAATAAAGTTAATAGACAGTTCCTCCGAAATCTGAAACTTATTATTTTTTTCTTTCCTATATTGGCGTCTATTTTTCAGTTTGAGCGTTGTAAGATGAAAGAAACTTATGTCTTTTGTAAAGAAAAAAAAAACTCTTCCGATCCACAAGCTGTCACGAAAAACGATTGACGTTCAGAAAAATTTTGGCTATAATGCTTTACTAGTACTATCTCATCTTTGTATCTATTGTTGATATCCCAAAATCATTATCGGGTACTTGATGCTATCGCATTTTCTTCCGTGAAGAAAAAGCATTTATCATCCATTCTTTCGTTATTTATGTGATTTTCAGACCAGATTCTATGGTAATCTATTATGTTCTTGGAAAGCTAAAAGATAAAGATATAATATTAAAAATATATTTGGATGTCTTGGGAGGATTTTAGTAATAGACTTTTGATATATAAAAGAATAAAATTATCAATATTCTTCTGATGTATTTTTTTAATGCAATGATGTTTCTAAATTATCTTTGCATGCTAAAAGGCACTATTTTCTCAAAACCACTAAAATTAATTTTATCGATGTTTTTGATGTGATGCATAGTAACACAAGATTCAAATACAAAAGAAAAGAACTTCACATGGTACAAATTTATAGATCAAATCAGTTAATATTACTTGGAATGGAATAATGCTACTTGGATTGGAGGTACAGAAAAATTGTAAATGATATTGAATATATTCTTCTTTATGATATTTTATTTTACCTTGTCATTTATAGGTAAATCATAATGTTATGCCACTCTGGCATTAATTTGGTAAGAGTTTGTGAAATTATTTCACACCATTCTATCAGTGTAGTTTTAGTCTGAGTTTAAGTTAATATTCTACAACATGCTATTTGTTGTTTCTTTTATAAATAAAAAACAATCACACAAGTACATTTCAGTAACTGCTTTACAGATTACTTCTCGATATGCGGCTAAACTAAATTATGGTTTAGGCCTAGTTTTTAAAAGAAAAAAACATCAAAAAGCTTTTTCTCGTGAGGAATGGTCTAAAAGAAAAATTAAACCAAATATTATGTCTGGATTTATGAATACCACATTTTACTAATATTCTAATGGTTAAGATCACTGAAAACTCCATAAAAAGCCTCATATTAAATTCATGAATAAAATTTAATATTTTCTTATTTGTGGTATTTTATTTTACCTTGTCATTTATAGGTAAATCATAATGTTATGCCATTCTGGCATTAATTTGGTAAGAGTTTGCGAAATTATCTCACACCATTCTATCAGTGTAGTCTTAGTCTGAGTTTAAGTTAATATTCTACAACAGGCTGTTTGTTGTTCTTTTTTAAATAAAAAACAACTAAAGTACATTTCATTAACTGCTTTACAGATTACTTCTTGATATGCGGCTATACTAAAATATGGTTTAGTATTAGTTTATAAAACAAAAATAAAATCTAAAACCCTTTTCTCTTGGTGCAGGGTCAAAAAGCAAAAAAAAAAAAAAAAACAACAAAAAAAAAACCCAAATATTTTGTCTGAATTTATGAGTACCACATTTTAATGCTCTTCTAATGGTTAAGATCACTGAAAACTCCAGAAAAAGCCTCATATTAAATTCATGAATAAAATTTAAGCATATCTACTTTTTTTCAAATAAAATGTTATCAAATCTACAGAGTGACCCATAATAAATATATTTTAGATGGGTAAAAGATGAATATCGAAGTAAAAGGTGGCAAACCATTATTTAAAAACTGTTGTCCATGCCTGCTGTTGATTTAGTCGCTTTAGTTGATTTAAACGGAATTTTAAATGTATCCAATAGAAAATTAGGAAAGTTATTGTATTTATATCCTTTGTAATTAATGTCCAAGGGGAAAGTAATATTTCCCTATGAATACACGCAATCAATTTATTTTATTTTATGATTTCCAGTATGGAAAACACAAGTAGTTGGTTTATAAAATTTGAAGTTCTTGGCATAAAATGAAACGTTTTCACTCTTTTTTGTTATTGTCAAACTGCTTAAAGTAAAACAACATTTTAGAATACTGCAGAGGGCAATTTACCTGCTGTTGATTTAGTCGCTTCAGTTGAATTAAGCGGAATTTCAAATATATACGTTAGAAAATTCGAGAAGTTGCTGTATTTATACCCTTTGCAAGTAACAGATAAGGGGAAAGTAATTTTTTCTATGAATACACACAATCAATTTATTTCATTTTATGATTTCTAACAAGGAAAACACAAGTAGTCGGTTTATAAAATTTGAAGTTCTTGGCATAAAATGAAACGTTTTCACTCTTTTTTGTTATTGTCTCACTGCTTAAAGTAGAACAACATTTTAGAATACTGCAGAGGGCAATTTACCTGCTGTTGATTTAGTCGTTTCAGTTGAATTAAGCGGAATTTCAAATATATACGATAGAAAAATCGAGAAGTTACTGTATTTATACCCTTTGCAAGTAACAGATAAGGGGAAAGTAATTTTTTCTATGAATACACACAATCAATTTATTTCATTTTATGATTTCTAACAAGGAAAACACAAGTAGTCGGTTTATAAAATTTGAAGTTCTTGGCATAAAATGAAACGTTTTCACTCTTTTTTGTTATTGTCTCACTGCCTAAAGTAGAACAACATTTTAGAATACTGCGGAGGGCAATTTACCTGCTGTTGATTTAGTCTCTTCAGTTGAATTAAGCGGAATTTTAAATATATACGATAGAAAATTCGAGAAGTTACTCTATTTATATCCTTTGTAAGTAACAGACAAGGGGAAAGTAATTTTTTTCTATGAATACACACAATCAATTTATTTCATTTTATGATTTCCAATAAGGAAAATACAAGTAGTCGGTTTATAAAATATGAAGCTTTTGTCATAAAATGAAATGTTTTGTTTTCACTCTTTGTTGTTATTGTCTCACTGCCTAAAGTAGAACAACATTTTAGAATACTGCAGAGGGCAATTTACCTGCTGTTGATTTAGTCGCTTCAGTTGAATTAAGCGGAATTTTAAATATATACGTTAGAAAATTCTAGATTTTACTGTATTTATATCCTTTGTAAGTAATGTACAAGGGGAAAGTAATATTTCTCTATGAATACACACAATCAATTTATTTTATTTTATGATTTCCAATGAGGAAAACACAAGTAGTCGGTTTATAAAATTTGTAGTTCTTAGCATAAAATGAAACCTTTTTATTTTCACTCTTTGTTGTTATTGTCTCACTGCCTAAAGTAGAACAACATTTTAGAATACTACAGAGGGCAATTTGCTTGTGTATAAAAGCATACTTTAAAAGAAACACGAGTTGAATACACAGCTATGATTGACAATGGCCTTGTCAGAAATCAAATCGAAACACTTTATTGGAGCCATTATCTAATTCTCAATGGGTTGAAATAAAGTAAGCAGCATAAAATATAGTTTACACATTCATTATTTTAAGAGGATTGAGCATACTAAATTCAACAGTTTTAAGGAGAGACTTTAAACAATATTATAAACGAATCATATAAACTTTAGCCATAATAGAGATATAATCCCAGTGGATGCCGCTTGCTTCCTTCACTTTTTGAAGAGTATGTATGAGTATAAAAACCTGAACTAGTATGAGTTCTTTAAACAGTGTAAACAAATTCTAATTATACTGCCAGAACATCTTTTGAATTTGATATGGAAAAGTAATCTAAGGCTATAAATATTATTAAAGTGTTCATATTTTATAAAGGGAAAACATATTCATCTATTTTTATATTTTACGTTTTTATGTTTGTAAATAAATATATAAAGACGAGAAATAACTACGTTTAGAATACATCCAGATTCCTACATAAAATTTTATATGATTGTATATGTATTTGATATTTAAAGAAGGTTTAGTTTTGAAACTGAATTGAGTTTAGAGTAATATTATCTACGGTATATCATTTTAAGGAAACAAAATTTTATCACGCATCTTTTTTTATGTTACGCATTTTTATTCTTGTTAAGAAAAAGACGAATAGTTAAGAAGATTAATAATTATTCTTGATATGTTATGGATAGTTTAGTTTTGAAATTATGTTGATGTTAGCAGAAAATAATTTGGTATATTTACTTTGCAAAGGATTGTTATAAATTCCTTTTTAATCTTACTAAAGGATATTTATTTTTTTAATCCAAAAATCTGAGAGTGTATACATTGAAGTGATCTTCAAGGAAAGTTGAATTAAATTTTAACACATTGTTTGCTGGTACATTTCACAGCGGAATTGTACCGGGAGCGGGTGTTTTGTGAGTAAATTTAATTATTAAGTTAAGTCTCAATAGATCGAAAATTATTTAATTTTTTAACCAACTTTTAGTATTTTACATTGAAAAATATAAATAATTATATAAATAGAAATATATAAATAGAAATATATAAATAACAACCATTGCAGTCTGTATACAAAAAATATATTTTTAGTGGATAAATTTATAATAGTATCGTAAATATAGAAAATCAAATAAAAATAGTATATATTTTTAATTTTTTCGAATTATATTATATATAAACATTTTTACATTATAAAAAATAAGAGACAAGAACATTCGGCTTCGTTTTTCTGTATAATCCGTTATTTTTGCACCCACAAACAAACCATGTTGTTAGACTAACCCTTACTAGTATGTGACCCGCGCTCAAGTATCAATCGTCAGAAAACGTACTATTACGAGTCCCGCATACAATGTGTTAATATGACGATTCAAATAAATTCCTTTTATTTAAATCTTTCTTTTTTATTTCGATTTCTACTATTAAAAGATATTTGCAATGCTTTTATTCATTTACAATCGAAGTCAAATTTGGTCCAAAGTTGTTAAACATCTTCATCTAGACTTTCAGTTCTTTTCTATCTCTTTAACGAAGTCGCCATGGCAACCAATTCGAAGTTAATACTCCGTGACGCAAAATGTGGTACTTAAAGTGAGGAGCGAAGGCTTATTAGCGAGAATAACGTGACTTCCAATTTTTAGACAAGCGTGATTAGGTACGTTTAGGGGTGGAAAAATATTTGCTTGGAAAGTAGCGGTTTGATGAAACTTGAGAGAACTCTGAGAGGTGTTATTTAAGCACTTTAATGAGATTAAGTTTAAAATGTTAGTATTACTTCAACGTGCCACTGGCATGTCAAGGAGGGAAGCAGAATGCTTTTAATATCTGAAGGTATTTTCCAATCCTTTTAATTGGTAAAATTTTCAATACTTCACCTGAACAATTTTGTTATTCTCTTAAAAACTTTACCAATACTTTATGATATGTTCAGATACTGACTCCTCTATTTTCTACAGGTAGCATACGAATCTTTTGATAATTTTAAGTTTTGAATATAATTAGTGACATTTATAACCTAATATAGGTTATAAACTTCAGCGATATTTAATACAACACTTTTGTGAGTAATAATGCCTCGCAATTTTTTACCCCAACAATCTGCAATGTTTTACCGTAATAAATACCAAGTCAAAATGTGGTGAGTCAAAATAATTAGTGAAATTTATATCCTTATATAGGTTATAAACTTCAGCGATATTTAATACAACACTTATATGAGTAATAATGCCTCTTAATTTTTTACCCCAACAATTTGCAGTATTTTACTGTAATAAATATCAAGTAAAAATGTGGTGATTTAAAATAATTAGTGAAATTTATAACCTAATATAGGTTATAAACTTCAGCGATATTTAATACAACACTTATATGAGTAATAATGCCTCTTAATTTTTTACCCCAACAATTTGCAGTATTTTACTGTAATAAATATCAAGTAAAAATGTGGTGAGTCAAAATAATTAGTGAAATTTATAACCTTATATAGGTTATAAACTTCAGTGATATTTAATACAACACTTATATGAGTAATAATGCGTCGCAATTTTTGACCCCAACAATCTGCAATATTTTACTGTAATAAATATCAAGTAAAAATGTGGTGAGTCAAAATAATTAGTGAAATTTATAGCCTAATATATGTTATAGACTTCAGCGATATTTAATACAACACTTATATGAGTAATAATGCCTCGCAATTTTTTACTCCAGCAATCTGCAATATTTTACTGTAATAAATACCAAGTCAAAGATAAAATTTCTTTGTCTATTGTCTAGAACATTTTACAAGTGCAAACGGATGTGTGGATTGAATCCTATTTCCATTTTTCTTCGTATCATAATTAGTATTTCTAATAAGATGCTTGGCGAAGATTTTTGCTATAGATTTAATTCTGAGTATGATATTTAAATCAATTGGTAATTTTCTTCATTTTTTGTATGATTTTAGATAATTTACACATATATCATGGCTTTTCTCAGGTTGTCAGTATTTCAAAATTTTTAAGGAGTACAGTCTCAAAATTACTTTTTTAAATAGAAATATTTAACAATCAGAATTTAATGTCCAATACACCTCTAAAAATTAAGCCAACCAGACTATTGCAGGCAATTTCGGTTATTTGTGTGTTTACATCATAGTTACGGATCATTAGATGAAGAGCAAGAATTAGTGCAATGTTGAAGTTGTTATAATAAGTATTATTTCTTTATTTAAGAAAGAGTTTTAATGATTATTTCATTATTTAATTAAATGAAATCTAATGTAAGAGAAGCATACCCTTTGTACCAGGTTTGGTTTGCAGTGCTACGGTCTACTTTTTAGCAACATGAGGGCTAATGAGACAGGGACCTACGGTTTAAAGCCGATTCCGAACGGCTACGAACATCCATGCCACAGTGGGATTCGAACCCATGAACTCCGGTACCGAAGGCCAGCACCTTAACCAATCGGCCATCGTTCGGCCCTTTGTACCAGAATATAATAACAATTACTTATGAAATTTCCCTTCAGCCACTGATAGAGTCGGATTTAGAAATGTCCACCTATAGATTGAACCAAATAGTCATCTATGTTATATTTTGTACAAAATTAAAGTAAGTAATAAAATGTGGAATACAAAGTTATGCAAATGGTTATTAGAGTTAGGCAAAATACAACAAAAAATTCATTAAAACAGACGATAAAAACTCATATTTACATATATTAGGGATAGGAAAGAGTAGATTTATGAAATTCGAAGTTCACGAGTATATTGGTGGTCACTTTATGTCTATTTATCAGATGAAACAAAATAAAGCAACCCAACTATAAAACCTTGTTTTCCCTTCTTTCCATTTGGGCATACAATGTCTATTTAAGAATTATTAGGACAGTGAAAATATCACAGTATTCCTATAAATTAAATTTTTATCAACAACGTTTAATATTATGTTTTACTATGCTAACGTTTATAATACACACACATATATTTATACATAAATATATATATATGGTTAATATATGAAAAAATATATAATAACTTCCCGTATGGGTAACGAATGGAAGCCTAGCCAGTTAAGGCACAGTTTTTTAACAAGGAAGATATTGTTTAGCTCAGTTCTAGGTTTAATTCCGGATAAACAAAAATGAATCAAGTTTCGTGTGTGACACAAATGTGAGCGTAATAATGGTAGATGCTGGTTATTGTACCGCTCAAATCGATGTTTTGCACGTTCATTTCTTATTACGTACCTTGAACATTGAAGACCAAGACTCGAGAAACGACATGCCTGTGGATCTTAGCATACACATTAGTGGCTCTTTAAGATGTTTACATCTATGTATGTTTCAATAGTAATTAATGCTTATGAATAAGTATTGATAGTTAAGTTATCCAGCTTTATTAATTTTTGGTTCCTTTCTTTTGAAAGTTTGTTAACACTGGCCTAAAGCGACAACAAACAGGTATAGTGATCCCCAACCTCGGTTTTTCTCCTAGGGTAAAAGAGTTTATCTCTTAGTTTCTTCCATTAGAAAAAAAATACCAGAAAGTATTATATGAAGAAAAATTATTCGTTAAAGTGTGTAAAGCGTCTTTGGTTTCTTTTAAAGACAAAAATTTGACATATCTTTGGTTTCCTCCTTTGTTTTACTAAGCAGCATGATGTATTTATACTTGGTTTATTTATTTTAATTCAATTAAAAAAAAAGCAAGATACACACACTATCACAAATACACACACACATATATATATATAAATAGACATATATATATGCATACATATATGTATCTATATATGCATATATATGTATATATATATATATATATATATATATATATATATATATATATATATATGTATATATGTATATATATATGTATATATATGTATATATATGTATACATATATGTATATATATATATATATATATATATATATATATATATATATATATATATATTTATATATATATATTATATATATATATATATATATTATATATATATATGTAATATTTATATTATATATAATATATATATATTCCTTGTAAACTTTCCTTGAAACTTTTAGTATAATTTTATAATAAATGTTTCCTAAATTTTAAATGTTAAAGGTTCTTAGTAAAGGACGTGTGGCTTCGGGATTACGCAGAATTCTTCCAAAGCTTTAGGTATACCTGAGACCGATACATAGTATTAAGCGTTTAGTAAAGTTTAAAAAGCTGCTTACTTCATATTTTATACACTATATTCTCTAAAAATTAATATTTTATTCACAGGTTGCGAATATATAATACATAACCGCAGTATGATGTTTAGAAATATTCTAACCTTTTAGTTAAATAAGTAATCGAAATACCGGTAGATCTATATTATGGGATAATGTTGCATTAAGAGTTAGGAAAACTGGAAAAGAGCTTTAAACGACTAGCTATTTCTTAAGGCAAGAAATAGCTGTACTGGTGCTATAAATACAGCACTTAGTAATCAGAAGACTGAGTACACAAGAAAATGCAGGCTTTGAAATTTAAAACATAAGTAGATATATAACGTAAATGCAATCATTTGTGGTAATAATTGGAGTTTTTGAATCAAAATTAAACTCCTAGGAAATTTCAACGAAACCTTTTTTATAGAGTTTTACAAGAAAAATGAATTGTTACTAAAAACATAATACCAATTTGTTCAGTTTCTTTACAAGTAGAATATTGATTACATATAGAAAACATTATATCTTTTTAGTAAGAAGTTGACCGGATTCTTCTAATTTTTAAGAAGTTAGTGACTGATAATAAAACTAAACTCCTCGGCACAACAACTCTAGGGGCCAGGGCCTATCGTGCAAATCTTCGTTTACAAGACCTGGGGTGCGAAACATATGTTAAGGTTAGGTAGTCAACCTTACGCGGAACCCCCAGTATTTAGTTTTCAAGCATGCTTGATCCTCAGTTTGTCTACCCACTGAAGGGATGAAAGGATGAGTCAATCTTGCCCAGTCCGGGAAATTGAACGTCGCACCTGTGTCGTGGGAATGCGAAGCGCTACCCTAACGTCACTGGGCTTTAGTGACTGATAAAGATTTAAATATTATTACAGAGCTCACTTTGAGATTTCTGAATTTTATTTAACAATAATAAACAATAAGTCTTTAATTCTTGACTTAAAATATTAAAATCCTGGAAATGTTATCCATTTAATTTCGTATCAATTAAAAAAAAATTAATTAAAAATATTCAAATTTTTATTAGTGATAATATTACTTTTCAATTTTAAAGAACAGTAACCAGACATATATATATATATATATATATATATATATATATATATATATATATATATATATATATATATATATATATATATATATATGTATATATATATGTATATATATATATATGTATATATATATATATATATATATATATATATATATATATATATATATATATATATATATATATATATATATATATATATGTATATATATATATATATATATATGTATATATATATATATGTATATATGTATATATATATATATATATGTATATGTATATATATATATATATATATATATATATATATATGTATATATGTATATGTATATATATATATATATGTATATATATGTATATGTATATATATATATATATATATGTATATATATATATATATATATATATATATATATATATATATATATATATATATGTATATATATATATATATATATTTATATATATATATATATGTATATATATATATATATATATATATATATATATATATATATATATATATATATATATATATATATATATATATATATATATATATGTATATATATATATGTATATATATATATATATGTATATATATATATATATATATATATGTATATATATATATATATATATATATATATATATATATATATATATATATGTATATATATATATATATGTATATATATATATATATATGTATATGTATATATATATATGTATATATATATATATATATATATATGTATATATATATGTATATATTTATATATATATATATATATATATATATATATATATATATATATATATATATGTATATATATATATATATATATATATATATATATATATATATATATATATATATATATATATATATATATATATATTATATATATATATATATATATATATATATATATATATATATATATATATATATATATATATATATATATATATACATATATATATATATATATATATATATATATATATATATATATATATATATATATATATATATATATATATATATATATATATATATATATATATATATATATATATATATATATATATATATATATATATAATATATATATATATAAATATATATGAATTCATTGTTTTTCAGATATTATCGATCATTTATAAGGTAGTATCGCAGTACAATGAAAAAGTTATTTAGATGGTTCTGGGTACACAAGTAAAGCTGATTAAATAAAAAACATTGCTTTTTTTAACCGAGTGTTTGCCCGAATCGTATTCGAATCTTTTTATAAATTAGTGAATGGTGACGATTGTATACTTCAATTTTCAAACACTGTATTTAAAATTAAAAAACAAAAAGTTAGTCTAAGTAACACTCGACTTAAAAATATTCAGAGATGTTGTAAAGTTTGATTTACACATGTTTGGATTATTTCATGTGTACGGTTTAATATTCTATAATAGTTTAAGTTAGTGATGATGTACATATCAATTATAGAGAACAATATTTAGAGGTAAAAACATATTTGCATATAATATCATTTGGATAACAACTCTCGCTTTCGGCATTTCCACACTACCCTAAGAAAGTACATGGTTCTTTTTTGGTAAGAAATATAGCAGCCAATGTTTTGATTATAAAGGGATAATTATATTAACACGTTGATGGACACTTGCGTCTATAGCCGTCAAAGCGAAGTTCACTATGTGGCATGAAGGAAATAACCGTCCAAAATGAAACGGTCGTTTTTAGACACTACGGCTTTAGCGGCACAAATATGCATTTGCCTGCGTAAAAGTAAAAGCCTAGTCTCATGTTTTGGAAGCAATTTTTAAGTTGAATTTTATTTTCCACCTGTTACACGACTTGCAGCTTCAGTATGCACGTGGTTGTGAAGGGAGTAGTGCGATCGTGTTTTTTCTTGAATTTATTTTTTTATATTTATTTATTCTTGTTTGATTATAAACTAACATTTCATGTAAAACTTCCAAAAATACTTTGTTGCATGCAAAAATTTGCTTATTTGAGTCATTAAACCTGTCATTTACGTTTTTAAATTTTGCTGTTATAGCCGCCATCGTCCCATTACTTAGTGTCTAGAGTCCGTTGGCGCTGTGACGGTTATGGCCGCAACCTAATTACTAAGGTTCAGAATTAATCAAAAATAAGTTTATTTAAGCAGAAAGAGTAAAACTATACTTTTAATATTCTAAAAATTGCAAAAACATATAGTGTTAAACTTTACTTGTCCTACTGTCCTTCACTGTGTTAAAAATAATCATTAAAGACAGCGAAACCCATGGTGGCCGAACATGGCCGATAGGTTAGGGTGCTGGCTTTCGGAACCGGAGTTCATTGGTTCGAATCCCACTGTAGCATGGATGTTCGTAGCCGTTCGGAAACGGCTTTAAACAGTAGGTCCTGGTCTTATTAGCCCTCGGGTTGCAAAAAGTAGGCCGTAGCGCTCCGAAACCAAACCAAACACCTATGGTGAAATAGAGATCTGTTTAGTGATTCCAGTGAATCATCGTTCTTGTTATTTAGTTAATATCTAGAGACGTAAATATTTTGAATCCAATCTAAGAAATAAATATACCTTGTAAATTTTTAATCAATGATGATCAATATTTAGAATATGTGAAATTTATTTAACCCATATTGGACCATACCAACTAAATATTTCTGTAAGTTATTAAAACTTAATCCATACCGTTAATATGGTGTAACTAAGTATATAAATACAAAATTTTGAAAACATATTTTTAATTTTTTATGTAATTGGCTGTCCTATAAATAGTACAATTGTCCATTACACTGCTAAAACTTAACAAATATCACTTACATTGCATTGAGACTGATTCATAGATGAAATTTGGGGAAATATTCAAAACAAAGTCCAACATTACATTTTAAGCACACTGTTGTAGGTTTACTCTTGCAGTTATTGAACTGGTAGTAAGAGAGTAAGTTTATCTTGCAAAAAATCTCTAGTTTTACTGAATAGAATAGACATCTATTTACCCCTTGTTGTGTCTAGGTGTGAGAACAGGTGTTTGATCTGGTTTTCATTGAAAGATAAGAAAAGAATGTGCGCTATCAATGCAGTATCGAATTCATAGAAAAATAATTGGTATTGGACCGTCGTCTTAATTTTAAGGCACCTTTTTTATACTTACAAAATACACATGTAAAATATTTTTTTCAACAAAAGCTTTCAGCTACATTATTAGCTCTGTTTTCAAACCAAAAGTAACCTTTACAATGTTTAAAATAATAATAATAATAAATATAAAATTAAAGATTAAAAAATGACAATTTTTAAGAGGTTGCTAGAAATAAATTTTACAATACAATATAATTTGATTTCTCAGTTTTTTTTTTGTTACTATGCTAAAGTGTGTCTATTTTAAAGGTGTTAAAATAAAATCCACTCAGAAAATATTTATAACTTTATTATTAAATGAAATTTTATTTGCTGTCCTGTTTATAGGACAGCGGTCCAATATGGGTTAAAAGAATATTTTTTCATGAGCAAAATTTCAAATCAATATTGGATAAATGACCTTGTTTCTTTTTAGTTGTAAATGGTAAATCAAAGGAGAAAATATTTCACGAAGTTTATTTTGATCTAAGACTTTAACGTCAAAAATATTCTCCTATAATTTGAAATAAACTACTTAATGCAAATGCATACGAAAAATATAAAACTTTCTGAGAGCTATTAGTAGTTTGAAACTATTTAAAATGGAAATTTGCATATATACAACTAATTTTTACAATAATTTTAACAATTTGTACTTAAGAATTCACATATAAAAAGGTAATCTACAGAGTATAAGTTACTTTAGAAGTTTTATGAGATACATCGTAAATTATGTGCATTAACAAATAGGAACTTTAAGTTAATAAAAGTAATTACTCTGGACAAAAATCTTTCTTATTTTGTTATTTAAATAGAACACATTAATTTTCATCAATTAAAAAATGCTTTTTTTTTCCTCAGAAAATCCAACAAAGAAGATGTTAGTTCTACCGACAAAAATTTAAATTTATACTCATTTTTACCAAACTCCTAATCCAGAATTAAGGAATGTTTAAAAACGCCAGAGTCGAACAATGTAAGATTAAATGTAAGTTATGAACATTAGGAATATTAATATAAATACAGCTCAAAAGTGTAAAGGTGCGTAAATAAATATAGAATAGGACCGAAAGTGGGTTAAAGAAATCCCCTATTCATCTCCCGCTTCTAAATTTAAATCCTTTCTAATTTTAATCACCTCTATGAGGCGAGCATGTCAGGCAGGTAACTGGAATAATTAATATAATTGACGGCTAAGTAGTCTGATTTTCGAAATCCCGTAACTAGAAGCTCAGTTAACTCGATAAAAGTTTGTAAAGTACCGTAATAGCCTGGAGAGAATTTGGGGCTAATTAGGGAGAAGGTATTCCAATTGAGCTTCACCAAAGATGTGCTCTGGCAGAGAAATAGAATGTTGTTGACATTATTTAAATGTATACTTTAGCTGTTGGTAGGCTTATTAAAGATCTGCAAACTAAAACTTGATTTCAAATGCATAATAATGTCCTAGATTTGCAACAGAATTATGTAAGAGATGGAGCTATTTTTGAACAAGCTTTCAAACCGAAAAATCAAGGTTTATCAATTAGTTAACATAGTAAAAATACTGTAATTTATTTCTAAGTTTTTAAGTATTTTATAACTTATGACTATTAGGAAAGTGACATATAAACATGTTTATATGTATTTCAAAATTAAAACTTTTAATAACGAAATAAAAATAAAAATTTGTTTGCTTACTCTGTAGAACAATAAAATATTACGAAAACAGTAAAAAAAATGAACAAAAATTAAGATTACTTTTATAGAATGCAAACTTGATGACGACAACTTTATTGCAAAATTTATACATTTTTGTTTATATGTACGTAATCCAACAATATAACAACTACCGTACACAATAATTATGTAGCCCCTATTGTTTTTAATTGTCCGGGCTACTGGGCTAGGAGAAGCCTATGCAACTAATGAATATTGTTGCATGTGGGCTACATTGAAGAGAAGCACCATTTTGAGAACAACTTAAATCTTTATTGAAAAGCCGCTAAAGAGACATTTTTGCCAGTCAACGGTAGACAAGAGAATGATAAGTAAGACACTTTTCTGGAACAAAGGTGTACTCCTGAGTAAGACAGATAAAATTTTCCCAAGGGACAAGAAACTTAGTCTTTGAATTTACCTGTTAGATCAGGGGAAACAATGAGCCATTTGCCACTGACAGCTGGAAAATATTTTGAATAGATAGCAAATTTACACCTTTTGAATACAGAGCTTTGGGAAATATGTTGGAAGAATTTTAAGTAGACGACATTCCTTTGATTAAGACATTTTGTGGTTGGAAAAAAGATATTTTAAGGAATTAGAATGGGAGAGAGGACGTTTTTAAAGAGATATTAAAGTGAAATAATTTTGATATATTTAGGATATATATATATTGTATATTTATACGTGACATGCCTTGCGACATTCAATTATCTAGTCAGAGAGCCGAATAGTGCTTCATAATATCTTTATTCATGTCTTTATCACAGACAAGTATTCAACGGTTAAACATGGCGGCCAGTGGGTAGCATCCATATGGTAACAAAGAACAGTCACTTAGCATGGGTTCATCAGATACTCAATCTGAAGACGCTCTCCTTTAATTATTACACGTCAAGCGCATTTATATGGAGTTATATATGATTCGTGCACCTGTATTAAAGAGTTCTTTGCGTTTTCCGCATATATATATATATATATATATATATATATATATATATATATATATAAATATATATATATATATATATATGTATATATATGTATATGTATATGTATGTATATGTATATATATGTATTTATATATATATATATATATATATATATATATATATATATATATATATATATATATATATATATATATATATATATATATATAATTGTATGAGTAGTGCCAAAATACAAGCATTTCGCATATTTTTATTTATTTTTCTTTTTAATCGATCTATAAATTTATAGGAGCTATAAAGATAATGTGAGAGAGTTTAAAACAAATTCAAAATTCTTTTATTTTAACCACAGTGATTTTCACATATATATTCTTTCTTACATATATATTGCACTGACTATTTAATTGTAAAGACAGCTATAAGTATAATTAGCTTTTATTTACATAATTAAAAATCCCAAATGTAAAGCACATTTTCAGACAAAAACATATGTTATTACACAGAATTCGAATATCGTTTTGATAAAAACCGGTAGGAAAAACGAATTGTAAACGAAAAACATAAGCGTGACAGAACCTGCATAATCAGGTCAGTATTCGCGTACGTTACCTCCACTTCAAAGAGGTACAGAGTGCGTGTAAACGAACAGTGTTTTGAGTTAACCAAACTGTTATTATTTTTTTCTTGCCAAATTTCATTTTTTATAACTTAATACTGTATTTTCACCGGAACTGAACGTATGTTCAAAATTTCAGATATCTAGCTAACCAAAAAGGTAGTTAAAAATTGATTACAAAATACCGACACACAACTGAAATTAAATAAAAGTGATTAATAAATGATCAGAAACCTAAATATGACAGGTAACACTGTGGAATTACAATAATTCCACGTGTATATAGACATAGAAGAAGGTAATGAAAAGCAGACATATTGGAGAAGATGGAGACCGATCTATCAATAGATAGATAATAAGTTCAATAGAACAGAGACCCATTCCCTTGGTGAAGAAGCAAAATATTATGATGGAGTACAACCGTATCAATTAGATCGTAGGATAAACTTTGGGAAAAAATTAGATATGATTGGAAAGAGTACACTGGTAGGACACGCAAAGAAACAGTGACTAATTTCAGACTGAAAACAGGACAGAACCGCTTAGTCGGATGCCTTAGCAGAATAAGCATACTGACTAATGTCTCCTGCCCTATTTGTAAAACAGACACTATAAACAAACAGCATGTACTTGTCTGCCTCAACTTTAATTCTACTTTGAAGTATAAAGATGAAATTGATTCATCGTATTGGATGGCTAGAGACCTAATGTCTTGAAGAATTTCTGTCTAGAATTTTAATTATTTGTAGTTCTACTGTAGTTATATATGTAATTTTTCGGTATGAATGTGACATGCAAACAAACTATTAGTTATTAGTTACATAGTTTGTTCGTAGATGGCGCTACTGTAAAACTATAGTATAGTAATAAAAATAAATGAACTAATTAAAACTGTATTGAAGTAATAGCAATAAATGAATCAATTAAGGGAATTAATAGTTTTAATTTAAGATTTTATCATATTTTCAATTCCATTAAGCGTTACAAAAACAAAAGTTGAATTGACCTTTAAAAATGTCGTTTAACAATAAACAATGTCGTCCATGGTTAAAAACTGGTGTTCACTTTTATTAATGAATATCTATCATTCTTCGGTGAGATGGCATGGAAATATTTTTGGCGTAGTACACTACATGTTGCATAGAATTTCCAGTTTAAAAATCCCCCAGGACGGTTCAATCAACCCAGGTTGGCGAAGAAATTGTAAAGTTGACTCATTGATGGCTATGACACAATAAAATTCAGTAGCTCTCATATCCGAACGTGCGACAAAGAACGATTAAGTTTAAAAACACAAAAAAAAACATGAAAAACCAGAAGATTATCTCTTTTATCGCGAGGAGCTGTATTTACAGCTAACAACACCGTCTCAAATTTGCGCCATCTATGAACAAACAAAGTAACTAATAACTAATAAGTCGATCACATGCAATATTAATACCATTTTTATATTTTATTTTTTAATGTACTATCACTCCCTTATTTTTATTCTTTTGATTTATTCTTTTTAAGTCTTTAGTGTTTTGATATTGTCAAATGCTGTATAGCTTTTTTTTATCAAGTGACTTGTAAATGGATTGAATTCCAATAAATTCCCCTATGAAACAACATATTTCGTATGTTATTTAAGAATAAACTAACTGAAATGACAAAGTTAATTAATTTTTGTCAGAAGTATAATCTTACTAAACAACCAGCAAAAAATTCATTACAAAAGGAAAACAGTTGTTTTCTTGTGTTGAATCGAAAGAACACTTTTATGAAGACAAAACTTTCTTTAAGGCATTAAAGTGCATTTAGTCAGTGAAAATGTTTTTTAGATAATCAATATAATTAATATACGAAATAAAAAGAAAAGGAAATTAAATTTCTTTTTGTGTGTTGACAACATTTAAACTGTTGTTTTAACTTCACATACGTGTTTGTTTCTGAGAGCATTTATAATGCGATTTCATACCTTTCTTTAACCATTTCAAATAATGCAGAACTCTCAAAAATCGATGATCCTAGAATGAAATGTAGATTGCCTCTTTTGTATCTTTTGTAAAACGCGAAATCCAAACGCAAAATGTTCACAGAATTCTTCCAGCATCGAACATCGCTTTGAATCCCATTCGAAACGGCATTTAACCTTTTTTACGATGCTAACAAACGTAAATGGAACGAAATGAAATGCACAGAAACTTTGCATGAAAACTAAATTGAAATTAAGCAGTTAAAGGACATAAAAGATTTTTATAAAAAGTATATAAAAGCTATATGCAAATTCACGAAATATTTCTTTTTAAAAATGAAACTAAATCTTTTTAGAAATGAAAAGGTTTATTAAGCAAATGATAGTATATTTTTCGTTTAATAAAACATAAGAAGCATTTCAATTTGTAGTTAATACAAAGTTCTAGTGTTATTCAGATTACGTAACTGCCTAAAATTAGAAATAAATCTTCCGCGTTTGTAAAATATTCCTTAAAAATGGAATTGAAACACTATCTTTAATTTTTGAATCAAATTTTATTTGACAATTTAACAAGAACTTTTTAGTGAAGCATGTAACTATATGCTAACAAAATGTAGTAGATTTGTTTAATTCGTGTGTATAAATTTAATTTGAGCACAGTGACACACATAATTCTGTTAGGTAAAAGATAATTTGTTCAAATTCAGCTTTAAATAAACTTTGAAAATTTATGTGCGATGTACATGATGAATAAACTATAAAAGTTAGTACCTGTAAATTCTGCCCAGTTTGAGCAATTACTAAATTACTTGTTGAACATTTGCATTTAAAACTCCCATGGGCTGTTTCAAAATGATATACCACCTAGAAATATATTCCTTTGCTTAAAAGCTTACTTGTCTGAAATATAAATATTTCTCGTAAAAATATGGCCTTTCATTATTTAAGAAAATAATAATTTCCATTAGCCCAAAATATCAGAATATTCTTCTTTCATTTAATTTTTGGTTGCGAAATAATATGAATGCAGTTTCACAAGAAAATATTGAGCGGGGGAAAAGTCTTGCAGACATTTAAAAAGTTTGTCATAAAATACATTTTTATCGCTAAGTTATTAAAAGCGGATTTTGGTATCTATAAATAGCCCGTAACGTATATAAAACACATTATTAAAATATAAATGAAATTCACCACAATTTGTTTAGTTTATCCTGCTACTATTGCATTTCAAAGTTGTCAAATTTAAACCTTGTCTTTGTTTATCGACAGAGTTTAAAGTCGTTGTCAAGCAAACTGTGCTGAGTATTATAATAATAATTAGAAGTATGACGGAGTTCACTGGACAGGTGATGACATAAGACAAACTTCTATTTAACTTTTCAGAAAATGCAAGCTATATCGTCTGATGAACTTTTAGGGTTACCAACTAAGGATTTTACTTATGTAAAACATATCATTAAAAATAAATGAAATTCACCACAATTTATTTACTTTATCCTGCTACCATTGTGTTTCCAAGTTGTCGAATTTAAACCCTGTCTTTGTTTATCAGCAGTTTAAAGTCTTTGTCAAGTAAACTGTGATGAGTATTATAATAATAATTAGAAGTATGATGGCATTCACAGATGACAAAAGACATACTTGTTTTTAACTTTTCAGCAAATGCCAGCTATATCGTCTGATGAACTTTTAGAGTTTCCAACTAAGGATTTTACTTATGTAAAACACATCATTAAAAATAAATGAAATTCACCACAATTTATTTACTTTATCTTGCTACCATTGCTTTTCCAAGTTGTCAAATTTAAACCCTGTCTTCGTTTATCAGTTTAAAGTCATTGTCACGTAAACTGAGATGAGCATTAATTAAAAGCATAATGGCGTTCACTGAGCAGGTGATGACGTAAGACATACTTATATTTAACTTTTCAGCAAATGCAAGCTATATCTTCTGATGAACTTTTAGAAATACCAACTATGGATTATTTAGAAAATTATTTTTATATTATTACCTCAATGTGCTGACACAAAGTAGTGTAAAACATTGAATTTCATTAATATTGCTAATGGATTTATAAACCCGTGAGGTTTTAGTACATCGATTTGAGGCAGCTTGACTCTGTGGTGGGTGTCTGATAATCCGGTAGAAGGTTCAATTTCATCCAGTACGCGCATGAAAAGATAAGTGTTTAAATCTACAGTGCGTTGTTCTAAACCACAATTAAGATATTCCTGATGGTTTAGGTTAGATTATAGTTACCGATGGTGATCCAAAATATCGCTTATCTAAGATAGCGGCAATCCAGAATATAGTCTGTCTGAAATATCCCACATCTAAAATATCCCTTGCTTGAAATATACCTAATCAAAATATCGTCTCTCATTATTTAGGGAAAAATAATATCAATTAGCCCAAAATATCAGAATATTCTCCTTTCATTACATTTTTGGTTGAAAATTAAAATGAACGCAGTTTCACAAGAACATACTAAGCAGTTCAAAAACCTCGCAAACATTTAAAAATTTAGTAATAACATACTTTTTTATAACTAAGTTATAAATTATTACTTACAAATAACTTTGTTAAAGCAATTATTTATAATTATATTATACATCAATATACATGTTATACACACACACACACACACACACACACACATATATATATATAATATACACACATTTATATATATATATATATATATATATATATATATATATGTGTGTTATATGTGTAATATATCAATTATTTAACTTTAATATTTCTTCAGTCTAATGACTAATAATTATCCAAATCTCTTAAGCCTTTAAATGGTTTAATCAACGAAGTGTTCCACTTAACTTCCTTTCTGTCATAAACAAACTGAAACTTCTGTCTGCAGCAGCATGAACATGTGTTCGTGTTTTGCTGTATTGCAGTAATTCGCCTATTAAGGGTTGTAAAATTCTTGTTGTCAGCGCTCTTGGGTACTTGTGTGTGAGCAGAGTGAACTTTGTGGCATTTGATACATTGTCCGGACAGATGTGTCGTGTTGCTGCTCTGAAATAAAGTTTTAAATTAATTCTGAGTTCTCTTAAATATGAAGCCCGACTGCATTCTCATTACTTATATGGTGAACTTTCTCCTATGGAGTTTTATAAAGGATTAAAAAATATAGTTTATATATACAAAATTTATATATAAATATTTATATCATATATATACATATATATTATGAATATATATATATATATATATATATATATATATACATATATATATATATATATATATATATATATATATATATATACATACATATATATATATATATATATATATATATATATATATATATAATAACTAAAATTCTATTAAAATAGAATCCTAATTTAAATTTAGAATCGCTGCCATGTTAATCAATTTTTTTTCCCGTGACGTACTACCTTCTAGAATAAACTAGAAGTAATCACATTCAATTCATTGATTACAGGAATTCCTGAAGCTACAGCCCTTACTTAATAAATAGGCCTAGCACAAAGATTTCGAGGCTTTTCCTTTGAGAACGAGATGTAATATATCATCAAATATTATCTGTTTTTTGTTCTTTTTTCCCTACGAGGATTTGTGTGTTATCTGGTGTTCTAAATAAAAGATGTATTTGTAAGTCTGCATCAGTCGACTCGGCTACATTATTTTACAGTATTCTTAAATTATGTGGACATTGTTTTAAGATTTTATTTATATAGATATACACATACACACTTAATTTTGAAACCGAAGTCGCCAATTCTGGCAACTTCTTGGCTTTATTATTGGCGACTCCATTTCCTCTTATAACAAGTAACGAGACTTTCCTTTCCGTTACACTATTTTCTCACACAATATTCCTAATGCGAGCGAGATTAAAAATGATATATTTAATAATATATCTCAAAATCAGTAAAACCAATATTTAATCTTTTATTGAAACATATTTCTAATCACACTGATTTAAAGTTCCTTTTAATAGCGCAAATTTTTCTAAGAAGAAACATCTTATTGTAAATTTCAAAAGACACATTAGCAAAGATAATATAACATAACGAGAAGTACTGCTTCATTTTGTGTATCAAACACAATGAATTGTACCAATTTGGAAGATGAATTGGAACTCTGTAGACACAGAAACGGGGCTTTCAGAATTGGATCGTAACATTGATTAATTTGAGTTTCACAACGACAGAGGTGCATTAAGTTGCAATCAAGAGACGACTGGTTGTGGTCTGCAAAGCGTAGATTCCGAATGACACGAAATACTGTACAAATTTTCGAAATGCAGCATTTACATGTCTGAAAATGGATACTTAAAACTCAGTTAACTAGTTAAACTTAGTGCAATACTAAAGTAAATTAATAATTTACATATGAATTTAATACTTTATATTGAAAACGATAAAAAAAAGAAATTTTGTATTTTTTCACTTTTATGCTATAATAATATTTTTGATAAAAACTTCTCTAAATTAATAATTATATTTGTTTCTTGCTATCATGTAATATGCTCATAAAATCTGTTTAGAAACATGGATTAC
>CM063505.1:107732407-107752407 GCA_032207245.1 Pardosa pseudoannulata | reverse complement strand
TGCCATAAATCTTTTAAAGATTTTAATGATTTTGATATCAAAACGTTTAGATATGTTTGAAATATATAAATATTAATTATATTTTTTTCATACAAACCATTATAACTTTTTGATAAATAATTGCATCATTGGTTGCACCGTTGTTTTATTACATTTTCTTATGAGTAATCTAATGTAGTAACTAGGAAATTTCAACTTTTTGTCTCTAATTAGAAACGCAGACGAGCACAAAATCCTCAAACCTGGAGTTAAAGTAATTGAAAATATAACTTTGCATTTCAGCTCAACTTTAATCTCAGGTTAAAAAAGTATTTAAATTCCTCACCGAAAGAAATTTACATTTTAGTTTCCCCGGAAATCAAACTAAATAAAGGCGTAGAATTAGATTTTGCTTAATTAAGGGAAACTAAAGTTTTTAAATGAAGTTTATGTTTAAATATAGAACTTAGTAAAAATGAAAGTTATTTTTAAGTTTAAAAACATGCTGATTTTTTTTCGCCATTTTATCTTGGCGATTAAATTTATTAATTTTAGTTGATGTAGGATTACATTAAAAGTGGAATGTTCTGTTTGTATTTTTATTTCACCTTTTTCATTTTGATGTAATTTTTATCTTGGCGATTAAATTTATTAATTTTAGTTGATGTAGGATTACATTAAAAGTGGAATGTTCTGTTTGTATTTTTATTTCACCTTTTTCATTTTGATGTAATTATATTTTAATTACGTAGAACAAAGTATGTACTTCTATTTCTTTGTGTGAATGAATAAATGTTTATAAAGTTAAATGGAGTCAGTCATCATTCACCTTATTGCTCATAAATGTAAATGATTGGTTTGTAAGTGGTTTTAGTTAACTAAATATAAGTATATAATTCTATTACATTGCCGCACTCAATTAAAGTCTCCCAAAAAGAAAGGGATACAGTGTTTGGATGGAATACTTTTGTGTTTCAGTAAACATTGCCAATAATTTCACCAAATTTTCCAAGGAGCACCCTATTTTTCAGCATTATCCCAACTTGTATTATCCTGCGAAATATGAGATCTAAATTATTCCATACCAAAAGAAATTTTACTAAATAATGTTATTTCCAAATAAAACCTGTTCTTAAATCTTTTCAAATCGTTTGAGTAAGTTTTTATCAAGTTTGTTTACAATTTTAAGTTAAAATTGGGTTTACATATGCGGGACTTTTTTTTAAATGAAAATTTGATATTGAAAATATTAAATCCTAGTTAAGTTAAACAGTTCCTACAGTATGAATAAAATTTATTTGTAACTTCTAATAAAAATATTTAGATATATATTTCTAAGTACTTAAAAAAATAAAAACAAAAGTACTCCCAAGAAGTTAGGCCACAGACAGAAAAATAGTGAAAATAATATGAATAAGTAAGTGTTAATTGAAAAGAATTACGTTTATTTACCGTTGCCTTCATTAATTTTTCAAAGACTAAACGTTTATATATTTTTTTCGCTATGTGTGATTTTCAAGGTTCTTTATCTTCATAAGGGGTCAGTGAACGTTCAGTTTGGTAATATTTTATTGAACATTCACTGTTTTTATCTCATTGAATTATACAATACTAACCGCTTCGTAGACTTTCTATTATCTGGATAATCAGAATTCCCAAATTAAGGTTATAATTATTTCATAATTCAAACCAATTTTTGTATTATGCTACCCTAATAATGAAAGCAAACAACGCATTTTGGTAACATTTAAATTAAGTTAATTTAAATTTGATTTTCCTCATGGATTAAGAAATATAACTAAAAGAATAAAATAATATTTGTCGATATCCAGCGACGGGTTAAGAGAAAAGAATTGCATGTTACTCACGTGACATTAATGTTAAATATTTTTCTATTTTATAAATATTTGAAACAATCCAGGTGATAGTTTAGCTGTTCTTTTTCTAGGAAGTTTTTCAACTATTTATTTTATAGCAGATAAAAGCAAAGTTAGTTAAAATTAATGTATTTGAAAAAGCAAAACTGGCTATTTTTATACTTAAAAGGCCCAACGAAGATATTATTGATTCCCACACAAATAAATAAACCGGATATTTTAACTATCAATTTTTTAATATTTTTGTTTCTTATTACAGTGGACTCTACCTAATGTGATCGTGGTTTAGGTTATCAATCGCTTATTGTTATCGAAATCACTTGGTCCCGATTTTCTCTATTCATTTGTATGTTAAAATTATCCCTTTATGTGATCGCTTAATGTTATCAGTTTTCGAACCTCGTTTTAACTGGCAAAGGAATATTCACAATATATTCAGAAGGAACCCATTCTTTTATTTCCCTTCACTGTTGTTTGAATTTCGGAGAATTCTCCCTCTTCAAACTAGGGAAATGGGGAATGAACAAAGGAGTTGGAATTACAAGTTCCTAGAATTTTTCAGAAATACGCACAGCTTGGTGGTGGTCAGTGGTTGTCAGATTTGCAAAAGGCAAAACATTCTTATAGAAACTGATAAGGAGCCTCTTCACAATTTATGCCTTGTTCGCTTACATGCAGCTTGTTGATATGGAAGCCAGAAAGCGAAATGATTTAACATTAACCCTCTAAGCGGTTCGCACGTACAATTCCGCCAAACCGATGATGTCTTCGAAGCGGTTGTCAAGTACAATTTTCGACCTCCAAAAACGTTCCGAAAATGGATGTAATGTACATTTCCGCCAGTGTTTGAAGAAGGAGGGTCAGGTCGATTGTTTAGAAACTGCATCCCTCTTTGACTGACATTTATTGAGAAATGCACTCCCTGAAGAACTAAGACGCTGATAGCTTTTCATGGCTTTGTAAATCTCTATTTCGAAGTATTTCTTTTGCGGTAACAGATATATCTCTAATTGCACCACTTAAATATCGGATGACTTTCTTTAAAAAATATAAATAATTCTCTTAAAGTATATTTTTATTTGTACTTTTAGAACATATTAATTCTTATGGGTTGATTTTCGAGACTTGACATGTTTTATGTGTATTAAAAATTAACAATCTATAATATATATTTATATATCTATTTATAACCGGAAGTAAAGGGACAACAACGAGGGTGGGTTTCCCGTATTCCATTCTAGTCGACTAAGGGTGAAGAAAAAAATCATAGAACACTTTGTCCATTGACACAATAAACCTTTAGCTTATTTTTGGAGACTTTTTTTAATCGGTGTGTTCCACTCGGAGGGTTAAAACAAAAGATCGAAATTTTAAATCGTTATGATTGGTTGATTACGATTACGAACAATTTATCAATGAGTTTCTTAAAAAATTGTGACAGTCAACAACTGATCATTTTTTTAATTATGTATACAATTCTTATTTTTCAAAGGATAATATACAGTACATAAATGTAAGGTATATTTCTTCATTTTTTTTTAAAATTTGGTACGAGTGAATTAAAGTTGGAGGGTAGTAAATTTATATAATTTTGAATATCGTTTATTGTTATCAATTGGTTATGGTTATCAAAATCCCGGTGTTCCAAACTGATAACATTAAGCGGAGGCCACTTTTACTCGAATTCTTGCAATGAATACTAAATTTTATAGCAAGGTTTAACTCTATTTTGGAGACTTTTTTCCTAGATGTGTTTCACTCGAAGGGTTAAAAGTTTTTTTCGACCTCCAAAAACGTTCCAAAAGTGGATGTAATGTACATTTTTTCCAGTGCTTTCCCACATGGAGTTTTGAGGTAGGAGGGTCAGGTCTACTGTTTAGGAACTGCACCCCTCTTTCACTGACATTTATTGAGGGATTCAACTCTACAACCTGAGGCACAAAGAAGCTGATAGCTTTTCATGGCTTTTTAAATCGGTAATTCAAAGTATTTCATTTGCAGTAACTGATGTATCTCTAACTGCACCACTTAAATATCTTGGGTGTCTTTCGTAAAAATATAAATAAGTCTCTCAAAGAATATTTTTATTTGTACTTTTAGAATCCATTATTTCTTATGGGATAATATTCCAGACTTGACGAGCTTTATGTGTATTAAAAATTAACAATCTATAATATCTATTTATATATCTATATATAACCGGAAGTAAAGGGACGATAACGAGGGTGGGTTTTCCATATTCTATTCTAGTCGACAAAGGGTGAAAGTAAAAATCATAGAACACTTTGACCACTGACATTAGCGTTGTATATGTACACCGTTGATATATAAAGTTTAAAATCTCTGTGTTTAGAATTAGTAATAAAAATGGTCATTTCAAATTTACTATTAATTTTATCTATATAAAAAGAATTTAAATGTTTGTTCGTAACCCCATATCTCAGAAAATATTTCACCCATTGGCTTGAAATTTTGGCATAACTTTGTACTACAGTCCAGGTATTGTTGATGCAATTTTTTTTTATAAAATATTATACAGTAAAACATGGATTTATAAAGCAATCTACATATACTTTACGCTAGTTCTCTCATTTATATAAATAAAAATGTAAATGCTTGTTCGTAACTCCAAATCTCTGAAAATATTGCACCGATTGGCTTGAAATTTTGGCATAACGTTGTACTACAGTCCAGGTATGTATATGCACACCGTTTATATATAAAGTTTAAAATCTGAGTTTAGAATTTTTAGGACCTAGAATATTTTTGAATAAAATATCGCTTTTAACTCTTACATGAATGCTATAAACTACAAATACTAGGCCTGAAATCTCTGTTTAGAATTTTTAGGACCTAGAATATTTTTGAATAAAATATCGCTTTTGACTCTTGCATGAATGCTATAAACTACAAATACTAGGCCTGATTTGTTGATGCAATTTTTTTGATAAAATATTATACAGTAAAACATGAATTTATATAGCAATCTAAATATGCTTTACACTGGCTCTGTTATTTATATAAATGAAAATGTAAATGTTTGTTTGTAACCCCAAATCTCTGAAAATATTGCACCATTGACTTGAAATTTCGGCATAACGTATGAATTTATATAGTCCAGGTATGTATATGCACACCATTTATATATAAAGTTTAAAATCTGAGTTTAGAATTTTTAGGACCTAGAATATTTTTGAATAAAATATCACATTTGACTCTTGCACGAATGCTATAAACTACAAATACTAGGCCTGATTTGTTGATGCATTTTTTTTATAAAATATTATACAGTAAAACATGGATTTATAAAGCAATCAAATTATACTTTACGCTGGTTCTGTTATTTATATAAATAAAAATGTAAATGTTTGTTCGTAACTCAATCTCAGAAAATATTGCATGAATTGGCTTGAAATTTTGGCATAACGTTGTACTCTAGTCCAGGTATGTATATGCACATCCTTTATATATAAAGTTTAAAATCTCTGTGTTTTAGAATTTTTCCAATTGGCTTGAAATTTTGGCATTTGTTGATGCAATTTTTTTTATAAAATATTATACAGTAAAACAATTATTTATAAAGCAATCTAAATATACTTAGACCTAGAATATTTTTGAATAAAATATCGCTTTTCACTCTTACATGAATGCTATAAACTACAAATACTAGGCCTGATGTATATGTACACCGTTTATATAGAAAGCTTAATATATCCGTGTTTAGAATTTTAGGACCTAGAATATTTTTGAAAAAAATATCGCTTTTGACTCTTACGCTGGTTCTGTTATTTATATAAATAAAAATGTAAATGTTTGTTCGTAACTCAATCTCTGAAAATATTGCATGAATTGGCTTGAAATTTTGGCATAACGTTGTACTCTAGTCCAGGTATGTTGTTGATGCAAAATCTTTTTGATAAAATATTATACAGTAAAACATGGTGAATGCTATAAACTACAAATACTAGATTTCTAAAGCAATCTAAATAGGATTTACGCTGGTTCTGTTATTTATATAAATAAAAATGTAAATGTTTGTTCGTAACCCCAAATCTCTGAAAATATTTCACCAATTGGCTTGAAATTTTGGCATAACTTTGTACTACATTCCAGGTATGTATATGTACACCGTTGATATATAAAGTTTAAAATCTGAGTTTAGAATTTTTAGGACCTAGAATATTTTTGAATAAAATATCGCTTTTAACTCTTGCATGAATGCTATAAACTACAAATACTAGGCCTGATTTGTTGATGCAGCTTTTTTATAAAATATTATACAGTAAAACATGGATTTATAAAGCAATCTACATATACTTTACGCTGGTTCTGTTATTTATATAAATACATGGATTTAGTTTGTTCGTAACTACAAATCTCTGAAATTATTGCACCAATTGGCTTGAAAAAATGTAAATTATGTATATGCACACCATTTATATATAAAGTTTAAAATCTCTGTGTTTAGAATTTTTAGGACCTAGAATATTTTTGAATAAAATATCCCTTTAGACTCTTGCACGAATTTCGGCATAACGTTGTACTACAGTCCAAATACTAGGACTGATTTGTTGATGCAAATTTTTTTTATAGAATGCTATAAACTACTATAAAGGAATTTAAGTATGCTTTACGCTGGTTCTGTTATTTATATAAAAATATTATACAGTAAAACATGGATTTTCGTAACCCCAAATCTCTGAAAATATTTCCCCAATTGACTTGAAATTTTGGCAATAAAAATGTAAATGTTTGAGGACCTAGGAATATTTTTGAATAAAATATCGCTTTTGACTCTTGCACGAATGCTATATAACGCTGTACTACAGTCCAGGTATGTATATGCAAACCACTTATATATAAAGTTTAAAATCTGAGTTTAGAATTTTTATACTAGGCCTGATTTGTTGATGCAAAATTCTTTTGGATAAAATATTATAAAGTAAAACATGGATTTATAAAGGAATTTAAGTATGCTTTACGCTGGTTCTGATATTTATATAAATAAAAATGTAAATGTTTGTTCGTAACTACAAATCTGAAATTATTGCACCGATTGGCTTGGAATTTTGGCATAACGCTGTACTACAGTCCAGGTATGTATATGCACACCATTTATATATAAAGTTTAAAATCTCAGTGTTTAGAATAACGTTGTACTACAGTCCAGGATAAAATATCGCTTTTGACTCTTGCATGAATGCTATAAACTACAAATACTAGGCCTGATTTGTTGATGTGCAAATTTTTTTTTTTGATATTTTTAGGACCTAGAATATTTTTGATATAAAGCAATCTAAATATACTTTAAGCTGGTTCTGTTAAATATTATACAGTAAAACATGGATTTCTGAAAATCTTCTGAAACTCTTAAGGATATTGAATTTTATAAATAAAAATGTAAATGTTTGTTCGTAACTCCAAATCTCTGAAAATATTGCACCGATTGGCTTGGAGTTTTGGCATAACGTTGTACTAGAGTTCGGGTATGATTTTGTCCACACCGTTTATAAAATTTAAAATCTCCGTGTGTGTCTCCCAGCAATTTGATTGGCTGTTGTGTGTTTGGCTCGGTGGTGAAGTTCCTAGTATCTATTAGTGAAAGCAGTGGTTCGAATCCCACCAGATGCAGTATTATTAAATTAAACATATTAAAAACATACTTTGTTTCTTTCATTTCCGTTTAATTGCACTGTGCCATAGCAATGCGTGGCTGGGAACAGCTAGTAGTATAATAAAAGAAGTTAGTTAAAAGTAATATGTTGAAAATGAAAAATTTGTTAGTTTTATAAGTTGAAGAACTATCGTTAAATTCCATATTTATCTTAGAAAATAAATCAGAGATACTTAAAATCATTATTATGTTGAAAATCCAAAATTTATTAGACAGGAAAAATTGACATTTTAGCTATTAGTATAGAGTAATTTGCCTCAAAGTCAAGAACTACTATAATGCCCTTCCCATTCATTTTCATGTTTACAACAGCCAATAGAAAAACAATAAACTGCCCTTCCATTTGAAACTAAATCCATAGTTGTCATAAGTTGAGATGTGCCCTACTGAGTGAAATCTCCTTATTGCGTTCTTTTAATATTTTACTCAAATGTTTACAGGTAGAACTAATTTTAATAATTTTAAAAGTTAAACGTTATCCTATTAGTAAAATAGTCATTTAAAATACACCATTTAACTTATACAAAACAAAGTTAAAATTAATATGTTCAAATGCAAAGCCTGTTAGTTCTATGCTTTAAAGAACTATGATAAACATTAAGTTTTATAGCTGAAGTTAAAACTTTTCCTGTAAATAAAAATAGCTATAGGCGTAAAAGAAGTGCGCAGGAAAGTCTGTTAATTCTATGCTTTATAGAACTGTGATAAACATTGAGTTTTTAGGTGAAGTTAAAAGTCTCCCTGTAAATATAGATAGCTATTTGCGTAACGGAGATGCGTGGGAAGCATTTGCAATAAAGCCCCTTCTGAAATAATTTCCTAAAACATTATCAGTATTTTCCTCTAGAATGTTGACGAAACTTACATAAATTAACAACATACTAAAATTTCATGTAGATTGACTAAAAATAAAATAAATTATGTCTGAAAATCTTCTGAAACTCTTCAGGATATTGAATAATAGCTGACGAATCAAATACATTCAGCATTGTCACAAAACAAGATTTCAATATGAAATGTTCTGCAGACTTTCAGAAATTTTCTTGAACCTTTTGATTTAAACCTTATATAGTCTGAATAGTTTTATCAAAAATAGATTTATATAATATCTCATTTATAAATCTTAAGTTTTCCGGTAAAAAGTTAATTTCGGTTGGCTTGCTCACTTTGCTCGAAGTATTCTCTTTGAATAATGCATTCGCTCCTCGAATTTATGCAAGAGAAGCATTAATTTAGACTGAAGAATAACCGAATTCACAAAGAAGCCTAGCAGTCAATTCAAATTGATGATTTGGGCAAATTGGAGGTAATTCATCAAAGACATTATGAAACGGTATGCATACTGGCGAAATTATGGATGAAGATGAAATCTAATGGAAGTCCATGTTATGTGATCTTTAATTTTTCGAGGAAGTGACTTCTTCTGTAATCAGCATTCTAAATTTAGATGTTCGCCAAGAAAGAAACGTATTAGTGTCTTAGAGGTCTCTTTGAACCAGCTGCAAACCGGTGATTTTATAATATATATATATATACTGTTGTCATAGCAACTATTGAACACTTGTAAGCCATTACGATTCAGCACAGGAAATTTGCAAGATTTTGAAACGAAGGAATTCGTTATGCCTATTTATGTATTCGGAACAGGAAAATTCATTACAAATGCGCACAAATACAATGAAGGCCACGACTTTGTGAATTTTACTTAGTAGTTGAGGATAAGTTAAAATAAATTTACTGATGATGGACAAACATATAAATCTAAAAATTTCTGTTTACAGAATTGAGTGACGGAATTCATTGTATCGAAGAAATCTGAGCAACAATTGGTTTACCTCAATAATCGGGTTTCTTAATCCCTTAATTCAACGGATTTTTTTAACATTTTACTCATACAAACAGTGGCGTGCGGTAGGTTTTCATGCAGGGTGGGTAGAGAGCAACAACAAAATTTGAGCAATTATTCATTTGTACACAAAATCCATACGTCTATCCGTATTACTAATAAAATAACGGAAAACTTTTATTTTCACGAAAAACTTAAATTTTCAGCAAACGTAGCACCACACGGCGCAAGCCGCTGCGGTGTCTCATCAGGATGTCATTGACGCCGACCAATAATAATAAAACCATAAAAAATGTACATTAAACACTTCTTTAACGTTTATTAATTGTTTTTAACATTTGGAAATCATATAATCTGCGAAAAACATCTTCACAATTTTAAAAAACAAAGCCAGGGATATGGTGTTACAGATATAACTTATATAAAACCAAACGTATATTTCACGTGCAGAGGATTTCACTGCACGTTGGCGCAATAGAACGAACTGTTTCTCTTTCAGTCAGTGGATTAAATTATATTTACAGTGGATGGTAAAATTTGGACTATTCTGTTCTTTTTTGTCTAACAAAACAAAATTGTTTTTCAGCAAATTATTTCTATAAATACAACATAATATAATTAATTCATCATAATATATTTCTATAAATATAATACAGCTATAAATATAATACCGAAATTACTTCTGTCTTTAAAACACCACACTAAAACATTTTCCTTTATATTGATGAAATTCTTCTTTATATTTCCATTATAATCTTAAAATATATAAATTTAAACATTAACCGTCTGCAAAATCGTATGGCCAGTTAATCAGTTAAAAAACCAAAAGCGCATCAGCATGTAAGTCCCCGCTCTAATACAACGCTTAATAAACCGTACCTTCCGATGATTCTGAATGCCAAGTGCAGGAAAAATAGCTGCACTTTCCTCAGTGCTTATAGTAAGCTGTGCTTCTCCAGTAACCCATACATATAAAGCGTGATTTTCTATTAGTGCGCAGTGCGTACACATAAAATTTTTTTATGTTCGTATGCTTTTGAACGCGCTACGTGCTGCAGTACCTAGTACAGAACGCATATTATAAATAATATTTATTATATACCATTATTTGAAGTAGACATAGGTGCAGAAAATTGTCTCTCATAATTTTTTTCACACCCGCACATATGGACCGCACGCCACTATAAAGATAGAATATAATGTTTTGACTTAATGATTATACTTTGCATACAAAGGAATTTTACTGGAGAACTCTTTTATAAAAATAAAATAACTGAAAAACATCCATGCTCGAGTAAGCTTTCAGGATTATCGTAATCATTATATCATACTATAAACGAGTTATTTTTTTAGTACAAACATAAAAATTATCAGAATATTTCTGAAGATATATATGTCAGGTCTAAAAAAGGGGTAGTTGGAAATTACATGAGTTAAAAGCGATTTTAAAAACGTGGACATGGAGGGGTCAACACCTTCTCCAAGCATAGAATCCGGTCACACGGAAGCATTTTGGAAGAATTTGATGAGATTGCAAACAGATAAGATCAGTCAACGACATATAAGGTATACCACATTTGTAGAAATTTTTGCGATATTACTACTCTGAGTCAATTAATGAAAATGGCGCAAATTGCTTTCCTTAAGAACGATGAGTTAATAAAACTTATTATTATCAAGAAGACAGTTTTCCATTCGCCTTAACTCTAGATCACGAAATGTCATATATATTTCAAAAGTTTTGTGTCTTAAACAACTTTCATTCAGTTGGAAACTTCAGAAGCATATATTCTTTAAAAATCTGAAACGCATGTGTATGTGGTTGCAAAAAGTATTCTTCAAAACTCACTGCAACCGATTTTTCACCTTTAAAAACGTTACCATAGAAACGAGTGCAAAGTAAACGCGGCATGACGTTTATAGTATAATGCGCTAGTTAAAAAGAGAGGAGAATTAATAACTGTTTTCTCGCTACAAGGCATCAAATTTATGGTAAACTTAAATTGAAACGCATGTGTATGTGGTTGCAAAAATGTTTACACAAGACAGCTGACTTGATAAGTGCTTCGAAGTTAGTTCGCTAATGCGAGAGTTAATGAAGGCGGTTCTAATGCGATTAGTCTTAAGTTATAGGTGATGCCTGTACATTTTAAATTAAAATTACGAAAATGTCTAACTATAGAAAGATTAAAGATAAAATTTGTTTAATATGTGTCGTTAATTTATTAATGTTGGAGTTTATAACACACATAGGATATGAAAGGAAAAAAATCTGGACTTATAATAGTTGTATTATTTATTTACATATGCTGATTTCCAGGACTGTTTGAAAAAAATTAATGTAGTATATACATTCTTTTTTAATGAAGCTGTCAATATAGACAGATACCTTTATGGCAAACAAGGCTGTCTCTCTACGCGAGGGGCACGTGTGTGGAATACTATTATAATATAAATTTTGCGATAAATGACATAGCTCCCTTTACTTCTTGTATATAAGTAGAAAAAACTTTTCTTTTTTGAGCTAAAGCCTATGTTACTTTACCATTGTCTATTTACATCAAGTTTTTTTTAACGTATTCAAGAAAACATGAAAAAAAATTAAAAATTTAACAATTTAAAAATATCTAAGTTTCAACAAGTGCTTTTTTTCTAACTTTAAACTTTAAATCATCTTGTTTTTCCTATTATATAATATTATATATATATATATATATATATATATATATATATATAAAAAATATATATAATGTATAAATAATATATATATATATATATATATATATATGTATAATAATATATATATATGTATAAATAAAATATATATATACATATACATACATATATACACATATATATATACATATATATACATACATACATATATATATATATATACATACATATACATACATACATACATATAATATATAATATATATATATATATATGTATATATATATATGTATATGTATATATGTTGTAACGAATTCTCGTTACATTAAATTCCTGATACAGACTTAACTAAAACCATAAGAAAAGACGGCATAATGTAGAAGAATAGCAACTGGCATAACGTTGTTTCGAGCAGAATGGGATGCTGAATGGAGGATTGTTGACACCGAGTACCATCTCAATCATTCTGTCGGAGAAAATCATTAGGATGCTGGCGAAGTGTTCGCAGTGTTAGTTTCAATGGCATCCGAAGAAAACACACGACAGCAATCCTATACATTCTAAGGGAAGCAACAGTACTTTACTATCTTGTTCTCCAAGAGATTGTCCAGACGGCGATTAATAATCGGCGAAATTGCTGAAGATTTCGGCAAACCGATTACTGGCACCTGCTGGCCCTACGCGCGCTTTAACCACGTCATCAACCAGCTGTCCGATCAGCTGAGAGGGACATTCTTGCAGGCAACGACTATTAAGAAGAGTAGAGTTCGAGGCCCAGAGAGGATTTTTTGACCGATCGAGTCTCCTGTGAACTCACTGGCCCAGAACGACGAGGGAGCGAGTGAGTGTCCTCCCTCCCCTTTTATTTCTCTTAAAAAGCTGATTTCCTGCATCGATCATCATTTTCATTTGCAGATATTCATCGTTTCATCTGTATTTATCCTAACTTCAACTTTGTGTTTCTAAATAAATATAGTCTGTAAGTAGGTCTCCGCTATCCTTTTTTGGGCTCACTTAGCCCCAGTACGCTACAATCAATATATATATATATAATATATATATATATATATATATATATGTATATATATGCATATACATATACATACATACATACTATATACATATACATACATACAACACATATATATGTATATATATATATATATATATATATATATATATACAATTTATATATGCATATACATATACATACATAAATATATATATATATGTATAAATATATATATATTTATTATATCTAAAATATATATATATATATATATATATATATATATATATATATATATATACATATACATATGCATATACATATACATACATATACATACATATATATATATATAATATATATATATATATTATATATATATATATATATACATATGCATATACATATACATACATACATACATATATATGTATATATAAATATGTATAATATATATATATATATATATACATACATATATATAAATATATATATATAAAAAAAAATAAATATATATATATTTTTTTTTATATATATACATATATATACATATGCATACATAGATACATATATACATAAATTAATATAATATATAAATTATATAAAATATATATATATATTTTATATAATATAAATATATATATATATATATATATATATTATATAAATATAAAATATATAATATATATAAAATATATAATATATATATATATATATATATATATATATATAAATATATATATATACATATACAAACAAATTATTTTTGCATGCGTACATATCAAAATCTATAGCTATATCAAGATTAAAGTGAGCACACTTTAGATTATTGGTTTACAATAATCTTAAAAAGGCAATTTTTTTTTTTAATACTATTCGGCAAAATTTGCTTTGGTATGTTTCTCTTTAAATCGTGAATTTTTCATAAGCAGCAATACCACAAGGTTCACATTAAGGGATGATAGTGGAAAACTTTATAGAGAAATAAATTAAAGTGTATGCCAATTATTAACCAAAAGTTTTTATACAAGTGAGAAAATATTTGTTAAATTAACTTTATACGACATTCTTATTTTTTAAATTTTCTTTGTTATTAATTACTTGTAAAATTCTCACCAAATGCTACTAAAATAAATTAAAATAATATGGATACACGTTTAATGTTCTGCTTAAATCCGAAATTTAAAAGTGAATTTACATTTATAAAATTCTGGAGCTTTAAAGAAATTGTAATTAAAAGCAATTATATTTCTATAAGTTTAACCCTTATCATGGCAAGATTGCTTTTTTGTAGAAAAGCTAAAAAAAAGTATATAGGTAGCTCCTTTGGTCTATAAAAAACATAAAAAAAATAAATTTAAAAAAATTGTGATATGAAAATTTTGAAAAAACAAGATGTATACTATTCTATACATTGCTACACGTGGTAAAAGTTGTAAAGTTGTAAAGTGGTATGTATGGTATGCTGTACAAAATAAACATAATTAACTATTTATTTTGTTGACAAAATTCATTTTTAATTTTTTTAAATGTGAATAATATAAAGTGTTACTATAGTGCATATTTGAACAAATAAGTTCATAACTATAAGTTATTAATGTACAAGATAATTTCTAAATAATATGCGAACTTATATAAGTGGGAATTTTATTGCTTAGTGTGTTAAAAGATGAACTCCGAGAAAGAACAAAATGCTTTGACCACCATTTCATTAAGTCCGAATTTCTCTCCTGTCTCACAAGTTCTTGTAGATTCTTTAAAAAATAGTAGCTTCATGATATATATATTATCGTCTATTTCGTCTTAAAAAAACTCATATATGTTTGATTTTAATATTATTAATATTTTTCGAATATATTCTTCAATCATAATGCAGAACTTTTATGTTTGAAGTAATCTCGGGCTTAGTCCGCTTCGACGAAAACTGTATTCCTAGTAACACAAGGGATTAGAGCACTTAAATAACTGGTTGTAAATATTTAATTCCCTGGAAGCATATGTTTAGTAAGTATACTTAATAGCATGTGTAGCATTCCTATTCTCATTCTATAGTTATTACTAACAGTCCCTGATCTTTACACAGAAAGATTAATAATTCTGTTTATACAATCTCTAGTTATACCACGTTGCGTAACTTTCATAATGTAAATGATATATACTCCCGTATATATGATAAATGACATTTTGATATCTTACAAATACATATAATATATTTAATGTAAACACTTATTAAAAAGTGGAAAACATACTTTTAATATAAAAAAAGTGTAACTTAAAATGCATTATGTTTTAGTTTGGTTTTGGTTTGGAACACTACGGTTTATTGTTTTGCACACGAGGGCTAATGAGACCGGGACCTACTGCTTAAAGCCGGTTCGGAACGGTTACGAACATCCATGCCATAGTGGGATACGAACCTACGAAATGCGGTACCGACGATCACCACCCTAACTAATCGGCCAGCGTTTGGCTAAATCTCATTATGATTCTTTAAAAAACGGGACAAATAATAATGCATTAAAATAAAAATGCATTAGAATGTATTTTAAATTAAATATAAATTTTCTTTTTTAAAGAAATAGTATTTGAATATTATTTTTATTTAACATTTAATGAAAATATACATTATCCTATATAAATTATTTTACCATAAATGCAGCTTTAATAATATGAACATATAAACCGGCTTTTTAATTTTAAATGTGAGTCGACTTAAATTATTAATTTAGAAAATTCTTTAAGTTCCTATATTTCATAAATTTGTTACGTAAATTTAACATAGGAGAAATGTAACGTAATTAAGAAGTATAAAGTAAAAAAAAATGAGCAAAATCTATAACGATCACAATAAAAATATATTTCCCTTCAGATTTTGAGAACATTAAGGTAACAAGTAATATCAATTCTAGAAATATGCAATTAACTCTCTGAAAAGCACAAAATATTTTCAGGATTAGAGAAATCTCTAATTAAAGTAATACATGCAATTTTAATCCTGTAGAGTAAAGTTTCTATTCTATAAATATATTTATGATTATATTTAAAATTATCCCATATGTACCAATTTATTAATTCGCAGAACTTTATGTATGTACTGCATATCATTAAGGTTTCAAGAAACAGTTTTCCAAATAATTTTGCTTACCTGTAATCTGGAGTATGAAATTGATTGAAGTTCGTTGGAAGTAATTAAATGTTAACTTTACCAAGTGAAACTGAGTATTCGTCAGTATCTTCAATAACGGCCATAGATAATGATGACGTGGGTGGATTAAACGCAGTTATATAAACTGCTAAATCACTTTTAGGAAATTATTAGGAAAATAATGATTTTTGTCATTTTAAATTTTAAACTACAGTTACTCAAGCCAAGTTAAATGAAACTATTTTGTTTATTAATTTTAGAATTTAACTAGATTTTTTTTTGGCTGTTAAATTATTTGGAATCCTTCTATAGACTTTTATTTTTACATTTCATATTACTAAACATCTATAACTAGCATATAGCAAGTCATATGATGATATCAGTAATTTTTTTTTATTTTCCAGAATTGTAAAGTACCCTAGAAAGTAGATAAAAAAATGTTTTGTTTTTAGCTGAGAATTCGGGTACACGCTCAATAATTTGTTTATCTTCATAATCCTCTAATGTCTCCCGATACTTTTAACACAGTTTAGAATCAAGTTGAATTCATTTAGAAAGATAATTCAAAGTTTTCATAGCTAAGTCAAAATTATAGTTAAGTTTTTCCTATTTTTTCCACAGTAATTAATGGAAGTAAAGGAATCAAACTATCATTTCCACCACACCATGAAGATAGATACAATTTGTTGTTAATACCGGTGATAAAATTTTCATTGAAACAAAAAATAATCTATGACTAAATTTAAAATTATCACATATGTACCTAATCTATTATTTAAGCCAAATATAAAAGAAAATTATTTACGTAATATAAATATTTCTTAGAATATATTCTTCAAATGTAATGCATAACTTTTATGTTTGAAATAATTTTTATAATATATTTCATGTAAGCATTTATTAAAAAGTGGAACAAATGTATTTAACATAAAAATGTGTAACTTAAAATTCATTATGATTCTTTAAAAAAGGGGACAATAAAATAAATATGCATTAGAAAGTATTATAAATTAAATATAAATTCTTTATTTAATGATATAGTATTTGAATATCATTTGTACTTAACATTTAGTAAAAATATACATTATCCTATATAAATTCCTTTATAAACGTATACATATACATAGGAACAATACAGTTTTAATAATATGAACATATAAACCGATTTTTTTTTAATTTTAAATGTGAGTCGACTTAAAATTAATTTTATGAATTATAAATGGAAATGATCAATACTACGATATTATTATGTCTTAACACTGATATTTTCACATATATACGTTCTATGTAAAATATTATGTATAAGGGAATAATATAAAAAAATTATATATCCGAAATAAAACACATAAAATTATTACACAATTTATATAGTAGAAACAAATATATATATTTAATTATTTTTTTAAATTTTGTGATCAATGGCAATTTATTAATTTAGAAAATTCTTTAAGTTTAAATTTAAATATAAATTCTTTTTTTTTAATGAAATAGTATTTGAATATCATTTTTACTTAAAATTTAGAAAAATTGTACATTATCCTATATAAATTCATTTTACCATAAATGCAGCTTTAATAATATGAACATATAAACCGGGTTTTTTAATTTTAAATGTGAGTCGACTTAAAATTAATTTTATGAATTATAAATGGAAATGATCAATACTACGATATTATTATGTCTTAACACTGATATTTTCACATATATACGTTCTATGTAAAATATTATGCACTTTATAAACGTATACATATACATAGGAACAATAACAAAAATATTTAATTATTTTTTTAAATTTTGTGATCAATGGCAATTTTATAAGGGAATAATATAAAAAAATTATATATCCGAAATAAAACACATAAAATTATTACACAATTTATATAGTAGAAACAAATATATATTTAATTATCAAATTCACTATAGTAACATAGATTATTTGAATGAAATTTGTAAATTTAACACGTTTAACTTAATTTGTTAACTTAATATTAATTTAGAAAATTCTTTAAGTTTCCATATTTCATAAATTTACTACGTAAATTTAGCATAGAAGAAGTGTAACGTAATTATAAAGTATAAAGTAAAAAAAAATGAGCAAAACCTATAAAGATCACAATAAAAATATATTTTCCTTCAGATTTTGAGAACATTAAGGTAACAAGTAATATCAATTCTAAAAATATGCAATTAACTCTCTGAAAAGCACAAAATATTTATATTTAATTATCAAATTCACTATAGTAACATAGATTATTTGAATGAAATTTGTAAATTTAACACGTTTAACTTAATTTGTTAACTTAATAAAATCTCTAATTAAAGTAATACATGCAATTTTAATCCTGTAGAGTAAAGTTTCTATTCTATAAATATAGTATTCTTTGTTACATAATGGCTGACTGTATCGCAAATCGAATTGCAATTTATGAATTCGCAGAACTTTATGAATGTACTGCATATCATTAAGGTTTCAAGAAACAGTTTTCCAAATAATTTTGCCTACCTGTAATCTGGAGTATGAAATTGATTGAAGTTCGCTGGAAGTAATTAAATGTTAACTTTACCAAGTGAAACTGAGTGTTCGTCAGTATCTTCAATATCGCCCATAGATAATGATGACGTGGGTGGATTAAACGCAGTTATATAGACTGCTAAATCACTTTTAGGAAATTATTAGGGAAATAATGATTTTTGACATTTTAAATTTTAAACGGCAGTTACTCAAGTCTAGTTAAATATAACTAATTTTTTTTTATTAATTTTAGAATTTAACTAGACTTATTTTTTTTGGCTGTTAAATAATTCGGAAACCTTCTATAGACTTTTATTTTTACATTCCCTATTTTTAAACATGTATAACTAGCAGATAGCCCGTCATATGACGGGATAAGTAAAACTTTTTATTTTCCAGAATTGTAAAGTGCCCTATAAGGTAGTTAAAAAAGGTTTTTTTTTGGCTGAGAATTATTTATTGCACGCTCAATAATTTGATTATCTTCATATTCCTCTAATTTCTTTCGATACTGTGAATACAGTTTAGAATCAAGTTGGATTCATTCAGAAAGGTAATTCAAAGTTTTCTTATTTAAGTCAAAATTAGCGTTAAGTTTTTCCCTTTTTTTACCACAGTAATTAATATAAGTAAAGGAATCAAGCAATCATTTCCAATACACCCTGAAGGTAGACACAATTTGTTGTTAATACACGCTCAATATTTAAATAATTTAAAATAAGAAATGATTAAATAATATGGTAAAAGGAATGGCGTCATAATGCTAGAAAAAACGTTCTTTTTACCTATTAATTATGGGACATATTAAAAATTTAATAGCCTTCTCCTAAGTGGGAAAAATAAGGCTTGAAATAATGGCATTAAATGCTAGTAAAGGAAGAAAGGGATGGATTTGGAACTTTAACACTAACTAATCAAAACTCTAACTAATCAAAAATCCAATATGGATGTCTCTATCCATTCCAGGTACAACCTCTTCAGAAATTCGAGGACAGACGGACAAATAACTTAGGCTTATATTATTATTACTAGCATATAGTCCGTCATATGAAAGGATAAGTACAATTTTTAACTCGGCGATAAAATTTTCATTGCAACCAAAAATAATCTATGATTAACTTTAAAATTATCACATATGTACTTAATCTGTTATTTAAGCCAAATATAAAAGAAAATTATTTACGTAATGTCTAAGTTCAGCGATAAAATCTATGAAAATAATGCAGAATATATTTAAATAATTGTAAAGTACCGTATCAGTTAGGTAAAAAAAATGGTTTGT
>CM063505.1:107712407-107727407 GCA_032207245.1 Pardosa pseudoannulata | reverse complement strand
TGTAATGTTTGGCAATAAAATATGTATTTATAAGCATAATAAATTATTTTTAAAAATATCATATGGAAGTTCCTTATAGTTTCCTTATCATATGTAATTCCTGCATACCAGCATGCTTAATATTATAAAGTTTTAACAAGAAAAAATAATTTTTCAATTAAAGAACAGTGTGGTCGATTGGCAACAAATCCTTTTATGATTCTTAAACTGCATTGAAAATAAAATGTGATTTTTAAAACTATTTTCTCATTATTTATGTAAGAAAGAAAAACCAAAAAATTTTTATAATTAGTTTTTAAAATTCGGACATTTAAGGATTAAGTAATTACAGTTTTCTGATATATTTTGGTAAATGTAGGAACTCAAATCAAACTGAAACGAGTCCTTCTGGAAGGCAGAAATTTCGCAGCTCATCAAAATATTAAGTCGCGGGTATGCATTAATACACCCTGAGTATTTATTACATGGAGGAATATGATAAAAGCAGACGTGCTGAAAAATTTGAGAAGTAAAATTTGTCGAAGAGTAATTGAAAAACAGAAATATTCTATTATAATTTCCTTCTTTATGAAACAAGAAAAAAAAATTCTGTATTTTATAATTGTGAAACTAAATGCTAAACTTAAAATTTATTTTAAGTATTTTTTTTGTATTTAAAAAATTAATAATGTCCTTAATGTCCTATTGTATAATAATTTTACATTTTCCATCATTCTTTTTTTATCCTGCAAAAATTGATTTATTTGGGATTTTCGCTTACGTTCCTAGACGGGAAACTCTTCAAAGAGTTTCCTGATAATCGAATAATATAAATTTGTGCTTATAGAGGTATATTAAATTTTAATTCATTCCTTGCAGTTGGGTACATAAAACTTAAATAATTAAGTATAAAAGAATTTAAAGATAAGATTAAGTTTCGATCCTGTTTAATATTTACAAAGATTCATGTCAAATTTTCAAAATATTATCCTGTGCACAAAGCATTCGGCTTATCTCTGATTGACAAGCTATTTCGCACGGTTATAATTTTTGAAGAATAAGCAATTAGTAAAATATTAAAGTACGATGATTCGCAGCAAACTGTCATTCCGTACTTCACCCTAATTGGTGACTGGGAATAACTGTTACAGAGTTTGAAGTCATTAGCATAATTATTCAACAAGTAATCTAAATTATATATTACAAGATTCAGAATCTAGAAACTGCTAAAACACTGAACTTGAGTGAGAACTCGGAACTGAGGGTAATTACGTAGAACAGAGATTAAAATCTTGCTAATTGTTAAGGAATTAGATGTAACAAATGAATGCTTCAGCTTTACCTAAATCCGGAGATAGGAATTGAAGTAATGATGCACACTCAATACATGTTTTATAGCGCACTGATTTATAATACACATCACTGTATAATAATCTAATTAAAACTGATTGTTAAAAGCAAATAAGAAAATTGTTTAAACATTAAAAAATCTCATGTGAATGCCATATTACTTCCATGCACATCTGTTGAATAATACACATTGTTCTGATTTTAATAATCGGTTCGAAATTGAACTTAAATTAAATAAAATTTAAAATAAAATATGCAATACTTATGCATTTAAAAAAATATTAAGAGACAAATATCATAGTTATCTAATTATAATATTTGGGATATATTTGATATTTTATTATATATAGTAAAATAAATTTAATAAAATAAATTTACTATGTATAAAGATATTGCCAAATATTACAGTTATCTAATTATAAAGTTTGGGATATATTTTATATTTTATTATATATAGTAAAATAAATTTAATAAATAAATTTATGTATAAAATATTGCTAATATATATATATATATATATATATTTATATAGAAGAAAAATTATGTCATTCTACCGACATAGTCCCTATCTCTAAATAACTAATGGTTATTAGTTCCCAGATGAAATGTCACGTTAGTGCCAAGCCCTGTCTGGCGCCTTCAAAATATATCTGGGTCACACCTCAGTGATACAAACTATGAATTTGTCCGATGATGCGGTTTGCAATTATATTATTACGACTGCGACAGTGAGAGATTACTTGATGAGACTTCTTATTTAGCAATGATAGTTCATTTTTGTCTACAAAATGTTTCTATGGCCAAGTCTTTGTTTTTAAATTTTTCTGGAATTTAACCCTTAATTTGACATGATGTTCTTTAAAATATTATTTAATTTCTGTTATTTTCCCATGTCTGTATAGACATTTTGTCAAATAAGAATTTTATATTTTTTACCGTAATAGAAATATATTTTAAACTTTTTGTTAGATATTTAAGCCGTATAGAAGTTTTCAAAAACCCGATAGAATTTATTTATTTGATTGGTCGTTGTAGCGGACTTAGCCAAATTAAAGGTTAAAATTAAAAGGTTAAAAAACATTTATAGTGAATTAGATTTTTGCAATTAATACTTCAACATATCAATGAAACATAAAATTTTTCAATAATGATAATAAAAATATTATAATTAGATAATTATAATTAAATATAACACATATAGTAAAATAAATTTACTATATAAATTATAAAAAATTTATTTTATTAAATTTATTTTACTATATATAATAAAATATAAAATATATCCCAAACTTTATAATTAGATAACTATAATATTTGGCAATATCTTTATATATAATTCTTCATATATATATATATATATATATATATATATATATATATATATATAACAGGGGTCAGTAAAACTTTTTTTACGTTACAGTCTGGTAGTATAAGAAATTACGTTCCGCCGGCCAGATTGCAATATTCAATGGATATATTTTAATAGTATTTCAATTATTAAGTAATATATTTTAAATAATTTTAAAAAATGTGTTCTGCATCTCCTCTTTAAAAAATTATGTATATCTTGAATTAATATTTCAGTTACACAGGTATAGTTAACTTTTAAGAAAAGAACAATTGTTAATTAGCTTCAGAAAAAAAATCCTTTTTTAAAGTGCTTGTTCAGATCATATTTCGATATTTGAAAATGAATACAAGACTTTTTTCCCAATAGAGCATATTTTCATATTAAGGATATCATATTTCTATGCTTCACTCAAAATTAAAATTTTAGAAAGTGTAATTTGTATCTTCTCTTTAAAATAATGATGTATATCTTAAATTAGTATATCAGTTACACAGGCATAGTTAACTTTTAAGAAAAGAACAATTGTTAATTAGCTTCAGGAAAAAAATCCTTTTTTAAACTTCTTGTTCAGATCATATTTCGATATTTGAAAATGAATACAAGACTTTTTTTTTGCAATAGAGCATATTTTCATATTAAGGAAATCATATTTCTACGCTTCATTCAAAATTAAAATTTAGCCGAATGATTGCCGATCGGTTAGGGTGCTGGTCTCCGGTACCGGAGTTTGTGGGTTCGAATCACACTAGGAAATGGATGTTCGTAGATGTTCGGAATCGGCTTTAAGCAGTAGGTCCTGGTCTCATTAGCCCTCGTGTTGCAAAAAGTAGACTGTAGCGCTCCAAAACAAAACCAAAATTAAAATTTTATAAAGTGTATTTTGTATCTTCTTTTTAATAATGATATATATCTTAATTTAATATTTTAGTTACACAGGTATAGTTAACTTTTAAGAGAAAAACAAATGTTAATTAGCTCCTGGAAAAACTTATTTTTTAAATTGCTTTTAAAGATCACATTTCAATATTTGAAAACGATTAGAAATCTTTTTATCCCATAAAACATATATTCATATTAAGGAAATCATATTCATACGCTTCATTCAAAATTAAAATTTTAGAAAGTATGTTCGTATCTTCTTGTTGAAATAATGATATATATCTTAAATTAGTATATCAGTTACACAGGTATAGTTAACTTTTGAGAAAATAACAATTGTTAATTAGCCTCAGAAACAAACTAATTTTTAAAGTGCTTTTCCAGATCATCTTTCAATATTTGAAAATGAATACAAAACATTTTCCCCCATAGGAAATATTTTCATATTAAGGAAATAAAATTTCTACGATTTTTTCTCTGATGGAAGTGAAAACAGTTGTTTAAGTGGCTAACGTAATTATAAAGAAAAGGCTAGTTCGAAGATAAAAAAAAAGATTAAATCAATTTAAAACTTGAATAAAAATTTTAACTATAATTTATCGAATAAACTACCATGAATAAAATGTCCGATAAAAGCTTATTTAATTTTGAATTCTTTCGATTCCTCATTTTAATATCTTGCTATATATTGTTAAAATATAAACTTAACATTCACTATTGATATTTACTTCCGATAATTGGGCAAAATGTTAAATACATAAAATACCACTTGAATGTTTTCAAATTATTTTTCCTTGTATGACAAAAACCATTATAAAATACAAGCTAATTTTTGTTATATTAAATATAAGCAAATTATCTTTATTATTTTCTAAACCTTAAGTATTTTAATCCAAATGATATAATTCATTTCACACTATATATATATATATACACACACACACACACACACACACACACACACACATATATATATATATATATATATATATATATATATATATATAAGTTTTTAATTTTATCTTAATTTAAGATGTCACATAACTTAAATGCATTAGCTTTCATTATAATTTTTTTAGTTCGATATAAAAATTTAGTCCCTTATATATATATATATATATATATATATATATATATATATATATATATATATATATATATATATATATATATATATATATATATATATATATATATATATATATATATATATATATATATATATATATATATATATATATATACATATATATATACATACATATATATATATATGTATGTATATGTATATATTATATATACATATATTTCAAAAATCTTTTGCTATTACATGAATTTTAATTTTATTATTTGACTTATAAAATATAGTACTTGAAAGGGCAAAACTAAATCATTTTTATTTAATCTAAAGTGTTAGTAAAAATTTTGTAAAAAAAATTGTGAAAGAAGATAAAGATTTTATTTTATAATGAATCGATAATAGGATATTATGGTGAAGTTTTTAAGTTTCCCAATGTACTGAATTCATTTAAATAAATTAAGATATTATCTTTTAAATATTTATAACAGCTGTAAATTTTAACAGACATATACAATATTTTGAGGTTTAGAAATGCTTGCAAATATTTTTAAAACAGTTGCAATACTATTTAATGTTACTATTAAAAGTACACGTATAAAGCTTTTACTGAAGAAATTTGTACTGTAATTTCTCTGGAGGTCAGAAGATACTTGTATCAGTTGTAGAGCAACTTTTTCAAGATTTAGATTTAAATAATTATAAACATTTTAACGTTTTTCTGCCATATACCTTTGGATAAAATATTTATCTAGACCCACCTCATCCATAAATGGGACCAATCAAAAAAGATACCAACTGGAATCACATGCACTCAATTACTCTCTAGGTATATATTAAATTATCCGTTAGATTTTTATTGATTATATGACCTATTTATTCACATATATTAGATTTAGGACTACTTTTGTCTATTACAGACATACCAACATTCAGGCACTTGTGTCCGGAGCAAAAGCGGGGTTTGAAATTTTAACATGCTAATTACAGATTATATTAGTATAGGTAAGTACATATCTTATTCGTTATTAAACTATAATTAAACTTTATATTTACTTTTAACATTGTATTTATATTTACACATTAGTAAATTGTAAAAACTAAATTAAAATTTATGTATTTAAAAATGTATGAGTAACTTTTTTAGCTTTAACAACTTATTTTTCAGAACAGTGTTTCTTGTAGCAACAATAACCCGGATTAAAATATTTCCATTTTTCTCTCATCGGGGATTCTAGAGTTTGTCTATTCAAATTGGACATAAATACAGTTTGGTTTTTCTGCACAGTACTGAAAACTCTTAACATTACTGTGTGGAAAGAGTATTCAGTAGAATGTTTTGCAATATTTTGTATTTAATTCCTTAATCTTAATCTTTTAGCTGTTCAAAAATTTTGTTATTTTCGGAGCAATCTGAAGAGTTTCTGGAGTTATCAATTTTTTTATTTTTTCCGGAGCAACTCCGGAGAATCCGGAGTAGTTGGTATGTGTGCTCTTATGCTATTAACCCCTTCCCTGTTTTGCCCGTATGCCGTACGGCCACAGCTTTTGGGCCTTTACTGATTTGTATTTACGGCGTACGGGCAATCTGATTTCTATTTTGCTTGCACTATTTCGGCCGTATTTTCCCCAATTTTAGTGACAAATTATTCGTATAGATTCGTATAGATATCCAGTAAATGATAGTTTGCAGTTTATTGTATTTTCTACTCTGAGTGGTTCAAAAGAGCGGGTTTTTTTGCATGTTTTGTATCAGAAGACAAATTGTTAACTTTCAGTGTATAGCTTTCTGGTTATATTTTATTAACCACCTGATAACTTTATTCATGTAAGAGTTGAATAATATATTTTTACTTTTAAATAATAGATAATTAAGAGCGTATGGAGCTAATTTATTGTGATTCGAATTGTGACTCGGAATCAGAAACTAAATTATCTGTAAATGACAGTAGAAAAAGTTTACTAGATGACCTGGATAGTAGTCACCCTGATAGCTGTACAGATGGAATAAGTCAAGCAAGACAATTTTTTTAAATTAATCGTGATAATCCTTTGGATCCGCCTCCTAGATTTGCTTTTACTGGAATTCCAAAAATTAACTTGGATATCGATGAGACTAAAGGTAAACTTCAGTTCCATGATGCTTTCATAGAAAGAAAAAAAGTTGTAAGAAATACTTAAAATATTAGAAATGTTAATTTTATAGATATCCAGTAAATGATAGTTTGCACTTTATTGTATTTTCTACTCTGATTGGTTCAAAAAAGCGGGTTTTTTTTGCATGTTTTGTATCAGAAGACAAATTGTTAACTTTCAGTGTATAGCTTTCTGGTTATATTTTACTAACCACCTGATAACTTTATTCATGTAAGAGTTGAATAATATATTTTTACTTTTAAATAATGGTTAATTAAGATCGTATGGAGCTAATTTATTGTGATTCGAATTGTGACTCGGAATCAGAAACTAAATTATCTGTAAATGACAGTAGCAAAAGTTTACTAGATGACCTGGATAGTAGTCACTCTGATAGTAGTACAGATGGACTAAGTCAAGCAAGACAATTTTTTTAAATTAATCGTGATAGTCCTTTTGATCCGCCTCCTAGATTTGCTTTTACTGGAATTCCAAAAATTAACTTGGATATCGATGAGACTAAACGTAAACCTCAGTTCTATGATGCCTTCATAGAATGAAAAAAAGTTGTGATAAATGCTTAAAAATATTAGAAATGTTAATTTTAATAACATATTTTTACTTAAAAATGTAAAATGAACAAAAAAATGCAATAAAAAATGTGACATTTTTGGACCGAATTCTGGAAAAACATGAACTGTCAAAGGATTAATTCAATAAAAATAATTTATACTGTGCACGTGTAGTTTTCGTTTATTAGTTTTTGGATATTGCTTTATGAATTAATCATATATTATCTATTGGTATATAACATATCTGAAATGTTTAAAAATCCTGAAATAATTACTCACATGGTTTTTCTCTGTAGCCCGATTCCAAGGCGTGGAAATAGTTTAGGAACTCTTGAATGGGAATCTTGAACGCTTCAAAGAGGCCAACCTCTTGAAACACTTTGTAGCACATCTGAAAACGAATAGAAACAGCGTCAGTAAGACTGCAGTCATTAGAGCTATATTCATTACCCCCACTTATGTGTACTACTCACAATTGTCGAACACTATACGGTAAATGATATTGAGGCAGAAGGGGTTAGTTAATGAAAGACGGCCTCTGTAAGTTATTATTGTTTAGTTTGACCAAAGAGAACGAGATGTATGTTTTAACGAATGCAAGTCACAGGAATCTACTGGTTAACATTATACATACATATTAACTTACAAATAAACTTCAAAGACAAAACGTTACAAATGTTTATATTTTTTATACGAAATATTTCACAAAGATTTCCTACAACTTTTCAGATTTTTATTTCTCAAAATTTTATATGAATTCCTAAGAGAATCTTTAGTTAAAACTTTGGTCTTTAAAATTATCATTTTATTTAAAATGATTTACACTCAAGAGCCAAAACATTATAACCACCTGTCAAGAACGAGTTGTCCCACCTTTGGCTCGCAACACAACTTCAACTCGCATTGGCATGGATGCCACAAGTTCATAGGGGTGGTTTATAATGTTTGGCTCTTGAGTGTATATGAAGTATTCTTAATTTCTGAACACTAGGCGATAAAAGATATTGAAACATAATGAGTAAGTACGGAGACTGTAGGTTATTATTTTTTAATTTTGCTAACAGCATGTAGGAGAGTCAAATGTTTTAACGGATACTAGTTGAAAAGACATATTAGTTAACATCACATAAGACTATTAATATAGAAATTACATAATTTTAGGCATCAAAGAATTATTTTAAATACTTTAATTTTATTCCACAAATATTTTATGTTACTTTTAAGTAATTTTACTTCTTAAACATATTATACTATCTTCCCTAGTTCTTATGCATATTATTAGGTTAAAACTCTAGTCTTCATTAATTATCATTTTGCATAAAATATCATTTATCTATAAGGCAGCAAGGAAAAATTTAAATTTTGAATTTTAAATGGTAACTGTATTAAAGAACCAGTATTTTTATAATTATTGCTAGTTTCTACTGTTTCATCGGCAAAAGATGTTAAAAGTTACAAGATAAGCCTTTGTCTGAGATAAAAGGAATGAAAGTATATAATACGTTACTATGGATTAAAAACAAACAAAAAAAAATCTCACAGTACGTCTATGGAAAAAATAACTTTTAAGATATTTATTTCCAAAATTTTATATCAATTCCTACGTGAATTTTTATTCAAACGTTGAACTTTTAATTTATCTTTTTATATAAAATAATTTATGTGCAGTATTCAAAATTTTCGAATAATATGTGATAAAAGATATTGAAACATAATGAATAAGTGCGGAGGCTGTAGGTTATTATTTCTTAATTTTGCTAACAACATGCTGTAAAGTCAAATGCTTTAACAGATTCTAGTTACAAGGACAGATTAGTTAACATCCCATAAGATTATTAATGTATAAATTACATGATTTTAGGTATAAAAAATATTTTAAATATTTTATTTTTATTCTGCAAATATTTTATGTTACTTTTAAGTAATTTTACTTTTTTAACATCTAATACTATCTTTTCTAGTTAATATGTATATCATTAGGTTAAAACTCTAGTCTTCATTAATTGTCATTTTTTGCATGAAATACCATTTATCTATACGTCAGCAAGGAAAAAAAAATCTAAGTTTTGAATTTCAAATAGTAACTGTATTAAAGAACCAGTATTTTTATAATTATTGCTAATTTCTACTGTTGAATCACCAAAAGATGTTAAAAGTTATAAAATAAGTCTTTGTCAGAGATAAAAGGAATTGAAGTAAATGAAACGTTACTATGGATTTAAAACAAAACAAAAATAAATCTCACTGTACGTCTATGGAAAAAATAACCTTTAAGATATTTATTTCCAAAATTTTATATCAATTCCTACCTGAATTATTATTAAAAGGATGGTCTTTTAAATTATCCTTGTACATAAAATAATTTATGTGCAGTATTCATCATTTTCGAACACTATGTGATGAAAGATATTGAAACATAATGAGTAAGTATGGAGACTGTAGGTTATTAGTTCATCGTTTAGCTAACAGCATGTTGGTAAGTAAACTTTTTTAACGGATACTAGTTGCAAGGACAGATTAGTTAACATCACATAAGACTATTAATATAGAAATTACATGATTTTAGGTATCAAAGAAATATTTTAAATATTTTATTTTTATTACCCAACTATTTTATGCGACTTTTAAGTAATTTTACTTCTTAAACATCTTATACTATCTTTCCTAGTTCCTATGTATATCATTAGGTTAAAACTCTAGTCTTCATTAATTGTCATTTTGCATGAAATATGATTTATCTATACGTCAGAAAGGAAAAATCTAAATTTTGAATTTTATATGGTAACTGTTTTAAAAACCAGTATTTTTATAATTATTGCTAGTTTCTACTGTTGAATCCATAAAAGATGTTAAAAGTTACAAAATAAGCCTTTGTCTGAGATAAAAGGAATGAAAGTAAATGAAACATTACTATAGTTTAAAAGAAAAAAAAATCTCACAGTATGTCTATGAAAAAAGTAACTTTTAAGATATTTATTTCCAAAATTTTATATCAATTCCTACCTGAATTATTATTAAAACGTTGGTCTTTTAAATTATCTTTTTATATAAAACAATTCATGTGCAGTGTTCATAATTTCCGAACACTGTGCGATAAAAAGTATTGAAACATAATGAGTAAGTACGGAGACTGTAGGTTATTATTTCATGGTTTTGCTAAAAATATGTTGTAAGTCAAATGTTTTAACGTATACTAGTTGCAAGGACAGATTAGTTAACATCCCATAAGACTATTAATATAGAAATTACATGATTTTAGGTATAAAAGAAAAATTTTAAATACTTTATTTTTATTTCGCAAATATTTTATGCGAATTTTATGTAATTGTATTTCTTAAACATCTTATACTATCTTTACTAGTTCCTATGTATATCATTAGGTTAACACTCTAGTTTTCACTAACTTTTTTTTTTTTTTTTTTTTTTTTTTCTTCCATGAAATGTCATTTATCTATAGGTCAGAAAGAAAAAATCTAAATTTTGAATTTTAAATGGTAACTGTATTAAAGAACCAGTATTTTTATAATTATTGCTAGTTTCTATTGTTGAATCACCAAAAGATGTTAAAAGTTACAAAATAAGCCTTTGTCTGAGATAAAAGGAATGAAAGTAAATAAAACGTTACTATGGATTAAAAGGAAAAAAATCTCACAGTACGTCTATGGAAAAAATAACTTTTAAGATATTTATTTCCAAAATTTTATATCAATTCCTACGTGAATTATTATTAAAACTTTGGTCTTTTAAATTATCTTTTTATATAAAATAATTCATGTGCAGTGTTCATAATTTCTGAGCACTATGCGATAAAAAGTATTGAAACGTAATGAGTAAGTACGGAGACTGTAGGTAATTATTTCATCGTTTTGCTAACAATATGTTGATAAATCAAATATTTTAACGGATACTAGTTGCAAGGGCAGATTAGTTAACATCCCATAAGACTATTAATATAGAAATTACAGGATTTTAGGTATAAAAAAATTTTAAATATTTTATTTTTATTCCCTAAATATTTTATGCTACTTTTAAGTAATTTTACTTCTTAAACATCTTATACTATCTTTCCTAGTTCCTATGTATATCATTAGGTTAAAACTCTAGTCTTCATTAATTGTCTTTTTTGCATGAAATATCATTTATCTATACGGCAGCATAGAAAAATCTAAATTTTGAATTTTAAATGGTAACTGTATTAAAGAACCAGTATTTTTATAATTATTGCTAGTTTCTACTGTTGAATCACCAAAAGATGTTAAAAGTAACAAATTAAGCTTTTGTCTGAGATAAAAGGATTGAAAGTAAATAAAACGTCACTATGGATTAAAATAAAAAAAATCTCACAGTACGTCTATGGAAAAAATAAGTTTTAAGATATTTATTTCCAAAATTTTATATCAATTCCTACGTGAATTATTATTAAAACTTTGGTCTTTTAAATTATCTTTTTATATAAAATAATTCATGTGCAGTGTTCATAATTTCTGAGCACTATGCGATAAAAAGTATTGAAACATAATGAGTAAGTACGGAGGCTGTAGGTTATTATTTCATCGTTTTGCTAACAACATGTTGGTAAGTCAAATGTTTTAACGCATATTAGTTGCAAGGACAGATTAGTTAACATCCCATAAGACTATTAATTTATAAATTACATGATTTTTGGTATCAAAGAAATATTTTTAATATTATATTTTTATTCCCCAAGTATTTTATGAGATTTTCAAGTAATTTTACTTCTTAAACATCTTATACTATCTTTTCTAGTTCCTATGCACATCATTAGGTTAAAACTCTAGTCTGCATTAATTGTCTTTTTTTGCATGAAATATCATTTATCTATACTTCAGAAAGGAAAAATCCAAATTTTGAATTTTAAATGGTAGCTGTATTAAAGAACCAGTATTTTATAATTTTTGCTTGTTTCTACTCTTGAATCCCCAAAAGATGTTAAATGTTACAAAATAAGCCTCTGTCTGAGATAAAAGGAATGAAAGTAAATAATACGTAACTATGGATTAACACAAAATCTCACAGTACGTCTATGGAAAAGTTATTTGCTACATAACTAGTTTATATTTCTTTATCAGATTGATCAAGGTTCAGAAATTTACGAATAACAAGTCAACTGACTTATAAGAATCCATATTTTGCTATATTGCAATAATTTTGATTCTTAGCACAATTGGGCTGACTAGCCTTTTTTTAATACACTGATTGTGAGCTCGTTTTAAGACCTCCAAGCTGACAACTTTGCTCCTAAACGGATTTTTATATGGGTACACTGTTGCTGTGTGCGTTTGCCAACTATATTAGTTGACAGCAGTGATAGAGATTTCTTCAAGCGAAGTAAATGTGCTTATACTCAATAAATAATCCATTATTCTTGTAGTTTTTTAGTGGGCCAGTTGAACTGAATGAGCAGTAAGGGTTTGAATTATGCAATTGTATGCTGTTAGATTTGGAGTGAAAAATTCGTTAATAGTAGAGATTATATTTTTAAAGATTTTATTAAGATTTTACTTTATTAAAATTTGTAAGAAGAGATTGTGGTCTTGAATTGAGATTCTTTTCTTTATAACTAATAGACCTAAAATTGGGAATGACTGCTTTTTAAAATTCCTTTTAGTTATTAATAATCATTAAATAAATTATAATTATATTTATATTTTTAATTTTAAATCTTTATCGCAATTTTAAGAATTTCAGAACTTAATTTCTACTAGGTATAAAATCAATCGGATTTATATTACTACAGTATTTGTTGCACTTTCTAACAATGGAATAATACATGCTGCACACGATGAATAAATTCTTGCTTTCCAAGCACAAAGTTACATCTAGGATTAAATTTCACGTCTTTGTTTACGTAGAGTATCAGAATACAAGTATCAAATTCTTAATTCGATCTGGAAGCATGCAGGAGAAAAGTTTGACGGAAAATAATTAATGCGGCAGAGAAATTGAAATCAATATAGTCAGCCAACTGTTTAAACATGTGGAACAGATTACTAGTTACTATATAATTAATTATAAATGGTGCTTAAATTTGCATTTAAACATTTAATATTTGATTTAAATTGCTAGGAAATATCGCAGACAAAACTGTTTTCTTTAAGCTTAAACATTAATGAGTTATTAATTATCAGGCTTGGATATCCCATATGCTAGAAACATAAATAATAAGTAAGTATTTGTTTAATATTTAGTAGTACATATGTTAACAGCTCAGATTTGGATTGGAGCATTTCAGTCTACTGTTTTCCTACATGAATGTTAATAAGACTGAGATATGCTGCTTAAAACGGATTTCAAACGGCTCTAAACAACCTCACCAACTGCGGTATTTAAGGCGACAGTGCACCTTTAGAGCAAACTTTTTTTAAAATGAATTTCCTTGAAGATTGACTATGTTAGTAGTACTATTGATATATAAATATTTTAAAAATTTGAAGGCAAAATATTAATTAGGTTTGGAGTTATTAATTATTAATTGTTTCAAAATTAGCTTAATTGAAAATGCTCCAGGCGCATCAATTTTGCATAAAATATGATTAAAAATTTTTAAATATACCTTATAGACTTTTAAAAAAATGTAGTTGTTTTCATAAACATTCATAGAAAATATAAAGAGAAAAAATAATTATGATGATGATACCCATATTTTCCAGGAAAAATAGTTATAGCGGTTAATTAAAATGCATAACTTACATATCATATGCTTCAAAACACATTCGTTTCAACTAGATTTTATTTTATAAACCTTAAAGTAAATAATACTGGAATTTAAGAGACAATGATCTATTTTCAATGCGCCTGGAATACTTTAAACATTTGTAATACATGAAAATTTTACAGCATTTGAAGTTATTATTGCTATACCCATAAGTAATGATAAAATGATGGGAATGACTACCTATATACATACATACATACACATACATATATATATTTATACATACATATATACATATATATATATATATATATATATATATATATATATATATATATATATATATATATATATATATATATATATATATATATATATATATATATATATATATATATATATATATATATATATATATATATTACTAAGTGACTCACCGGAAATAAATGCATTTTCCATTGTGGCTAACAGGCTTTTGGATTACAAAAGACTGTAATTCATGATACACAAATGTACGGCCTCTGTAGATGAATTGCATTTTTAAATGCCTTTTTAAGTACTAATAGTACTTTTTAAGTACCATTCATATATCTCTTTCAGTGCTAATTGTGCAGATGTACAAATTTTACCGGTTACATATCTATGTTTAAAGGATTATACTATAATTTAAGAAAAAAACATCGGTGTTTTGACCTTTTGCGAGGTACAATATACCCTTATTAACCAATTTGTTATTAAGGATGAAAAGAGAAACACCTACACTTAATAGTACGGTAACGTATCTTCTTATGGTCAGTTTTGATTATTTAGGTAAAACATTGATGCTTTGACTATTTTGGTGGTATCAATTTTCTCTTAATTAGTAAGTTGTTTCTAAATATTATGGGAAGACAAATAACTAAACTTAATAGTTTAATATTGGATTCAGTATTGACAAAGACGTAAACAGTTTAATACATTATTTTTAGTTACTATATAC
>CM063505.1:107667407-107704907 GCA_032207245.1 Pardosa pseudoannulata | reverse complement strand
CTCTCAATAACGACTAGACAAAATGAAAATGAGAGATAGAAAGAGAGAGGTACTCCTGGTTAAAAAAGATCTGTATGAGATTTGAGATTGAAGATTCCTGGAGATGAGCCCTAGCTGCTTCGCTTCTAACTTCTCACTTGTTCCTCAGCTGACGTTCAAGTTGTCCCTCAAAAGACTCTCGCTTGTCGTCCTAAGATGTGAACCCCAGTTATTCCAACATAACGTAACGGTGCTTCAACTCTCAACTTCGTCTGGGTCCAAGTAAGTCTTGATTTTTTGCCTTCTAACTCTAGAATCACCATTCCTCATATTTAGAAAGAGTTTAATCTTTGAATTCTTTGCACCAAAATATTCTGATTAATATACGACGAAAGAGACCTTTAAATAAGAAAGTGTAAATATATATTATTAAAGCATTAACTCTTATCCCAAAAGTGTAGTCATTATTGACCAAAGAGCACAACCTGGGTTAAAGCTATATGTAGCTCAATGTTATGAGTATTTGTGGTAAACCACACGGACTTTGTATCCCAACGATTGATAAAAATTAGAGTTGAAACATATATTTTTAAATTATTTTAACTACATATTTTCTATTTTACACTAGACCATTTTATTTTTCAAAATGTATATTTCTATTTAAAAGCAAAAATAAACTTTCTGGACGCAAGAGAAAAATGTCCACGTATGAATACCTTCCGCATTAAAATATACCAAGGTGTTCAGATATTTTATCTCCGTTCCATACTGTCACAAAATGCATATTTTTGTCTTCCAAAATGAAAAAAAATATGAAATCATTCCCAGTATGATAAAAAAGGCATATAAATCGTTCTCTCTGAGCTTTTAGTTTAAAAGTATTTTCCATTCCCTGAATAAGTTATGCCTTTAGAGAGAAGGTATGAAAAATAGAATGAAAGAGGTAAAAAAGGGGGATTTTTTTTTGCCTCATGCATTTTTAACTCCTTTGAGATCACATCGTTTATAAAATCTTATATATAAAATCGTATGAATTCTCGTGAAAAAAAACCTCTGTAATGAAAACATTTTATATTAAGAAATATTTACAAAGTAATTATTTTCGTTTAATGCGCTAATTTGTGCTTCAAAAGAAAGGCAATGTATAAGAATTTTTGTTGTTCAAAGATTTTAGTTGTCCATGGTTACATCTATGTCTGGGTCTACACAATCTAATCTTTTGAGGCTTTTAGGTAAGATTTATAAAATCTTTAGAGACTAAGTGAAGCATTTGTTTTTCTATTTTGAATAAAAGTCAACATAATGGACATACGGATGGAAAATGCTATGCTTTATGGGCTTCTAGTACAGAAGCCTCAATACAAAGGGAATTCCATATTTTAAATAAAGATTCTTTTTTCCAGTATGTAGAAGTTAGTAGATTTTCTTTTGTCTTATAGGGTTATATAAAATAGCTATGTTTACCTTTATTTATACTTCTAATTTTTTTTAATAAATGCTATTATTAAAACTCATCTATAAAAGGCTATAATTCATGCTATGCTTTACAATAATTTTTCCAGAGTAAACACAGCTTAAAATTATCCAGAAGACGTGTATAAAGTGATAAAATATAAAGTAATATTTTAAATGTTTAACACTTTCGTTATGTTTAACATTTAAATATTTTAATATTTCAAGTGTTAAACATTTAAATATTTTAATAAATAGCTTATTTAAAATGTTTTTATCTTATTTAAAACACAGAGTAAATTTTCGTAGGGGGTGCCTAAAATCTAAAATCCAAATTATTTTTTTGAGATGCAGAACCACTGAAATATAAAAATAGATCTCTAAAAGAGATTGTTGATTATTTTCTAAAATGTTCCTATTTATATCAGTGGATAAGTAGCAAGTATTTAATTTAACAAATAAGTTTATTTATTTCAAATGACGCATTTTTAGTAATCATACTCCAGTTTACTATTTTGAAAATTAAATACAAATGGTTTCCTATAATAATCGTACTTAAAAGTTAAACATACGTAAAAGAATTTGATGGACTTATTTTTCATGATTAGGTTATTTTTTAAAATTAACCAGAAGAATATATAAATCTATATACATATACATATACATATATATATATATATATATATATATATATATATATATATATATATATATATATATATATATATGTATGTATATAAATATATAAAACTCCTCAACGCAACAACCCCTAGAGGGCCAGGGCCTACGTTGCCAATATCCGTTTACGTGACCCAGGGCCCTGGGGTGCGAAACATATGTTCCGGTTAAGTGGTCAATCTTACGCTGAACCCCTCGTGTTTAGTTCCCAAGCACGCTTGGTTCCCGGTTCCTCTACCCACTGAAGGGATGAAAGGCTGTGTCAACCTTGCCTAGCCCGGGGATCGAACCTCGGACCTGTGCTGGGGGAACACGAAGCGCTACCACACGGCCACTGGGCTATTTACATATACACCCACACCCACACACACCCACACACACCCACGCACACACACACACACATATATATATGCACACACATGTATTATAAATTTATACGCACACACACACACACACACACACATATATATATATATATATATATATATATATATATATATATATATACATATATATATATATATATATATATATATATATATATATATATATATATATATATATATATATATATATATATATATATGAGAGAGGGAAAGAAAGACTGAGAAAGTTGTCCTGGACACTAAAATATATTTTCCCATTGAAAAATGTTTTTACCCAATAGTTAATGACGAAATGCAAAATTCGCAAAGAGCTGTAAAATCTAAAAGTTTATAAAAGCATAAGTAAAATCTAAAACAGTTAAAAAAAAAACTGGTTTCCAAGCATGTGGGCCGAATTATGACCAAATGGTTGGTTACTGGTCTCCAATACCAGAGTTCGCAGTTTCAAATACAGCTGGTGGCATGGATGTTCGTAGCCGCTTGGAATTGACTTTAGGCATTAGGTGTCTGTGTCATTATTCCTCTTGTAGCAAACCAGTAGACCATAGCACTTTAAACCATACCAAATCTCCTAGTGATTTCACCTCTTTTTTCTTCGAAAATTACCAAAACGGCGCACTAGTTTTCTTCAAGTTTTAATTAGTCAGATAGCTTTCTTTAATACTTGAACCTAGAGGTCAGCTTAAAGAATAGCCTTAAAAATGAGGGTGCAGCAGGAATATAGGGGATTTTCACACCTGAAAATAGATCTGAAATAGGACTGATTTTACTGGTCCAACTTAAAGCCTTAAACAAATCACATTAAACTTAAATAAATCTGTACAAAATTTTTACTATGCTCCCATGTAAAATTTGAAACTTAGGGCTTTTAGTTCTCTTGAACAGAAAAATAAAACCTTTACAATGAATAAATAACCATTTAATTTCTTTAAGCTTAGATCCTTTTGGGTAAGTTTTCTTGAATCTGTGATGGGTAAATTATAAATCGGTAGCAGATAATATGTTGAAATTCTTGGAAAATTTGAAGTTGATACTATCTGAAATAAAAAAGGATTGAACTACTAGCCAGTCTAAATTGTCCACGATAACAAGTTTAAGGTTTCGCTTAGTTTGGAGTAGAGTCATAAAGGATTACTAGCTATGGAATTACTAAATTTATCTGAAAAACAACTTAAATTCAATAATATTTGTGATTGCAGATACCTGGTAGGAAAACTAGATCTCTAGTTGTTTGAACATCATCTGGACATAGATTTACCTATTTACTATTTTATTACTTTCAAATTCTTCTACATTTACTTTTCTGCAAAAGAAATTTGTTTCTCAAGTTTAGAAAACATTTGAAAATAAGTTCATAGTTGTGAGCTGTTGTTTTCCCAGATTAAAAGAATAGAAGTTTGAACACTACTAGTTCGTTAAAGAAATTTGAAGATGGTACATTTGATAGAAGATTTTCAGATTTGCAAGCCTCCAATAGTCTTAAAATACTACAAAACAGTTCACTAATACGTAAAGGTGAAATGTCCTTTAATTGTATTTAACTTACAATTCAATGGGTTGGAAAAACTATTTTGAGACTCACATTTCTCTCAAGAGACAATAAGGAGCATATTCTTATATTATTAAACAAAGGGCTTCCGAAATGTTTTAGAAGATTCCCTGCTTCCTATTATTTTAGAATATTAGTTGAAGAAATACTTTTTCCCTTTAAATTAAATCGATTTAGAGATGTTTCTCTAATTTCAGAGTTTCATCTTTAAATAGCTGTCTTGGCAGCAACTTAAGTGGTACACAACTTAAAATAATTTTCTATTACTGGGAAAGAAGCTTTGAATTTCTTTTGTGTAGTAGACATGAAAATATTTCCATAAAACTTATTGCAAGAAATAAATTTCCAAATATAAATGCCTTGTTATAGTAGAATAAATAATGTAATGAAATATCCCAAAACCTGAATAAAATACATATGTTGCATTTAAAAGTTTTTAAAAATGGAATTTCAAGAAAAGAATGTTTTCCCGAAATGCAAAAACATTGAATTGAATTTGATAGTGTTTTATTAGATATATATTTTGTTTTATTCTCATCTCTTCCCCAAACCTTGGCGAATCTGAAAATGAAACCAGAGTACATTATTAAACTGTTGTTTAAGATAAAAGAAATATATAAACGTATCATAAACAAGTAGTAGTCATCTTCTTCCTTTTACTTAATAAATTTTTCGCTTTATTATGCATGCAGTTTATTAAAACATGGGAAAAATTCTATTTTGCACAACAAGAAAGTTTTATTCTTTTTAAACTTTTACACAAAATTAGCTAGAATATTTTTGTGCAGCTGAAAATTTAAATGATTCTCTAGAATTCAAATATGTCTTTTATATTTTTGAGAAATCATCTGGTTTAGAGGGAAAGCTTTAGAAATAATCTTATTCCTGAAAATATAGATTTAGGTTTACGCCATCTTTTTACTTTCTGTAGCTAAATTGTTACGATAAACTTTAGATACGATTTATAGAAATTAAAAATATAGTGTATTCTAGTTTAACTTTTACTAAAATGATATATTTCATTTAAGGTTTCTGCTTTAATAGATTACGAATGCTTAAAATCATGTATAACAATGTACAGAGAAGAATCAATGACATATTTATTTTCTTTTAATGAAAAGTAGATATTAAGACACATACAGTGCACAAAACATTTAACATGAAACTGAAATCAGTCTACACAAATCTAAGTTTCAGACTAGAATAAACTGGAATTAACATTTCATTGACTGACTGCGTTTTTAATAATAAATGATGCAGCTATTATAATTTATCATGCATGATGAAAGTTACATGAATTGCTTATTAAAAATATTCGTGCATAGTATGAATATATAGTGAATACGTATAATATGCATGATATTGGGTTAGAAACTGAGCAAAAAACATGCTTAAATGGTAAACGTAAGTCAGGAAATTTTTTATGATCAAGACCAATGTGGAGATTCTAAGGTCTGTATCCCACAAGATAAAGGTGCTCGGAGACAACTGTTTTGCAATACTGTTTTCTGCTTAAATAAAAACAATTTATCACATATGATTTTCATTCGACTGCAGCCCAAAATTGTCGTGCCGAACACTTGTCACCAGGTATTTGTGTCTCGTGTAATATAAACCTAAAATTGATAGACACATGAGCAAGATTACGAAGTGTTCTGGTTAAAGCATGGATTCTCCATCTTGTCACGTAGGGTTATTGATGAAATAATCAGTATAGGGTAACAACATTGTTATTTCATGACAGCTACGTAATAACTAATTTATTATCAAATTGTGTGGGAAAAAATCTAAACGTAATAGTTTTATCTTCTTAGACTCAATTTGATTATTAAGATAAAAAATTAATGCTTTGACCATATATGGGGAGCCAATTCTTTTAATAACTAATTTATTATCGATTTTAGGGGAAGAAGAAATAACTAAACATAATAATTTTCTCTTAGGCTTAGTACTAACCATTGAAGTAAACAGTATAATACATTATTTTTAGTTACTACTTAGAACAAAAAACAACTCTCAAATATGGACGAAATACTCTTTTAAAAATATCACAATATTTTCTATTTTATAGTCCCAAACTCATAGAGAGTTGCAAATATTGCCTTAAGCAAAAACTTCAGTTCATTACAATTACATATATATATAATATATATATATATATATGTATGTAATTGTAATATATATATTGTAATATATATATATATATATATATATATATATATATATATATATATATATATATATATGATAGAACTGCCTTATGCACATAGCTTTTCATTACCATGATTAACTTTGTTGATTAACTTTGTTAATTTATGGCACATTCAAACCAGAAAGCCCACATTATTATGATTCAATATTGCAGTTTAACAATAATTAAAATATAGTCTAAAATGTACTATACAAACAGCAACATTTTATTACTAAAAATTGTTTTTTGAATCTTAAAATTTAAAATAATACTCTTTGAATAAAATATTCAGTTTTTTTATATTTTCAGTTTAATTTTCAGTTTCTCATTTAACATTTTATGTTAATATTGTATGGGTATATCAAGTTAACACTCAATTGTCGATTTCAGGCAATGTCTAAAATTTTGATGTACATCAGCGTTACATTAGAGGAATACAAAACCTTTAAAAATTTAATTAATTGATTTATTTTAATTTACTTTTTTCTGATATTTATGTTTTTCTCTATATCCTACCCTAAAAATATTCCTGAAACTCAAATTTTTATAAATAAAAATCTATATCGGATATAGAGACTTTCAGCTTTTAAGAGCAGTTTACAAGTGATGTTACTCTAGATACAGATTTCATATAATATCTAAAAAAATATGTATAGATTGTAATTATGTAAAAAAAATTCTTTCTCTTTTAATGTATGTTTAGTGTCAGGGGTATCCAGAAGTGAGGCTACTGCAAAAATTCATTTCATCCGCAAACTTTAAAAAACTTAAATATCAACAAAGAAGCTAATTCTTTCTTTATATAGAAAATAACAAAATTTAAACTATAAATGTTAACAAATGTACTATAAAAACAGCAAAATACTATTATTATAACTAAATCCCAAAGGCTTATGTTAAAAGAAAAAGAAGATATATCCTGATAACAGTTTCACACGTCTGTTTCGTGCTACAATTAGTTCAAAATATCTCAAACTCAAATTCTCCCCCAATTGCACCTGAAAATAGTCGAGCAAAAAATTTTTCATGGCGCATTTCTGTTTTGTGTGATAAATAGATTCAAAATAGAGGGAGGCAATCAGTTGGTGTCAACAACTAATCTATCATCTTCATGGAATGTAGAACAAAATTTAATCTAGAAAAAACAAGACAATGTAAATATTCTGAGTAATAACTCTAACATTTTTCAAAAATGTCATATCTTTAGTTTCAATAAATACATCATTTAATTTTTTTCCTTGTAATATGTACAACTTAAGAGAATTTCCCCTTACTAGCATAGTAACTTTGACTTTCTTTCGTACCGATATCTGACATGAAAATAGATTTTATTAGAAGAAGCATATAATAAATATTTTGTGACAATCTGATAGAGGAACTCCACAGGCGTAAACAAAAGATACTGAGGAAGACATGATTAATGAGAACGATTTTGATAAATGAGGAATTTGGAGTAAAGTATCGAAAAGTATGAAGGTAATTTTATCAAATCTTCATTGTTTACTTATTCTCTTTTATATGTAATGATGATTTACATTCTTCGCAGAATCATAAACAAAAATAAAATGACTCTTGTTCTTGTCTTCAGTAATCAAGTCAAAATTTTATAAATATTCAAAATAAAGAAACTTCACTGGTAAACAATTTATAATTAATTTAGAAACGTGAGTGGTTTCAAAAAGGTAAAGTTTACTATTATAAAAGAAATCAGTGACGAGATTCATTGACTTAATTATATATATTATAATGATATATATTAATGATTGTTTCAATCTTAAATTGCAGTACATGAAATAGTAACTCGTAATATGTTATTATAATTGTATCTAGTTGGTAGATAGAAAAGTAGTATGTTTCCCTTAATAATTATCACAAAATATAAGTAAATTATATAAACATTCATCCATACATCTATATATACTTATGTTACAATCTCTTTGCCTGTATATATATATATATATATATATATATATATATATATATATATATATATATATATATATATATATATATATACATATATATATATATATATATATATAATATATATATATATATATATATATATATATATACACATATATATAATATATATAATATATATATATATATATATATATATATATATATATATATATATATATATATATATATATATATATAGTTTTTCAATCACCAAATTTCAGGTAACTTATAAATATTAAATCAGCGGAGAAGCTCAGAATCATCATGCTAAATCTTAAAATAAATACATTCAGTATTTAAAAAATCTGTGAAAGTAAATTATTGTAGAAAATGGAATCTTTGAACTTTGCGGAAAATATTTTATCAGAGACTCTATTGAAAATATTCTAATAAAATTCTCTATTAAAAATATTTTTTATCTTATTATGTATTTTTATGACTATGTATGATAGGTAAAGTGTTTGACTTATTAATTTACTGATTTTAAAGATTTTATCATGGAATAGTTGTGCTGTTGAATCTTATTTTAACACATTGTATGCGGGACACGTACTAGTACGTTTTTTGATCATTGATACTTGAGAGTGGGTCATGTACTAATACGGGTTAGTGTAACAACATGGTTTGTTTGTGGGTACAAAAATAACGGTAGATACAGGAAAACGAAGAAGAATGTTCTTGTCTACTACATATATTCTGAAAAAATTTAAACGAATAAAAACTAGTTTTTACATTATTAGTTTTATGATTGCTCTTTTCAATTTTTTATAATATAAAAATGTTTATATATAACATAATTCGAAAAAATTAAAACTACTATTATACTACTATTTCTGTTTGATTTTTCATATTTACAGTACTATTATAGTTTTAATCACTAAAAAAATATTTTTTGTTTACAAAAATCTTATAATTATTATTTATATATTTCTATTTATATATATTTTGTATAGTTCAATATAAAATGCGAAAAATGGTTAAAATTTAGATAATTTTCGATCTTTTGAGATTTAACTGAATAACTAAATTTAAGAGCAAAATGCCTGCTCCCGGTACAATTTCACTGCGAAATGTACCCGCACACAATGTGTTAATGAACAGAAGGTGTAATTAATGTAGAAAAAGGGAAATTCAATAGTTATTATACTGAAAAAAAAAGCCTTAAAATATCTTTGGCTCTATGAATTCAAATGGCACATTAATGTAATATGTCCTTTTCGATTTTGTTATAGACTAAATCCTCCAGACGTAATGATATATCAAGACATATCAATGAAAGAATGTCGCGTAAAATGCAAAGATCAACTGAAGAAATCGTAACACACTGAAGTACTACAACTGAAGAAATCGTAACACACTGAAGTACTACAACTGAAGAAATCGTAACACACTAAAGTACTACAACTGAAGAAATCGTAACTGTAGCAAAAGTAAACCTTAAGCATTGTGCATTTCAGAGGAGTTGAGCAAAGTTCATACGGAGTGTAGCAAGTTATTTTCAATCACATCGGACAACAGTCAGGAAAATTCATCAAAAACGTCTTAACACATTGTGTGTCACTACATGTTACAGCGGAAATTGTACCGGGAGCGGGCGTTTTGAGCGTAAATTTAGTTATTCAGTTAAATCTCAATAGATCGAAAATGATTTAATTTTTTAACCACATTTTCGTATTTTATATTGAAATATTTATACAAATACATAAATAGACAAACAATATCTATATATATATATATATATATATATATATATATATATATACAATATATAAATATACATATATATATATATATATATATATATATATATATATATACAATATATAAATATACATATATATATAATATCATTTTCACAAGGATAAATAAAAAATTAATTATAAATCTTAATTGATTTTTTAATCAACCATCCCGTTCTGTGGTTTCGCATCACTGATGTAAAAACTAGTTTTTATTTGCTTGAATTTTTCCAGAATCTATGTAGTAGTCAAGAACATTCGGCTTCGTTTTCCTGTATATACCGTTATTTTTGTACCCACAAACAAACCATGTTGTTACACTAACCCGTACTAGGGCGTAACCCGCGCTCAAGTATCAATCGCTAGAAAACATACTAGTACGTGTCCCGCATAGAATCTGTTAATTTGCTGCTTATAAAGTGCAATTTCTTTAGTCTATAGCTAACTTTTAATCTTTTGAGAATGCTAATTAAAAATTCAACCCATTTAGGGTTGAATTTTTAATTAGCATTCTCAAAAGATTTTCTGTCGACAGTTGTTTTTTCGGGTAAATCAAAGCTTTATGTGTCCGGAAAAGCTAATCAATATATCTCAATATAGTGATGGTACAATCTCCATTTTTGTATGAGGTACAACCAGACAATGATAAAGTGGACGTTTTGATCGGCCTTATGCACAACATTGTGCTGACATTAAAATTTAATGACGTAAGTTGTTGTATAAAAACTTTTTATACTTCTGCAGAATATATAAAAACAACTGTATGGCTAAATATAATATTTTTTACAGTAAAAGTTTGGAATTTTAAACCATCTTGTATAATGGATTTGAGAATTTAGTATAACACTTTTTTTAATTTTTCGTTAATATTTTTGCATGTTTTTGAAATTTGACTTAATTTAGACTTCAATATTCTACTTGTCTTTATTTAACATTTGACTCAACTATGTCACAAATTTTGTTAACTTTTTATAATGGGAGCACCATATAAGAAGTACGCATTGCTTTCTATGAGGAAGATATATCCAAGCCCTATTTAAAAATCATACCCAAACTTATTGGGATTTATATAATTTATATTTTTTTTGTTGTTTTTGTGTGAGATACAGTCCTTCATTTATATAAGAAAGTGGCTAGGTACTATTTTTATAAATATTAGTTTTTAATAACATTACAAATTTGTAAAATATAAATTCAATGAATAGAATCGTATTCAGCGATATACAGCACAGGCGAGATTGTCCAAGAGTTAATGAAAAAATTTTTATTTCACGAAATCACATCTATAATAACAGTAATTTTTGAAGACTAAACGAACTGTTGAAACTGTTGGTGTGTATGTTAACAATAGAAGTTGCACATGAAATAATATTTCAAACTTTTATATGACTTAAGTTATACTTGTTTCTACGCATCTACCATACTCGCCTTATAGAATAAACCTAGAATTAATTCAACGATACATAAAGCTCAAGTACTACCATTTGGAGGCGAAGGATAGTGTTTTAGTATTTGTTATATTTAGAAATAAAACTAGATATTGCATCTGTCCTTAGTACAAAATATCACCATTCAATGCCTAATCCTTTTTGAGCTGTGCGGTATATATACGTATTTACAAACATCATATCGCAACTAATCAAACTTCAGTCCAAAGGACTATTTGGTGTTTCAAAATGATCAAAGTTTTCTTCTATACTAGCATACAGCCTGTCATATTGCGGGATTATTAAAATTCTTCATTTTCCAGAATCGTAAATTATCCTATGAGGCTATTAAAAAATGATTTTTTTTGATAACTTAGGCTATTATTATATAGGGGATACGTACAGACGGACATTCAAAATTTACCAAAATTGATTTATTCATGCAAAAAATGGGTGTGTTCTCATTAATGTACATGGAAATGTAACATTTCCTTTACTTACTAGGAAGTGACGAGGTATTAGATACTTCTTACTTCGTACAAATAAGTATGAATTGAAAAATTATGATTTTACATAAATTAAAAAATTATGATTTTTAATACTAAACAATAATAATTATTGTCGAAATAATTATTATTTAATTGAATATAAAGAAATAGAAAATAACCGAGAAGAATTAACTGCATATGTGCGATTTATATTACTATCTGCCTATTTATCTCTGTATTTAACTATTTATTTCTACATTATATTTCTATTTATGTGAGCGTAAGTATATTTATCTCAATGAATGCTCAAATGCTATATATTTTTCTTTTAAATATAAGCATAATGGGCATCCAAGGCTTCTTAATTAGTTAGATCTTAGTTAGTCGTTAAATTAGTTTAAGGAACTCTAGTCTATGCGAAAGAGCATTCCGGTTTAGTCTTGTACGTAGGCGTGTTTTCGAAGACATTATGAATTAAAAAATTATTATTTTTACATAAATTAAAAATTTTAATAATAAACAATTATAATTATTATCGAAATAACTGTTATTTCATTGAATTTAAAAAATATCAGAAAATAACCAAGAAGAATTAACTGCATATGCGTGATTTATATTACTGTCTTCCTATTTATCTCTGTATTTAACTATTTATTTCTACATTATGTTTCTATTCATGTGTGCGTAAGTATATTTATCTCAATGAATGCTCAAATGCTATATATTTTTCTTTTAAATATAAGCATAATGGGCATCCAAGGCTTCTTAATTAGTTAGATCTTAGTTAGTCGTTAAATTAGTTTAAGGAACTCTAGTCTATGCGAAAGAGCATTCCGGTTTAGTCTTGTACGTAGGCGTGTTTTCGAAGACATTATGAATTGAAAAATTATTATTTTTACATAAATATAAATTTTAATAATAAACAATAATAATTACTATCAAAATAACTGTTATTCATTGAATTTAAAAAATATGAGAAAATAAACAAGAAGAATTAACTGCAAAACTTTTTATATTACTATCTTATTTATCTCTGTATAAACTATTTATTTCTACAATTTTTGCTATCATGTGTGCGTAAATATTTTCTCAATGAATGCTCAAATGCTAATATTTTTCTTTTAAAAATAAGCATAATCATCCAAGGCTTCTTATATAGATCTTAGTTAGTCGTTATTAGTTTGACTCTAGAACGCGAAAGAGCATTTTTTTTGTACGTAGGCGTGTTTTCGAAGACAGAGTGAATGAGGTAGCTGAAATTATTCATTGGTTCTCGTTTTCCTCTTTTTCAGAAGTACACAACAACACGTAACAAAATATCCATTATCTCTTTGTTAACGCCTAGAACTGTTTCAAGGTAGATAAAGAAAATTAAACCTCTGGGATAGCGTTTCTCGCTTCTCATAAAAATATGTTTTATGAGTAATGAAAAGGCTGATTAGGAAAGTGAATGAAGGTATAAATTATTGTTTGAAAAACTATTTGCCTATATTTTGAATTATAATAATGTTATGGTACTATACTGTATAAATGAAAAAATATTTGCTAATTGTCATAGTTTTCTTAAGCTGTTGAAACTAGAAAATCTTTTAAAGAATTACGTTTTGAAAAAAGCTAGTTGGATTCAATAACATCACATATAATCTTTTCGCAAAACTTCATTTGAAAATAGAAAAATAGTCAGAACCTTTTATAGCCAAAACCTTTTATATGCTGTTTATGTTTGACTTAAAAAGCTAGGAACAATTTTTTGCTATCAGAGATGTAAATAATCTTTTCGCAAAACTTCATTTAAAATTAGAAACATACTCAGTACCTTTTATATGCTGCTTATGTTTGACTTAGAACGCTAAGAACAATTTTTTGCTACCAGAGATGTAAATAATCTTTTCGCAAAACTTCATTTGAAAATAGAAACATACTCAGTACCTTTTATATGCTGCTTATGTTTGACTTAGAACGCTAAGAACAATTTTTTGCTACCAGAGATGTAAATAATCTTTTCGCAAAACTTCATTTGAAAATAGAAACATACTCAGTACCTTTTATATGCTGCTTGTGTTTGACTTAGAACCCTAAGAACAATTTTTTGCTACCAGAGATGTAAATAATCTTTTCGCAAAACTTCATTTGAAAATAGAAACATACTCAGTACCTTTTATATGCTTCTTATGTTTGACTTAGAACGCTAAGAACAATTTTTTGCTACCAGAGATGTAAATAATCTTTTCTCAAAACTTCATTTGAAAATAGAAACATAGTCAGAACCTTTTATATGCTGTTTATTTTGGACTTAGAACGCTAAGAACAATTTTTTGCTACCAGAGATGTAAATAATCTTTTCGCAAAACTTCATTTGAAAATAGAAACATACTCAGTACCTTTTATATGCTGCTTATGTTTCGCTTAGAACTCTAAAAACAATTTTTTTGCTGCCAGAGATGTAATTGCACCAGTCTTACAACTAGTTCCGAAAATATTTTCATGCTCCGATCATCTATGTCATAAGCGAAATTCTAAATCGAAAATTTCAGTACTAATAAGAAGTGCTCTACTAATTCATCTGTACCTTTGCATATTATTTAAAATTTAGAGAAAAAGGAATTCCGTGCTTCCAGTAAAACGTTTCTCAGTTGGAAGGTGAGTAAAAAAAAGAAAGGTTTTTTGAAAGCAATTTTTAATATTATCATTAATAAAAAAGTGTTTTTTTATAAACTATAAAAATAATGAATATTAAAATAGTGTTTTTATATTAATATTGCTTAAAAACTATGCTTATTTTTATTAATTTAAATGTCAGTTAAATAAACATAATTCTGTTTAAATAAGATAAATATAATTTTTGTGTTAGGTATTGAAATTAAAATATCCCACTAAGAAAGTTGTCTTCAAAGATACCTAAATGCAATATCATTATATGTAAATCTCTTTAAATTTCTAAAAATATTTCTTTATGACTTAGCAATCTTGAAAGGAGGATAAGGTAATATAAATTTCAGGAAATGCTTTGGTTTGGTTTGGTTTGCTTTGGTTGTAATGGTTATTTTGAGTATTTATAAAAAAAACGTTTTTATGAGATAAACATATTGAACACATACCATGTTAAAATTACATTCGAAAATTATGGCATCTTAGCTTTTTGATTCCACGTAAATAATAAGTGAATATTTTTTCTGGTTTAGTTTTAGGTATTGAATATAAAATATATCTATTATATAAATTTGTATTCAGAATATATTTAAATGTCTATTTTAATGTTACATGTAAATGTCTTTCCAAAACAAAAGAGAAAAATTTGCACACAGTATTGGGTAGACATTTTTAAATTTCTGAGTATAAAAATATATTAATAATTGAAATTTTTTTCAAAGCTTCAAAAAATTTTTAGCATTTATGAATGTATTTGAAAGTATGCATTTTTTTTTATTTTACGTTATATATTTATTGCATAGTATTGTTTTAATTTTTTATCAGCTGATCAGCTAATATAACAAGTAAAATATTTAATCTGGCAGATTTCTGAACTTCTTAAATCAGACCAAAATTTTTCAAGAAGAAATTAGAAAGAATAACAACACGTCTTAAAAGTACTGATTAATAACAAAAGTAAATAACTGAAAACAGACATAAATAGGAATATCACTTATTTCTGGTTTACTCTTAGGTATTGAATCTAAAATATCTGTCATAGAAAAATGTATTCAAAATACATCTAAATGACTACTTTAACGTTACATGCAATATATTTCCAAAACAAAAGAGAAAACTTTACAGTCAGTATCTTATTCATATATTTTTCAATTTCTGAGTATAAAACACATTAATTATTGAAAAAATTTCAAAACATTCAAAAATTTATAGCATGTAGGAATCTATTTGCAAGTGTGTATTTTTTTATTTTATGTTACATATTTCCTGCATAATACTTATTTTATGTTTTCCTTTATCTAATATAACCGAAGAAAAATTTAATACGGCAGATTTCAGAATTTCTTAAATCAGATCGAGATATAAAACTTTCAAGAAGTTAGGAACTATCTGAACCCGTCTTAAAGTAATAATAAAACTAAATGGCTTTTTAGCATGTATGAATCTATTTGCAAGTATGTACTTTTTTATTGTACGCTATACACTTCCTGATTAATCCTGATTTTATGTTTTCCTTTATATAATATAACGTGTGAAAAAATTATATGGCAGATTTCAGAATTTCTTAAACCAGATCGAGAAATAAAGCTTTCAAGAAGATAGGAACAATCTGAACCCGTCTTAAAGTATTAATAAATAATAAAACTAAATGGCATTTTAGCATGCATGAATCTATATGCAAGTATGTATTCTTTTATTTTACGCTATATATTTCCTGCGTAATCCTGATTTTATGTTTTGTTTTATCTAATATAACGTGTGAAAAATTTAATATGGCAGATTTCAGAATTTCTTAAACCAGATCGAAACATGAAACTTTCAAGAAGAAGTTAGGAACAATCTTTAAAATATCAATCACGTCTTTAAAGTATCAATAAATAATAAAACTAAATGGCATTTTAGCATGTATGAATCTATTTGGAAGTATGTATTTTTTATTTGACGTTATACATTTCCTGTGTAATCCTGATTTTATGTTTCCCTTTACCTAATATATCGTGTGAAAAATTTAATATGGCAGATTTTAGAATGTCTTAAATCAGATCGAAATTAAAACTTTCAAGAAGATGTTCGTAACAATCTCAACACGTATTTAACGCATTAATTAATAATAAAACAAAATGGCTGAAAACAGACAAAACCAGGAATATCACTTAAATGATTGAACAACATCAAGTTCATTTATTGATAGTTCAGAAAGTAATTACGACTTTTAGTCTCAAAACTAAGAAAAACGCTTTACAAATGATTCTGAATATTTATTGAATCCATTTTCAAGTACATTTTAAAAGCATTCTTTTCTTTTTGCAACAATGAAAAGCTAAAATGTCATATTCTAGTTATTAATTCTTTCATGAGATGGATGTCGCTACACAAGAGCGTTTCTTTCATAAGAGAGGTAATTTAAAATTTAAGTATTTGTTTTGATTTTGTTATTGAGAAATGCATTTGAAAACTAATGGGGATTAAAAATAGAACTTTTATTGGAATGGTAAAAATTCCCTTTGTATCGAATGTATAAAAAATTTAGAAATTTTTTCTTTATTTCACTTTGTTTACGGCATATCTGTATGATTCTGAACCTACTCATGGGATACCTGATAGTAATGATAATTTATCTTTCCCCATCGCTCCCTCTCTCTCTCCCTCTTTCTCTCTCCCCTCGCTCCCACTCTCTCTCCCTCTTTCTCTCTCCCTCTTTCTCGCTCCCTCTCTCTCTCCCTCTTTCTCTCCCCCTCTCTCTCCCTCTTTCTCTCTCTCTCTCCCCCTCTTTCTCGCTCCCTCTCTCTCTCCCTCTTTCTCTCCCCCTCTCTCCCTCTTTCTCTCTCTCTCTCCTCTCTCTCTCCCTCTTTCTCTCTCTCTCTCTCTCTCCCTCTTTCTCTCTCTCTCTCTCTCTCTCTCTTCTCTCTCCCTCTCCCTCTCTCTCTCCCCCTCTCTCTCCCTCTTTTCCTTCTCTCTCTCCCCCTCTTTCTCTCTCTCCCTCTCTCTCTCTCTCTCCCTCTTTCTCTCCCCCCTCTCTCTCTCCCTCTTTTCCTTCTCTCTCTCCCCCTCTTTCTCTCTCCCTCTCTCTCTCTCTCCCTCTTTCTCCCTCCCCCTCTCTCTATCTCAGAAAATAATTTATTCCGAGAAGAGTTTTCTTTAAAATGATAATTCAGTGTACCAACTTTATAAAATATTTTCTAATCAGTAATATCTATGCAAATAAAATACACAGCCCACGGCTAACACGACGATATCATTTCACTATCATCTTAAATTGAGAATAAACGGTATTATATGAAACAATTATTTTAATAAAAAACATTCTTTAAAGAAGAGTTGAGATTATTTATCTAGGAGAATCTTAATAGATTTGTTTAAATGAAAAATGATTTGGTGTGTGGGGGATACATATAGAGAAGGAAAACATTTTTAAAAGTGAGGATATTTTTACTATATGCGTGTTTAATTCTTTCTTCATTTCATGTAGTTTTTATTTTAAATATGAAGTACATATTACAATATTTATCAAATAATACATAAATTAGGTGTAAAAAATTATATTGAAAACACATAAAAATCATAAAAAAGGGATTTGATTTGAGGGATTAAAGTATGTTTATCAATTTTATTAGTATTAATGTTATCTTATGTTTTCATCCCTATCTAAAATGTCTGATTTAGAAAGAGTACAGTAAATAAAAATTTCGAAAATGTTTTTCTTACCTTATTTTTTTGAGCAAACACTGTTTTCATTAATCTACTAAAATGAAGCATATATACATAGTTTTGAAATTACTTTCACTCAAGTGAAAGCTGCTAACAAAAGTGATAAAGATAAATGTAATTTCATATCTGTTATATCTTTTTATTGCGATAACATGATCTTATTTAAATAAAATTTTTAACACTGAGCTATTGCAACTGAGAGTAAATAAAGATAATTTCAATTTAATTACTGTATTAGAACAACGTATTATACCGTTAAAGGTCAATACACTTTATCTATTATTTTATAAATCTCGTAGGATATCACAATAATTTTTTTAGCTGATAAAATATTCACATAGGTATGTTTTGTTTATTAACCCTCCAAGTGGAACATACCGGGAAAAAAGGGTCTCCAAAAAATACGCTAAAGCTTTATTGTGTCAGTCACCAAAGTGTTGTATGATTTTTTACTTCACCCTTTGCCCCACCCTGGTTTTTGTTCCTTTACTTCCGGTAATAAATAGATATATAACTAAACATTATTGACTGTTAATTTTTAATACACATAAAGCTCGTAAAGTCTCGAAGATCATCACATAAAAAATAATGTATTCTAAAAGTATGAATAAAAATTTTTTTTTGAGAATTATTTTTTTTTTCTAAAGTCATCCAAGATATTTCAGTGGTGCAATTAGCGATATATATTTTACCGCAAACGAAATACTTCGAAATAGAGATTGACAAAGCCATGAGAAGATATCAAAGTCTTTGTTCCTCAGAGAGTAGGGGAGCATCCCTCAATAAATATCAGACAAAGAGGGGTAAAGTTCCTAATCAATCGACCTGACCCTCCTACCTCATAATTTCATGGGGGAAAGCACTGTCAGAAATGTACAATTCATCTATTTTTGGAACGTTTTTGGAGGTCGAAAATTGTCTGTGACAGCTGGCTGTATTTTACGTGCAAACCGCTTAGAGGGTTAAAACCCACTACAGATGTGGGACAGGATTTTTCAAATATCACTTAAATTATATATCATAAAACCATGTTGGACAATATATATTATATGTTTCGAAAACAGTGAGCCTTTATTAAGAAATGTTAACTACTTTTAAAGTTAAAGAGAACAGTGCTTCTAATATTTCAGTCATCTACATTGTTTTCCTTTCACAACAGAGATTTTGCTACGTAGTATTGTAAAAGAGTCAGATTAATGACGCTGCCTATGCTTATATAAGTTTATTGGCAGGAACAAGCAGGTAGAAATTACACAATTGTACTACCTTCAAATCTAGTATAAAAGAACGAAAATGATGACCGAATGAGTTGAGTGTTGCTTAGTGTACTCGGAGTGCATGGGTTCAAATGTTCATAGAGTTTAGAATCATCATTACACAGTAGGTTCTGGTCTCATTAGTCTTCGTGTAGCAGAAACGTAGACGTTACAATGTAAATCAACCAACATTATATACAAGAACTTAAGAACTTTCTAGAAATACGGAAATAAATTGAATAACAAAAAGAAGAACTTTCTCTACATTAAAAAAAGGTAAAATGAATTAGAATGAAAGTAATAAGAAGTTACTAACTCGTTACCAACAGTAAACCTTCTGATCAGCAGCTTTAACCGTAAGGACTCACTAGAACGTATAGATACTTTCAAACTTTTGACCGTTTTAATGACCAAATATTTAGTAGAACTAGAATTTCTTTAGTATATATTAAAAAATTAAATTAAAAAACTAAAAAATGGCTGAATAACTTTTCGAGATATTTTACAAGTTAATTAATCCGTGTTTAAGTTTGAGTATGAAAATTATGGTTAAAATATGAAATTTAATGAAATGCTCTTCTAGTTATTTGTCTAAATATTTTATTTGTGCTTTAAAGAAAACTAGAATATAAGCAAAATACTATACCAGAGGAAATAAAGTAAATTTTGGTAAAATGTGTTATCGACAATTTTCAGGTTTTTTTATACATCCACATTTAAAAAAAAGACATTTAATTGTTCACAAATCTTTAAAATTGTCTTTTTATAACGAGGCATACATCTGCTATACTAAATATTCCTTCATTACCAATTTTAGAAGCTGACTTTTTTCTGAAGATTTCATAATTAACTAAGAAATATCTCAAAGAAACCGAATTATAATAAAACAACTCCAGTCTTTTCATTGATTTCTTTTTTGACTGATATCAGTTCATTATAATCTCATTTTAAGAAGATTTAATAAATTTTTTCTTTCCACCAACATTAAATAACTTATCTTTTTTTTTAATATTAGATTTAATTTTTTAAAAAATTAAATGATGCAAACTAATTATCTGCTAATTTTGGCGCAATTATGAGGGATGAGAATGCACTTTTTATTAACAATATTTCAAAGGAAGTAAAGGTCACTTTAATTAGAATCGCTTTTCCTTTATTTGGTTAAATAAAACAAAAATACCCCTTTAAATATATTTTTTTCTGGGATGGTTGCATAATTAAGGATATATTTTTACTTTTTTATGCACCGGCAATAAAAAATAATCAAATAGAATGTAAGAGAAGTTTTATTGTATTTATAAATAATTAATTTTTTGTTGATAAATTGCTTGTGAACACAAAGTGTAACATTTTGTATCGCATTACATGAATGAACCAAGCTGATCGAAATACAAGGATTTAAGTGAACAACTTTGATTTGATTTTACAGGTTGTCTTAGTTACCTGGAAGAATTTCTTTACTGATTCTATATCATCTTACATCTGTAGCTTTTTCAGCAACAGTATATTTAGATCCTAAGATAGTTCTTGTCCATTCTCTGTTTAGAGAAGGTGATGTTTGGTACGTCTTCTAGGTTCGAACCCTTCACGTTAATAGGATTGGGTACCGGTAATACTGGATTTCTCTATCTTCATGTTAACTTACGGGGGAAAACTTTTCTATTTAAGGGTGTTTGACGATTTAAAAAAAATTAAAAGAGTGATATAGAAATGAAAATTCATTATGGTTATGTGTGACTCTTTAAATTTACCTTGGTAAAATGTCATTAGTTGGGTTTAAAGAAAACTTTTCACAAACACTTTAAGATGTTTCTAAGTAGAATTTAGCAAAGTGATTTTCCGTCATATCACTACAGCTGTGAATGACTTATGACAATATGTACAAAGTTTTAATATAAGCATAAAATTTCAGAGGATTTAAAAAGAGATAGCTTTAATAAAAAAAATAACAATTAAATTATACTCTTAATATTCCTTATCTTCAAGTCATTAGAACAATTGTACTCCCCTACATCCAATTTTTCCAAGTGATGCTAGCGTCACAGTAACCCACGAGTAAGGAGTGAGGAGTCTTAAAAAAAGTAAAGACAGAAATTTGACTCAATAATCAAAAAGGTTTGTCCTCACTGGACCAGGTGTTCTTGAAACTTTTAAACATTGAAATCTAAATTTTTCAAAGGAAATGTACTATGATTTAGTTTAACTTTGGTGAAATAAATTTTTTCTTTTGACAGGCAAAGAAAAAAACTAAAAAAATTAATAAAAATATTTCTTCTCTTTTGAGAAGGCAATTATGTTTTTACCATGTGATTGGGAGATTTTAGAGTCAAGATCATATTTGTATACGTTGGAGAACCGTATATATAAGATCTTATCGGTAGCTACCAAAAATTTATTTGGAATTTTGGTTCGAAACTCACATTTTGCCAACACACCAATTTGGCAAACGTCAACAGTGTAAACGCTGCATTTCTAGGTAATATTAAATAACAATGCCTATTTTTATAGATCAGTCTTATTTATGTCCTTAAAAAATTAGTTATCAGATTTTGAAAACCTAGTTTACCTTCAGTGAAAACAATGGAATTTTCTAAATGACAGGTAAAGACAGTGATTGCACAATTATTCATCAGATACTTTTCCAATTTAGATCTTCTTTAATAATCAAAACACACATCACCCAGCTATCAATGAGTTTACAGGTTTAAATCCTAAATTTCTATCTTCAAATATTTTCACCAAAGATGTTTCACGTCCATATGAAAATTTTAGTAGTAAAATCATTAAGACTAACTTAAAGTTAATCCAAAATTAAAAAAGCGAGTGCAGGATTGTTCACCAGAGAAATTTCCAGTTTAGATCTTCTTTAATAATTAAATCACACATCATCCAGCCATCAATGAGTTTAAAGGTTTAAATCCTAAATTTTTTTCTTCAAATATTTTCAACGAAGATGTTTCAAGTTCATATGAAAATTTTAGTAGTAAAATCCTTAAAACTAACTTAAAGTTGATCCAAAATTAAAAGGTAAGTTTAGACATGCTCATACTTCTACAACCAGTTCAGTACGATAAAGTTTTAAAAAATCTCTCTGATCTACTTTACATGCATTTTTTTCCACTTGCTTGTTTTTCGGTAACTTATTATCGATTAGAGTAGCATCCATCCCGAAAATCACAAGAGTATCGAAAGATATACGATGATAAATGTCTGTTTCCCCTTGGAAGATAATATGATAGCCTGAAGCATACGATAATGATTCTTGGACATCTCCAGTGGAAAAGGTAGGAAAAAAGACTTTTCCAAGAAAGTATTGCTGTAGTGATTTTTCTGTACATCAATCATTTTCAGATGGCGTGGCTATATATCTAAGAAAAACTTTTATAGACAAAAAATAAATGAGTTCATTTACTTTTATTTTTTGCCTTTTTCTTTTACGGAAAGAAATCTCATTAATACTTAATACCATGAATTAATTAAGATATAATGTGATGTTATTGCTTTTATAAATATCTATTATACATGGAGGTAATAGGAAAGTGGTGTTTTGAATTTTCTAGAACTAGTTAAAAGATGAATGTATTTTAATAAAGGCTACATATTTTATTAATGATGCAAAATATAATAAACACTGGATATAAACTGTTGGTTTCGGAATAATTAATATTAATTAGACACATAATACTAAAAATAAGTTATAAATTTGATTTATGAAAATTGTTTCGGAATTTGAATAATTTGTTAAATAATCTTGAATCGTAACTGAAATATATTTATGGAAAAAATAAAAGCTGCTTGTTGTGTGGATTTTTGTTTTCAATATTATAAGACCTTATTATATATCTGTACGCACTTATTGAAAAGGTAGGAGATTTAGTTTAAGATTCCTTGAAGAATACGAAAATTTCTCTTGTGTTAGCAAATAATTTTCATCCGATTGATGACCTTATAACAAATCAACTAAACTACACTCAAACATTATGGCCACCCCTACATTTTACAATGAACTCGCCTGGATGACGTGGAAGGAAGTGATCAGGTGGAAGTGGTATTTAAATGCTGCTGGAGAGTCTGAAGAATCATTCTCTCACTCATTAGTGTGTGTGATGGGAAAGGCTGCGGATCTAAGCGATTTTCATAGAGGGCAGATTGTAATGGTAGTTGTTAGTACTTATGGAAAGTGGATGAATGACGGTGAAACCAGCAGTAGACGACATGGTTTTGGACGTCCACACGCTGTCAAAGAAAAAGGTCGTCGGAGACTGTCTCGCATGGTGAAGCAAAACCGGAGCCAGACAGTTGTTCAGCTGATAACCCAATACAATGCAAAGTCAAGTAGAATAGTAGCGGAGCACACTGTTCAAAAGACACTGTTGGATATGGGGCTACGCAGTAAACGTCCAACTCGTGTGCCTTTCCTGACCAAGAGTCATCTCCAACTTTGCCTACGATGGACCCGAGAACATCGCGACTGGACCATGGATCAGTGGAAGAGAGTTTTCTGGTCAGATGAATCACGGTTTGTAATTCATCACACCAATGGCCTTGTCATGATATGCCGTCTTCCAGGCAAACACTTGCTCACCGGATCTCAGTTCGATAGATCACATTTGGGATGTCATGGGACTGCAGCTCAGAGTTCAAAGACCACCAGTTCGTAATATCTCGGAATTGCGTAACCGTTTCTTAAACATTTGATATAATCTGTCTCCGGCCATCTACCAAGGACTTGTGGCATCCATGCCAAGGCGGGTTGAATCTGTGCTGAGTGCCAAAGGTGGGCTAACTCGTTATTGACAGGTGGTCACAATGTTTTGGCTCTAGAGTGTAAATCGGCTGAAAATTATTCTCTGTAACGCTAGAAATCTGTACTTTCTTTGTCAGAGAGAATAATCGCAAATTAACATTTACTCTTTGTCGTTTGATGTGGCTTGTTTAGAGCCTACCATGAGTGGTCCTAAATAGTTTGATGATTAAAAATTCGAATTCATATTTAGAAAGATAAGTTCTACTTATTGAATCTAAATACTTAATTAGACTTACTGTGTTAATTGAACAAGTAGGTTTATAAGTCATGATGAGTTTGTATTCATCTTAGGTACTAAAACGATTTTTAATTAGGCACTCTGTATAAAATTAAACTAATAGCAAAATCTGTTTCTATGTTTTTTATACAATAAATACTTTTCTCCCTATATATGTTTAATAGCGATACGTTGCTCACTATAATTAATCTTAATATAGCACCTAATAGGGATATTGCAATGTTTATATAGATAAAAAGACTATTATGTCTTGAAAGGGATATAATTCATTTTAAAATGAGAGAACAAATAACATTAGTTTAGATTGGGTTACAATTCAGTTTAGATTTTATGAAAGAGGTAAAATACATGGCCATTTCTTTCTTATAACTTCAGATGAATCACTAAGTCGTACTACAACCTAACAATTACATCTCAGATGTGAAACATGTGCAATGTCCAAATTATTGGCTTGTTACTATCTGAATGTAACGAGAGCCAATCTTTGTTTCTTAAGACTATATAATGGAAGGAAGAATTCTTCTGATTCTTTAAAAATCATAAAGATAGGGATTTTATTGTTCATAAGTCCATATAAAGGTGACTATACATACTTTTCAGCTCCTAAACCTTATTTCTTACTATAAAATATTTCATAATATAACTTTACATATATTTTCTTATTGGGTTACAACAATATGAAAAATTAAAAATGAAGTATTTTGTGTGTTGTTCAGGAACCTTATTTAATATTTAACATACAAGATAAAAAACTAGTTGTGGCAAAACCCTAATATCCTCCAGGGCCTACAGCCCTATCCTAGTGAACAATTTCATGAAGTTTGGGAGACATCTCAATCTTTTTCAGTTCGAGTTTCGGCGGCATGGCGGAACGTGACTTTTACTCCTTTTCTCAGATATATTTTTTGCACCTTTTTTCATTAATAATTTTCCTTTTGTAAATATTTTATGTAGTGATTGTGTTTTGTTAAATTCATTTGTAAGTGTACATCTTTTTATTTGGACAATTGTGTCACTTACTTAATTTTTTCTGCTTGACGGTTACACATTGCTACACAGTTTATTTAAAGATAATACTTTGAAAATCTGCAAACTAGTAGATAAGTAAACAGTTTTCTTTCACAGTTTCCATGCTATAGCTTGCACAACAGCTATGTGACAAAAACCTCCAGGCAGTACAAGAAATCAATAAAACAATAATGCCTAACATATTCCCATAAGTTTAACTTTAAATAACACTTTTAATAATATGATTATAAAAAGGTAATATAAAAAATAAACATAAACAAAAACCGTATATTATGATGATATGATTAAGAAATTATTAAAAGTCCATTGTAGAAAAGGAACACAATTTTAACTGCATGTATGATTGAGAAATTACATTCTATGTAAGCATAGACATTCAAATGCCAAAACATTATGACCATCTGTCAATAACGAATTGTCCCACCTTTAGCCTGCAACACAGCTTCAAACCACCTAGGCATGGATGACACAAGTCCTTGATAGATGACCGGAGATAGATTGTACCAGATGTTTAAGCAATGGTTAAGAAAATCCGAGATATTGAGAATTCGTTGTCTTTGAGCTGTGAGCTGCCGTCCCATGACATCCAAATTGTGTTCTATCGGATTGAGATCCGATGAGTTAGGTGGCCAGGACATTAACTGGAATTCAGCCTTATGTTCCTGGAACCACTCAAACACAATTTTAGCCTTGTGACATAAGGCGTTGTTCTGTTGGAACGTTCCATTTTCAGCTGGAGAAACAGAGGCCATGTAAGGACACAACTGGTCCTCAATGATGTTAAGATACTCTGTAGCATTGATGGTTTGATCTACCACAACCATGGGTTCTAGAGACGCCCAAGAGAAAGTCCCCCAAAGCATAATACCGCCATCACCGGTCTATGTATGGCCTATTGTAGATTGAGGAAGCAACTGTTCGCCTGGAAGACTGAATCGGCGTGATGAATGACAAACCATGATTCATCTGACCAGGCAATTCTCGCCCACTGATTCATGAACCAGTCGCGATGTTCCAGGGCCCAGCGTAAATGCAGTTTGCGATGACGCTTGGTCAGCAAAGGCACACGAGTGGGGTGTTTGCTATGTAGCCCCATATCCAACAGTGTCCACTGAACAGTGCTAATATACTATTCTAATTGGACCTTGTATTGGGTTGTCAGCTGAGCCACTGTCTGGCTCCGGTTCTGCTTCGCCATACGAGACAGTCTCCGATGACCCTTTTCTTTGATAGCGTGTGGAAGTCCAACACCATGTCGTCTACTCCTGGTTTCACCGCCATTCATCCACTTTACATAAGTATTAACAACTGTAGATCGCGAATAATCGAGTAGTCTTGCCGTTTCGGAAATACTTGTTCCGAGCCTTCGAGCCATTACAATCTGCCCTCTATCAGATTCGCATTCTTTCCCATTACTCACAAAAGTAAGTGAAAGAATGATTCTTCATACTCTCCAGCAGCAGCTAAATACCACTTCTACCTGATCAAAAGCCTTCCGAGTCATCCAGGCGAGTTCATTGCAAAATGAGGGGTGGCCATAATGTCTTGACTCTTGAGTGTAAATTATAACACCATGACTTCTAGTGAAAAACAATGGACTGCCCTGTCACGTTAATATTAGACTTTTCATGGATGAAGGAATGAAAAAGGTGGGGAGTCATTTTTATTGGCTTAATTAATTTACCTATTAATAAATATTGTGATGGATGCAAACTATTTCATTTCTTTAGGAATCAAATAACGATCTAAAGTAGAAACGAGAATTGGTAGTCTCACTAATAATGCTTACAAAATACCTTAATTCCTATAAAGGATATCTTTGCTTCATTAATAATATGATTTCAATTATTTAAATACGCAGATATACAGAATTTTGGTTGGTTCAAAAGATAGTTATATACGTGTATAAAATTCATACATCATCATATATAAATATACATTTTGTTGATCTTGGAATACAAGATAAATAACCCATTTTATATGCATCTCTTAGCAAATTTATTTTCCTTATTTATCTAAGAAATGTATAAACAAAAAAGTAGGCAGAAAATATTCTCGTATTTAGTAAAACATTTATATTTATGTTTTATACGAATGCGAATTATGAAATAATATAATATCGAAAAGTTTACTCAATTTGACATTACTGAAGCAAATGTAAGAAAATGATAACTTGGTATTCTTCAATTCTTATGAATAAGCATAATACGCATTTTCTAAGAAAAATTCGAATTCTTATTGCATTTTAATTTAGTATGTATATTATTGTAGATTTAATAACATGTCGATTGCAGAAGAATAACAATTTTATGTCCAGATCACAATATTTTTAAGTCTTTAATACTGAGTTCTTTTTAGGATAATTGTATTTTAAATAATACTTATTTTCAATCGAAATATATTACTAAATATATTTTGGAGGTTTAATAAATCTACATTAAACATCTTTTTTATCGTTAATAATAATACTTTAGTGGGAAAAATATAAACTAAAAATATAAACTAAGTATAAAACAATTTTATATTGTTCGACTTTTAAATGACCTTTGGATTATTTGTTCACAGAAATTTAATTTTCCTTCATGATTGTATTAAACAAAAACGTTAAATGTAGATAACAATCTTGTGCAATTTGTATATTTTTAAACAAAATATAGATACTTTAATCAAAGAAAATTTTTAATACTACACTGAAAGCAATTAAATTCATTAAAATAATTTACCTTTTACTAATATATTATAGAAATTCAAATTGTTACAAATTGATTATTATATTATTTTAATTTCGTTTGCTTATTTTTTATAGGTAAAAGGATGCATTATTCTATAATTGTGTTAACAGATAACTGATCAGATAACAAGCATCGTATGTAAAATGCAAACGATAGCTTCATAATAAAATATGCAGTTACTTAAAAATTGTTAATCCAGTACCTGACTCAGTATGAGATCTTTGGCTTGATCTTTCAGTTCGAATATCGGATAGTCCCACTCGGTTATTCGGTTTAGGAGAGGGTCGGTGTCCAAAATTTCGAGATTGTATCTTTGACCGTTGACTAAAAGACCTGGTGTGTCGTCCTGAAAAAAATATACAGAAATATCAGCATAAAAGTACTTTCGTGTAGCTTATTGCTTTGAATTATGATTATAAAAATATTATTGCAAAAATAGTTTTAGTTATAAGAGGAGTTATTTGACATTTTTAAAAGAGAGTACATATCTTCTAATTACACTAAGCGGTTATCTCTAAAAATATCGTCAAAACATCTTCGTTGCTTTTCCCTTGTGTTCTCTATCATTGAAATAATTTAAGTTGTTAAATGAAGTTTGTTTTCATTCCAGAGATGTGCTGGAGCGTAAATATAATTTGCTAAAGGTTTAGTTTTCTCTTGAGCATCTTGTACCCAATGTATAAGATATATTAGTATATGAAGTAAAAGGTTAATCACTACCCGAACTCAGGTCTGTCATTCCAAAATTGGTGTATTTTCGTTGCCCAAACTGAGTTAAGGAGTCACAGGCAAGGTTTGGTTTGGAGTGCTAAGGTCTACTTTTCGCAGCACGAGGGCTAATGAAACCGAGACCTACAGTTTAAAGACGATTCCGAAAGGCTAAGTAGATGCCACTGCGGGATTCGAACCCACGAACGCTGGGACTGAAGGCCAGCACCCTAACCAATCGGCCATCGTTCGGCTGTCACAGGCAAGGAGTTAAGCACATTGTTCTCTTGCTTTAAATGGTGGATTATACTGTACTAAGTATGTGTTATAGTGTGTTGTATATTGTGCCCCAGAATTGTAAAAATATATAATTTCATTGTCCAAAAAGACTGTTAGTGAATTTTTCCTAGCAGACTGTGACAGTGAACTTTTGCCGGAAGTGGGTGTTTTCCATAGGATGACCTCGTTATCTTTGTTTCCGTATTGAAATGGTACACACATATTTCATCAGCTTTGATCTTTACATAATGATTTGCCTGAGAATATGTTCGGGAGCTCCGGGATATTTTCCTTTAAGTTATATTCTACTGACTTCCTCTCAACAGTTCAGAAAATATTGTTTTTGATATGACAAGTGTATTGTCTCCCTTTATAATACAGATTCTGTGTGTAATTTAATGATAAACCTTATTTTCGAAGAATCGTCTGTATTTTGACAAAAGCAGTGTAAAGCGTTTTATAACGTAAACTACAAGTTAGGCTAATTATATCATTCAAATACCATGAACACAAAAACCTGTGTACTGAAATCTGGAAATAAGTGTTATTTTTTGTTGAAATATAACATCGTGAACGTTCTTATACCTAATATAACTTTCTTAAAAGTCAACTGCTTATTCGCTTGAATATAGTAATTATTTTGGGGTGAAATTGATATGGACTTCCATAATAGTTTTTTTCCTATTAGAACTGAAAACGGAAAAAGAAAGTACAACGAAAGTTGCTCTAGACAAAAACTTACTTTAGCCTCCCCCCCTCCCAAAAAAAAGCCTAATCAATATGCATACTTGCTCTATTACAGTTAATATAAACAATGCACCAAAAGTATGATGAAAAAACAAGGAGATCTTTAGAGAATTTGCCATTTTATATCTTTGATATTTTCAATTATAAGCCTCTGAGGATTAATTAAGGTATTAAAAATTAACAACGGTCGTTGTTCTGTTAATTAACTACAGTCTATTCAACGAACTAAGATGCACTGAAGCTCTGATGATGCTTGGTATGATTATAAGTATAAAAAACACTTTGCAGTATAAACTTCAGATTATATGAATTACGATTATGAAAAAATTAATTATTTCTGTCCAAGCAAAAGTTGCTTCATTTAAAAGCGCTTACTTAAGCTTTATTCTAATTTTTAATAAAACTTATATGAATAAATTTATATTCAATGAAAGTTTTTCGTAGGAAAGACTAATTGGAATCATATGCAAAAGCATTAGCGATAAATAATAAATGAAAAGTTTTCTCATATCCTACATTCAAAAATTGAATCAACACCTTTTAAAATCTGTTTTATTTATTTTAAGAATTATCGCCAGTAAAATTGAATTTTTTAGTCGGCACAGGTGTCATTTATTTAATGAAAAATCTTCGGTTTCCTTTTTATAAAGTATAATTAAATAATTTTGATTCTCAGTTTGTAACTTGAAATGTACTGAAGTGATTTTGAGGTGCTTTTATTACATTTCAAATTGAGGAATTTAATTGGGAGGATGATTGGGTCGATACCGAAATGATTTTCAGAGAAAAAAATTTAATTGAAATCGTATGTACAGACTATTGGTTTATGGAATTAGTTATTGGAAAGTTTTAAATAATGTTTATCCAAAACATTTTTTTTGCACTCCCTCAAGATACTTACCTATTCAAAATTACTCGTTGCATTAAATTATTTCAAAAAATATTTATTTATTTTATAAGGCAAATATTTAAGATGACAAGATTGCACATTAGATCATTTTCGGTTTTACAATAACCAGAGGCAAAGTTACGGAATAAATAATAAACCAGAATTAAGCATTTATGGATTAATAAAAATGTAAACAAATCCTTTTATGTATATTTTAATACCCTAAAATGATTGGGTCGATACTGGAATGATTTTCAGGGAAAGAAAAATTGAAATTGTATGTACAGACTGTAGGTGACTGCTGTTGAGGTTGCGTGTAGATTTTACCTACTAAGTAACTGACTCCATTTAAGATAAAAAACATTTATTCAAGGCGTACGTACTTCGTACTGAAATGCACTCTCCTGGTTACATTTTTCCTCGGCTTTTATATCTGCCGAGAAGCAAGGAGAAAAAATATGCAAATTATATCTTTGACAGGATGCCAGGCGCGAGTGCAAGTGCAGATGTCCTTGAGAGTCGCTTGTGTTGCCATGGGGTAACTTCAAGATTATTGGTTAATGGAATTGGTTATTTTAAAGTTTTAAATAATTCTTATCCAAAACATTTTTTGCACTCCTTCAAGATACTTACCTATTCAAAATTACTCTTAGCATTAAATTATTTTAAAAAATATTTATTTATTTTATAAGGCAAATATTTAAGATGCCAAGATTACACATTAGATCATTTTCGGTTTTACAATAACCAGAGGCAAAGTTACGGAATAAATAATAAACCAAAATTAAGCATTTATGGATTAATAAAAATGTAAACAAATCATTTTTTGGATATTTTAATACCCTAAAAATGATTGGGTCGTTACTGGAATGATTTTCAGGGAAAGAAATATTGAAATCGTATGTACAGACTATTGGTTAATGGAATTGGTTATTGGAAAGTTTTAAATAATGTTTACCCACAACATTTTTTGCACTCCCTCAAGATACTTACCTATTCAAAATTACTCGTTACATTACATTATTCCAAAAAATATTTATTTATTTTATAAGGCAAATATTTAAGATGCCAAGATTACACATTAGATCATTTTCGGTTTTACAATAACCAGAGGCAAAATTACGGAATAAATAGTAAAACAAATTTAAGCATTTATGGATTAATAAAAATGTAAATGATGTATGGAAGAAAAATGTTTTATGAAAACGGTTTCTTTTTCATAAAATATAATTAAGTAATTTTGATTCTCAATTTGTAACTTGAAATGTACTGAGGGGATTTTAAGGTGTTTTTATTACATTTCAAATTGAGGAATTCATTCAGAAGGATGATTGGGTCGATACCGAAATGATTTTCAGAGAAAGAGAAATTGAAATCGTATGTACAGACTATTGGTTAAAGGAATTAGTTATTAGAAAGTTTTAATTATTGTTTATCCAAAACATTTTTGCACTCCCTTAAGATACTTACCTATTCAAAATTACTCATTACATTAAGTTATTTAAAAAAATATTTATTTATTTTATAAGGCAAATATTTAAGATGCCAAGATTACACATTAGATCATTTTCGGTTTTACAATAACCAGAGGCAAAGTTACGGAATAAATAATAAACCAAAATTAAGCATTTAGGGTTAATAAAAATGTAAACAAATGATTTTATGGATATTTTAATATCCTAAAAATGATTGGGGGGATACTGGAATGATTTTCAGGGAAAGAAAAATTGAAATCGTATGTACAGACTATTGGTTAGTGGAATTGGTTATTGGAAAGTTTTAAATAATGCTTATCCAAAACAATTTTGCCATCCCTCAAGATATTTACCTATTTAAAATTACTCGTTACATTAAATTATTTTTTAAAAATATTTATTTATTTTATAAGGCAAATATTTAAGATGCCAAGATTGCATATTACATCATTTTCTGTTTTATAATAACCAAAGGCAAAGTTACTTAATAAATAATAAACCAATATTAAGCATTTATGGATTAATAAAAATGTAAATGATGTATGAAAAGAAAATGTTTTATGAAAACGGTTTTTTTTTCATAAAATATAATTAAGTAATTTTGATTCTCAATTTGTAACTTGAAATGTACTGAGGTGATTTTAAGGTGTTTTTATTACATTTCAAATTGAGGAATTCATTTAGAAGGGCGATTGTGTCGATACCGAAATGATTTTCAGAGAAAGAGAAATTGAAATCGTATGTACAGACTATTGGTTAAAGGAATTAGTTATTAGAAAGTTTTAATTATTGTTTATCCAAAACATTTTTTGCACTCCCTCAGGTTACTTACTTATTCAAAATTACTTGTTACATTACATTATTCCAAAAAAATATTTATTTATTTTATACGGCAAATATTTAAGATGGAAAGATTATACATTAGATTATTTTCGCTTTTACAAGAACCAGAGGCAAAGTTACGGAATAAATAATAAACTAAAGTTAAGCATTTATGGATTAATAAAAATGTAAACATATAATTTTATTAATATTTTAATACCCCAGATAATGATCGGGTCGATACTGGAATGATTTTCAGGGAAAGAAAAATTGAAATTGTATGTACAGACTATTAGTTAATGGAATTGGTTATTGGCAAAGTTATTTAATAAATAATAAACCAAAATTAAGCATTTATGGATTAATAAAAATGTAAACAAATCATTCTATGGATATTTTAATACCCCAGATAATGATCGGGTCGATACTGGAATGATTTTCAGGGAAAGAAAAATTGAAATTGTATGTACAGACTATTGGTTAATGGAATTGGTTATTGGAGAGTTTTAAATAATGTTTAACCAAATCATTTTTTGCACTCCCTCAAGATACTTACCTATTCAAAACTACTCGTTACATTACATTATTCCAAAAAATATTTATTTATTTTATAAGGCAAATATTTAAGATGTCAAGATTACACATTAGATTATTTTCAGTTTTACAATAACCAGAGGCAAAGTTACGGAATAAATAACAAACCAAAATTAAGCATCTATGGATTAATAAAAATGTAATAAAATCATTTTCTGGATATTTTAATACTCTAAAAATGATTGGGTCGTTAATGGAATGATTTTCAGGGAAAGAAAAATTGAAATCGTATGTACAGACTATTGGTTAATGGAATTAGTGTTTGGAAAGTTTTAAATAATGCTTATCCAAAACATTTTTTGCACTCCCTCAAGATACTTACCTATTCAAAATTACTCGTTACATTAAATTATTTAAAAGAAATATTGATTTATTTTATAAGGCAAATATTTATTAATAAATATTTATAAGATTACACATTAGATCATTTTCGGTTTTACAATAACCAGAGGCAAAGTTACGGAATAAATAATAAACCAAAATTAAGCATTTATGGATTAATAAAAATGTAAACAAATCCTTTTATGGATATTTTAATATTCTAGCTAATGATAATATTTTTTTACTCTAGCGGTTCTCAACCTGTGAGGCCCTCCCCTCAGAGGGTGTTGATAAAAGGTAAAGTGAGCATAGAAACGGGGTGTTAAAAAATGACAGGTAAATTTGAAAAATCAATAAAAATTAAACAAACAGTGATAGAAATACACAGTTTATTGCACAATGCTTGGGACAATAGTAAGTTTTTACGCAGACAAACTTTCAAAATAAGTTACAATGTTCCACAACAGATGACGCTGCAGTCTGGAAAAATCTAAACTAAGATATTTTCCAGATATTCACCATGGGCAGCAATAATATGGCGTATTCTCAGAGTGAAATTATCAGAAACCCGTGTAAACGTCTCAGGCGGGATGCCTTCACATGCAGAAGAGATGTACTGTTCCAGTTATTCAATTGTTTCTGGATAGTGGTGGTACACCTGGTCTTTTAAGAGTTCCCACAGAATAATATCGTAGTTTAGATTTTTCCAGACTGCTGCGCCTTCTGTTGTGGAATATTGTAACTAATTTTAAAGTTTGTCTGACTGAAAATTTACTATTGTCCAAAGCGTATTGCTATAAACTGTGAATTTCTAACACTGTCCGTTTATTTTTTATTGATTTTTCAAATATACCGATCATTTTTGAAACACCCTATAATATTAATTTAATACTATCAATTTAATACTAATTACCTATGAAAGGTAAGCAAAATAATATACAATATGACAGAAAATTAGATATAAAACTCGCGGTAGCACAGTTGGCAAATTCATTTTTCCTATAACCGCAGGGCTTCGATCTCGGCCAATGATCTGCATATTCATTAATGACGGCTATGACCCGTAAAATAAGTTCATGGACATAATGTCCTTTAAGTTCTAAAATGATACAATAGCAAACATTATAATAGCAAAAGACTCCGCCTTGGCAATATTTATAACACATGAACATTTACACTAACCTATTACGACTATAAAATTGCATAAATATTTCACAATATATATCCTAATTAGCATACGGGTATAAAATTAAAAAAAAATCATAATTGTCAGTGACTTGTGGCTATCAAAGTGTTGCAGTAGAAGTAAACACTGGGTTCTTTTACTGAAATATATTTTATCTCCAAATAATCAATCAAATAAAATGTCCTTTCTCAAATGTAGGAGAAAATGGTAGATTTTGAGGATTCAACTTGTTTGTGTTGACCAAAGGAGTAATGTTTGTCGCCAATATGGTGCTTCCATAATAAAATGGTCAACAAATATCTACGACTCGGTAATAGATAATGCTCTAAGAGCAAGAGCAAATGCCACTGCATTGGAAATAATTATAATACATGTACATTTACACTGATCTATTACGACTATAAAATTGTGTAAATATTGCACAATATATATACTAATTTACATAAGGATATTAAATTTAAAAAAAAATCCTAATTGTCAGCCACTTATGGCTATCAAAGTATTGCAAACGCAGGATTTATATTAAAAGTGAACACTGGGTTCTTTTACTATTTAGATGAATTATATTTTATCTCCAAATAATCAACCAAATAAAATGTTCTTTCGGAAATATAGAAGAACATGATAGATTTTAAGGATTATCTTTGTGTTGCCCCAGAAAGTAATATTGGTCACCTATATATGGTACTCCCATAATAAAATAGTCAACAAATACCTACGATTGGGTAATAGATAATGCTATAAGGCAGATGCTACCGCATTGGCAATATTTATAACACATGAACATTTACACTAACCTATTACGACTATAAAATTGCATAAATATTTCACAATATATATCCTAATTAGCATACGGGTATAAAATTAAAAAAAAATCATAATTGTCAGTGACTTGTGGCTATCAAAGTGTTGCAGTAGAAGTGAACACTGGGTTCATTTACTATTTATCTGAAGTATATTTTATCTCCAAATAATCAACCAAATAAAATGTCCTTTCGCAAATGTAGGAGAAAATGGTAGATTTCAGAGCAAGGATAGAGCAAGGATTCAACTTGTTTGTGTTGACACAAGGAAGAATGTTGGTCGCCAATATCGTGCTTCCATAATAAAATGGTCAACAAATATCTACGACTCGGTAATAGATAATGCTCTAAGAGCAAGAGCAAATGCCACTGCATAGGAAATAATTAAAATACATGTACATTTACACTAATCTATCACGACGATAAAATTGCAGATTTTGAGAATTCATCTTGTTTGTGTTGACCTAAGCAGTAATGTTAGTCGCCAATATGGTGCTTCCATAATAAATGGTCAACAAATATCTACGACTCGGTAATAGATAATGCTCTAAGAGCAAATGCCACTGCATTGGAAATAATTATAATACATGTACATTTACACTGATCTATTACGACTATAAAATTGTGTAAATATTGCACAATATATATGCTAATTAGCATACGGATATTAAATTTTTAAAAATCATAATTGCAGTTTACTTATGGCTATCAAAGTGTTGTAAATGAAGGTTTTATATTAAAAGTGAACACTGGGTTCTTTTATTATTTAGCTGAATTATATTTTATCTCCAAATAATTAACCAAATAAAATGTCCTTTCGCAGATGTAGGAGAAAATGCTAGATTTTAAGGATCCTGTTTGTGTTGCCTCAGGGAGTAGTATTGGTTACCTATATGGTACTCCCATAATAAAATGTTCAATAAATACCTCCGATTGGGTAATAGATATTGCTATAAGAGCAAATGCCACCCGCATTGGAAATAATTACAGTACATGTACATTTACACTGATCTATTACGGCTATAAAATTGTATAAATATTGTACAATATATATGCTAATTAGCATACGGATATTAAATTAAAAATATTATAATTGTCAGTGACTTAGGGCTATCAAAGTGTTGCAAATGAAGTTTTTATATTAAAAGTGAACAATTTATTCTTTTACTATTTAGCTGAATTATATTTTATCTCCAAATAATCAACCAAATAAAATGCTATTTCGCAAATGTAGGAGAAAATACTAGATTTTGAGGATTCTTTTGTTTGTGTTGCTCTAGGGAGTAATATTCGTCCCTATATAGTGCTTCCATAATAATATGGTCAACAAATATCTAAGATTGGGTAATAGATAATGCTATTCAGCATCAACCAAACAAAATGCCCTTTTGCAAATGTAGGAC
>CM063505.1:107652407-107662407 GCA_032207245.1 Pardosa pseudoannulata | reverse complement strand
CCGGAACAATGACACTGTCTCACGTCGAGGACGATCGGGAATGTTGGCGAGGTCTTCGGCACTCCAGGTCTTCAGTTTAACACGATCTTGAATTTGGGATTAGAATTTCATATTCAAAGCTTGTTTCCAAAAGAGCTTTTGTGAGTGAAAAGACATTCCAAAGCATTTGTTAGCTGTGCCTTTGTTGCACCTTTACGTGCGAGAAGATCAGCCTGACCATTCCCATAAATGCCGCAATGGCTGGGGATCCATTGTAACTTGATATATTTGTCTTTTCAACTAATACAACGCATCAGTTCTCGCCATTGTAGGACCTCAGCAGAGATAGGAGCTTCAGCGGAGCCAATAGCCTGTATGGCTGCCTGAGAGTCCGAGAGTAGGACAACCTTTTGGAATTTTTGAAGACAGTCCAGAAGTTTCTCCAATGCGATATGGATGGTCTCTACCTAACCATCAAAGGCCGTTCTGTGTTTTCCCGCAGAAGCAGAAAAGAAAAAGAGTGTAGAAAATACTCCGGAGCTTGCAGATGTACAGCTTTTAGAGTATGACCCATCCGTATATGCATGAAGCAATATTTAACATATTTTATAAAATATAATTATACCACAATAATATTGCTGTGTGATGAAACATCATATAGAATTTTAAGCAGAAGAATGGGGGTTCCTAAGCCAGTACAGAACAGGTTAGAACCGTCATGCTTTGGTCCCCATTCCTATGCGAAGTGGGGAGAACAAAGAGTGAACAGCTATTGATGGTAAGATTTTTGGCCTCCCCGACGTGATCCTAGAAAGAAGTGAAACTGAGGTGGTCTAATATGGAATCCTTAAGCATTGGAGCAATTACAATCCGTTATCATCGTAAAAGTATTTTGAGACATCCAAGAGTTCTAATTGAATAAGTTCTTAGATATGATTCTATAAAACTTTAATTTAAATATTTTACCGCTTGCCTAGCGATACTAGTAATTTTTACGTTAAATTCGTACCTACAAGTAACTTGCTAAAGAAGTGTTGTATATCATATGAAAGTTCGTTGCGATTCTGTGAAACACAATTTTTGTGTTGAAATATTTATGTTGCTACGTAAAATTCAAAGTTCTCCTTAATAATTATAAGCAAAATATAAAGATTTGATCTCCTTTCTATACGCACAATTCTCCCTGTAGTGTTAGTTCTTTTTCCATTATAAATAGTTTCACTTTTCTTACATATATGATGGATCAACTATTAACAACGCTATACACACCACTTCTAAATTTACAACAATATGCAATATATACACATTTTATTAATTTTCAGTATTCCATACACTGTTGTTGTTTCTCATGCCACTTGGGCAAGCCAAGGACGATTGAGCCTGCAGGCTCTCGTATTAAGGCCAAGAGGTGAACCTTTAATTTTAATGAGCACCATTAAGGTTAAAGAATGACTTCGATCAAGTAGGTCCTCGTAATTTTGAAGCAGGGACCAAGCATAAGACCCATAGACTTGGCCTGCGACCCCCAGAAGTATTAATTAAGAACTTGGAGGAAGTTGTGACCACGAATATATTGTACATGCCCCAGTCACTTTTAACGAAACTAGCGGATTTTAGGTTGGCTTGGGTTACGAACCCGCAACCTCTCACTTACGAGATCTTTGCCTTTCCCGACTGAGTTACCGCGGTTCATTCCATACACTAAATTCAGCGATGTGAGTGACAACAGTAAATCAATAGTACTCATTTAACTGACAGATTTCCCTAAACAGAAATATGTACTCCTACATAAATGAAGAAAACTATAATTAAAATTATAATTAATAAATATTTGATAAAAATATTCGACAAACTTTCTCAAGCCCATTACGGTGCAAAGCCAAACAGTTTTATAGAATATTTCCCTTTTAAACCTAAAAATAAAACAAAATGCAAAAACGTGCTTTGGGGCCTCGTGTAAAGAGAAATTCTCTTTCAAGACATATGACAACGAAAAGAACATTTGCAACCACATTATGCAGGAAAAGGTAGAGAAGTCTGTGTTGCTTTTGAGAATTTGGCTATTGAAAATTCTGTTCCTTTCCCTAGGCATCTGTTTTCTTAGAAAATGACTAAACATATGAATCGAGAATTTGCATACGAGTTGAGAGTTCAAAAAGTCTCTGCACTAACTACGAGGAAAACGTTATTCTATATTTTTTGTCTGCTTTCGACTGAAAATGATTTTCAGCATTTGGGAAATAAGTTGTAATATGAAAATGTTGCATGCTCATTATAAATTGTAATTTAGAAATAAATAAAATAAATCTTCAAATTTCTTCCTTTAGCTAAAAACTACACGTTTCATAAAATCTTACTGTTTTCTTTCGATGTAGAAAAGATGACGACTTTCAATGTAGAAAATATTGGCATATTCAGTACTACTAACCTATTTTTAACTATAAAATAAACATAGTATAATTCAAAAGAATGTGTCACTTAACACTAAGCTTAAGTAGAATAAACAAAGTCTGCTAAAAATAACAAACTGCTGATTTTTATGGTTACAGCGAATTTAGACGGTTGTTCATCAACAGTGCAATCATTCGTTTTTGGAAAGAAGTTTAATTAATTTTCTCTCTAAACTTATAATATAATTGTAATTTAGGTACGTTGTATTAAAAATACCATGATCTTAAAATTATAATACACTAGATATATGAGTTTTCCGGGGTTAATTAGGTTAGAAAATGCCTTAAAGTTCACAGCAGAAGCTGGAAGTGGTAAAAGAAAAAATTAAGTGAAAAAACTACTGTAAAATTATTTGTAGTTAGAAAGTAACGGGCACGTGAATTATTTAATTTATAAAATACCTGTTTGATTATTTTTTATGTCACATTTTCAAAATATTTTTGCTTTCGTTTATACAAAATTGATACTACAAAAGGTGAATTGATGTATTTAAAAACAATGTTGAATATGCAGTATATTATTTTAAACCCACGCATGATGAAACCCACAACCGAAAAAATGATTTGGGGGATTTACAGGGCCTTATCTTGCGCTGAAGCAAAAATTACCAGTAGTATTATTATATATTTAAAAATAAATTCCTCTGCAACATTATTCTTCTTACAGCCATTTTGATCCACTTCGTATATAAAAGCGACCATTTTATAATAAAACTCAATGCAAAGTAATAAAGTTTAAAACGTCTGAATAGAGCTTTTTTATTTTTTAAGGGAAAAGACGAGACATAAATAATGATTCTACGCACTAAAATTGAATTTCAAGTTGACAAGTAGCATTTATACTTAAGAAAAGTTGTCTATAAGGTTAATAGAGTTTACTAAGAATTGCCAATAGTATTCTGAAGAATTTCTTTATCCATGAAAAAATATTTCCTATCCATGATTGCTTTGAATAATATTACACGTAAACTAAAAGACATGCGTGGGCTTACAATGTATATCTTAATTTTTGATCTGTCGAATGTAGGAAAATTTATATGCGCAGTTTATAAAAAGAACTGTGGGTTGTACAATGCAAAAAATCCTATCCACAAATAACTATGTTTCACAATGTCAATTTTCAGAAACATTATATTGGACTATTTATTGTGAAGGAGATATATTTTTAGTAAATTCATTAAAATAGTTGTATAAAATTTCCCACAGAGAATATAAGCGGGTGATGTTAAGTAAAATAGTATGCAAAAAGCATCAAGTTTAGATGTATTTATATGCTTGTTTTCCATTTCGATTAAAAGAAATTGCTGTTAATCTGATGTATAATTTAATAAAAGGTTAGAAATAATACTAGTGTATATAATATTGTCTAAAAGAAGGGTTCAGTTAAATTTCAGGTTAAAAAATAAAATAGCTAAAGTTGAAAGTTGCATAGCTAAAAATAGAGTTCTGGCGCTTAAGTTATGTAATCACTAACTTGTAGTGATCGCTAATTGGCTGGTAGAAACGACTATAAAAGGAGATGTACAACGCTTTATGGAGGAGTTGATTTGGGAGTTCTAATAGGTGAGTTGGAATTTTTGTTGGTAATAGAAAATGAGAATATATTAAGACAGTTTGAGATTCCATTTGTATTTTATTTCCGTCAACCATTCAGCAACAGCAGAGCTGTAATATCAGTTTGGGACTGCCCTTCGAGATGAGGCAAAAAATCTAATCTTATATATAACACACATGCATATATATATATATATATATATATATATATATATATATATATATATATATATATATATATATATATATATATATATATATATATATATATATATATATATATATATATATATATATATATATATTTATATATATATATATATATATATATATATATATACATACATATATATATATATGTATACACACATACATATATATATGTATATATACACATACATACATATATATATATATATATATATATATATATATATATATATATATATATATATATATATATATATATATATATATGTATACATGCATACATACACACACACACACACACACATATATATATATATATATATATATATATATATATATATATATATATATGTATATAAAGAAGTAAATCAATTAATTTCTCTTTTTAATTCTATATTGAGAATTTTATATAAAGAACAGAACCCCAATTCAAGAAGACAAATACTTCCTTTTTCCCATGAATAAATCCTAATTTAAATTTTCTACTCCTTCGCTTCGTATGTGGTTCTCTTAAGATCCACATGATTCAATGAAATTGTTAGTCCTGCTATAGCATTTTTGGTAACCATTTGGGAGCCTTGAAGGAATCAGAATTGCTTAACCAACTATTTCGCCTGAGAAAAGATGTCTCTCTCGCTCTTGAGAGATAAATTTCTATAATTTCAATGATAGCTCTCTAGCTAGATGAATATGTAGAATAGCCACCCAAGTTTTTAAGTCTTGGGCCTAAAAAAAGTTTAAAGTTTTGAAACTAATCTGTTTAGTGAAAATTACCAGATTATGACTGCTGAAGATATGATTTTGAGTAGTCGTAACTCAAGCTAGAACACATTTTAGAAAACGTCTTAAATTATATGATAATTTAGCTGGCTGCTAAGCAAGTTCGAGAATTCGTCATTACAGCTTAGCTGAATATCTTAGTTATATATATATATATATATATATATATATATATATATATATATATATCGATCTCTCTCTCTCTCTCTCTCTCTCTATATATATAATATATATATATATATATATATATATATACATACGAAATTTAAAACACCTACAGCGAACCATTTTAAAGTTTTAATAAGGATAAGGATAATTATACTATAAATTAAACAAAAATATTTAGTTATTATAAACAACATAACATTTTAAATTATATTAATAATTATATTTAATGATCCTACAATTCTCCTCTTAGTTATGCAATAGAGAAATCTAAGAAACTCTTACAACGTATATAATTATAAATTACCCAAAATCTTTTCAGAACCAAAATAGAAATAAAATAAACTAGAGGAATCTTACATCTGAGGCAGTAGTAATATTTTACATGCAAAATGCTTTTCTATGCATAGTAATTTATTATTATTTAATAATATTGTAATTGAATGAATGTTTATACAATATATAAGTCTGATACTGTTGAAGGCAATGTTTCTATAGTTTCGACATCTGTGTTCATTTACTATAATTTTTGTTTCACTAAACGTCTGTTATAAAAAAGAATTTCCCGTTATAAAGATTAAAATATATTTATTTAGCTATTTTTATTACATAAACAAAATAATAATAAACTGAAAATAAAATTCGATCTCTTCAAAATAGAAATAAAACTAAATTATAAATATTATTCATTATAATCGATGATAATGTTAAAACTTTTTTACGTTCAGACGACAAATCATCATAATTTAGTTCTCTGGTTATTAATTTTAATCCTAGATGTAATTTTACTTCCAAAAGCCTGTTTTTTTAGTCCTATTTTTTGACTTAATGTTTCAATACTGAAAGGATCCCAACTTTATATCTACGTAAAGGTGTTTCCTTACGTTTATATCTACGTAAATACCTTTAAGTAGATATAAAGTTGGAAAATGCAAGATGTATTTCAGGACTATGTTAAAACTTGATACACATGTCACATTTTCAACCAGAAGGTTTAAAACTCACGCTCGTTGTTTAAGAATGCATTTGAAGCTCATTCAAACATTTTCTATTTGGCCGGATAAGATAAACTTTCAGGCCTAAATCTTAACGTATTACCATATACATATAATATTTTTGTTTTATTAAATAATATTAATGTTTAAAATCGTAAGAAATAACACTGTAAAAAAGCATTTTTATAATTACTTTAGGTATATGTATCACACAAATAAATTAATTGTATTATAAACTGTCAAGAATAATATTACACATCCAAAGGGCGATCTAATGCTGGATAGTTGGAACATTTACCTAATTAGGTACACTGCATTTCTAACAGCAATTATGCAGTATATTGAAAAAGAATATTGAACGAATTTTAAAAAAAATTACCCAAGATACAGTTCTTTTACGAAATATCTTTGCAACTGTGACCTAGAAAGATGAAATTAATCCTTATTTTCTTAACAGGTTTCATCGAAATACGAATACAGCATCTAGTAGTAAATAATCAACCTTGTTATTTCAGCTGCGGTGTTGCTTTCGATTGTATTAAAAAGGGCGAAAATAAACACAGCAGCTGAATTGATGTACTCAACAACAACGTGGATTATGCACTCTATTGCAAATTGTGAGAGAATCGATCTGAAATGAATCTCGTAAAGATTTTTCAGATAAAAGAATTGTAGAGAAATAAAAACATTAAGTCGAAATTTCTGCTTCATTTATAAAGCATTTAAAAAGAGCAAGCAAGAACATAGCATATGAGGAGATAAACTCTAAATGAATGGGGAAAATTTATGTTCTTAGAATACACCGGAAATTCCAGTAACTAAATCATAGAAAACACGCTCAAAAAGCCTTTAAAGTCTTAGCTGAAGGAGCTTAATTTTATAATGGTTTAGGTAAACATTTTAAAAATAGCTAAGAGATAAAATTAAGGAATTCAGTAGGAAGAGTAATTTTGTTGTTTTATCACATTAGAACCAAAATAAGATTCAAAACTACAGCTCTGTTTTAAAACAGGCCGTTCTTAGTAGATATAAATCTAAATACAAGGAATGTTTTTTACTAGTTTTAGAAATATTTACCTTTAGAGTAAAAGCTCTGGAATAAATAAGTACTGTTCTTACAAATACAAAATTAAAAACAAAACTGCATCTTTTTTTCTGATATAAACTTTTTAATTCATATAATACAGTTTCATCTCTAAAAGCAATGAAATTATCCAAAGAATTTTAAGCAAATATTTAATATTAAAAACTCATGTTCTTAGAGTCGATTAAAACTTCCTGTGAGATAACAATCCTTACTTGATTTTCTATTTGTAAACAACATTTTAACAAATATAATTTGTTTCCTAAAAATATAGAAGATAACCTATTATATTAATTAAACACTATTAAACGTTTTTTAATTTATAAATTATATAAAAGGAAATTCCCAAATAAGAAACCCTATACATATTTCCTATTTTCCTATTGTCGTATTCTCATACACCTAACATAAATCTTTTCAGCATAGTTTATAAAAGAAGATAAGTAAATAGTATTGTATATATATATATATATATATATATATATATATATATATATCAGTTACGTGAGGTAGGTTTTCATGCAGGCTGTGCAGAGAACATGGATTTTCCAATAAATCTTTAATTGAGACATCTGAGTTCTCCATTCTGAAATGGGTTATTTATTATGAATATAAATTTAAAGAATACAATAAATAAAATATTTACCTACAAGTAGTCGAGTTATAAGTATAAAAACAGCTAAACTTATAAGAATTCTACTACCACTGTAGCAAAAATCATGTGTTTTGTTGTATGGTGTCATATCGGCGTCGAAAAAGCAACGCTTCGGGCTTCCACGAAAAATTTATTTGATCAGTAAACTTAGCACCACATGGCGCACGCCGCTGCGGTGCCTCATCCGGATGCTCACTGGTGCAGATAAACCGAAAGTCTATTCCACGTGCAGAGGATTTCGCTGCACGCTTGCACAATAGAGCGAACTGTTTCTTGTTCGGTCAGTGGATTGAATTATAATTATTAATTGTTTTTAACAATTGGAAATCATATATTCTGCTAAAAACATCTTGACAATTTTTAAAAACGAAACCAGGGATATGGTGTTACATAATATAACTTATATACTGTCTGTAAGACACAATGAATAGTAAAATTTGGACTGTTATGTTGAAATTCATTTCTTTAAAACAAAACAACATTGTTTTTTAGCTACTTATTTCAATAAATAGAATCACCGAAATTAGTTTACCACTGTAACAAATGTACTTCGCCACAGCACCGTGCTGCCACCTATATAAAAACACACACGAAAAAGAAGACTTCCTCAAAACAGTTGGCCTTACGGACTTCGGAGGCGCTGCAGCTCTTTGACCTCCCCAGGTCCTAATTTTATTAACTATTTTGAATTATGTAGATTTGGTTTGTTTAACTTTATATTTTTGTTTATTATTTTTGTGTGCAAGCTAATATTTTATGTTATTAAACTTTATTTGCACTGTAAAGATGTTTTGTATCGAACCCCACCCTCACAAATATAGCTTAGCCACACCACACTAAAACATTTCACTTTATATTGATGAAATACTTCTTTTATATTTCCATGAAAACAAAATCTTACAATATATAAATTTAAACATTAACCGTCTGCAAAATCGTATGGCCAGTTAATCAGTTAACACTAGATTCCCCAAGGCAGTCATTTTGACTGTTTTTTTAATTTCAATTAGAAAAAACAATTATGAAATATAATGACACAATTTCTTAGAATTTGGTGACTTTTTCTATAACATATAAATGGGTTTATGAATAATTGTAGTTACTTCCGCCCTCCTTTATTATATATTAAAAATTAATTTTCAACAAATTTCTTTACATATTTGTTATTTTTTCACAAAGCAGTCATTTTGACTGTTTTTGGGCAATATAGGTATACAAGAAATCTCGGGCAATCTAGTGTTAAAAAAAGAAAAGAGCTTCAGCATTAATATAACGTTTAATAAACCGTACCTTCGGATAATTTGAATGCCAAGTGGAGGAAAAATAGCTGCACTTGCCTCAGTGACATAGTATGCTGCTCTTCTCCAGTAGCCCATACATATAAAGCGTGATTTTCAATTTAGTGCGCAGTGCGTACACATCAGAACTTCCTATGTTCGTTTGCTTTTGAACGCGCTACGTGGTGCAGCACTTAGTACCGCACGCACTGCGGGAATACAAGCAGCAAATCCACATATTTGAATATATTATAAATAATATTTATCATATATCATAGAAAGATAGGTAGACATTTGCAGAAAATTGTCCCTCATAATTTTGCCATGGTGTGCAGTGCACACCCTGCACATATGGACCGCACACCACTGATTGATATACATATACATATATATATATATATATATATATATATATATATATATATATATATATATATATATATATATATATATATATATATATATATATATATATATATACACATATATATATATATATATATATATATATATATATATATATATATATATATATATATATATATATATACATATATATATATACACATACCTATATATGTATGTGTGTATGTATATATGTATATGCATATATATTATTCATTAATTTTGATATATTGATATAACATTGATATCGGTAAAAACCATATGTTAATATCTAACTGACATAATTGGAAATACCAATTAAGGAATATTATAATTTAAAAGAATATAACATAACTAGCATTATCAAATTTTAAAGGTAGAACACATAAATTGCAAAATACATTGGACAATACCGATTTAAGAAGAACCTGCATGAAAATGAATTCTATAACTCACAATGTTATTTA
>CM063505.1:107624907-107639907 GCA_032207245.1 Pardosa pseudoannulata | reverse complement strand
CAATATGTCAGAGCTCACATTTCTCGATCATGATCAACATTCTCATCGGCGATGAAAGAGAAGGTATGCATAGTCCAAATGACATCTTCAATGTTTGTAGGACCTTCAAGAAAACGTTTATGTCACACTCACACAGCAGCTTTTTTCATGGCACAGTGTCCTTATGCTTTTTTCATCATCTAGAACATCCGAGAATGTGATTTCTCGAACAAAAAGTCAGAATTTCAGGCTTTTACGCTGCTCTAAAGATGACATTTACAAATCTGACACATGAAAAATTCACTTTGTCAGAAATGATTTGCAGCTAACGCCGACAGTACCAGAAATGAACTCCAAATGGCTGTATTTTTCCTATTAGTGCTGCCAACCTACGAAAGAGATATTTCCCTTCCAACGAACACCTGTGGGAATTTACGCGACTATTTCCCAAACGTATTGACACCATTACGTATATATATGTATATTGATTTCAATTCTCACATTTATAATATATAACTTTGTTTTGTATTTACGACATTACTCTTTAGAACTTACTCTATAGTAACTTGTATTTTGTTAAGAATACTGATTCTAATTATCTAGTAAAAGAGTATTTACATATATCTTGTACCTGATTGTGCTTTATGATACATCGTATGTAAAATTTTGAAAACAAAAAAGAACCATGTTATACTAAAATAACCATTTTTGAATAATCAAATTTGAAAATCTGAAAGATTCCCAATCGCCTTTATCCTTAGCATTTATCCTAAGGCCCTCTTGAGTTGGATGGGTGGGAATTATCTGTCTTAAACACAAAGTTCAACATTCTATTATTAATCATTTTTGAGCTATGCTTATATATGTATATACAGACATCATGGTAAAACCAGACAAAATTCGTTTAGGTTTGGTCAAAATGGGTACTGAAAATTTCCAAAATAGTCAAAATGGGTATTTACTTTCCAATACGAAAACAAGAAATTTTCTTTACTTTGCACGAGAAAGTACAAACAAGTTTTATTCATGTGTGTAAATAACCTATAGTAAAACAGATTACAGTCTTTCAGAATAGGTGAAAACACCAGGATAATGTGTGGGATAAACTTAAAAAAAATCAAACCAAAAAACAAAACTACAAACGTAAACTGGGTATAGTTCTTTACGTTTAATTCAATCACGTCTATTTTATTTTATTTAGAAATGAATCTTTAACTCCATATTCATGATTCATGGGTGCGTAGTAAAGAAATAACATCCTTATTTGTTCGTGCCGCTCTGATATTCTGCAGTGCGTGATAGGTTGGCATATGTAATTGGAGAACAGAGTAAATAGAAGTTGCAGTTTATTGAATGCATAATTAATAGTTGAATAAAGAATCTAATTTAAGCTGCAGAGGCTTGTGTTCTAATTCAGACGCTGGGCTAAACAACTTATTCATTAAAGGCCCATCTTTAATACCATAAGGTGAAACGATATATATCGATGGGCAAACACTGTAAAGAAATTCAGTTTTAGTTACCATTATGATGTTGATATGATGTGAAAGTAATACTTATTTAAGCAGAATGATAAAATACTAAATACAAAATACAATAAAACAGAATGAGAAAGATATAAAAGGAAAGATATGCAGACGTTATGATTGCTTTGAAAGTGTTTCACAATTTATATAATAAAACCTTCAAAATATTTTATAGTAGTATTGGACATTCGTTTAACCAAAAAAAATGCTTTACAGTAGAAATTTGTTAGTAGCATTCATTTTGTTAAAAGAATACTTTACAGAAGACCACATGCTGCAGATATTATCATTAAGCTATTATAATTTTTATTTTTGAATATTACATTCTGTTTACTAACAAAAATATTTTTAAATCTGAAAATCAATGATATTGACTTTTTCATGACATTCGATAAAAATATTTAAAAAAATTGTTTATTCGTAGAACATCTGTAGAACCACAATACGTACTGATAAGTTCAAGCCTGTTAATTATGAAATAAATGGCGCATAAATACAGATGTTGCGTACCAGACACATCATGCATGTATATATATGCACACACAGAGAGATATCTATACACACACACACACACACACATATATATATATATATATATATACTTATATATAAATATATATATAATTATATATATATAAATATATATATATATATATATATATATATATATATATATATATATATATATATATATATATATATATATATATATATATATATATATATATATATATATATATATATATATATATATATATATATATAGATAGATAGATAGATAGATAGATAGATAGAGTGAGAGAGAGAGAGAGAGAAGCTCGGAGCAACGCATTTCGGCGGGGGGCTTTTTGACAGATCTTTTATTTTTTTATATTTTGTAGTATAAAGAACATAGTTCTAATTAAATATGTCATTTTAATAGATACATTTAAGAAAAATAACAACCGTACAAAAAGTCGTATTTTTTATCATTTTTCCTTTATATTACATATTTTTTTCAATTTATTTAAAAGAAATCTTACACACTACAAATAATGTACAAATGTGATTAATCGCAGAATGCAGTGCAGTCATACTTCATTTTTATTAAATATTTCACTCTAACAGACATTCACATTAACTCTTCTAGGCAGTTCCTCAAATGTAACTTTAATACTTAACAAAATCTAACATCGAAACTCTAGAATCACGCAATTTATTCAAAGCAAATCTACACACTACAAATAACGTACAGATATGATTAATCTTACATTAAGTGCAGTCATACTTCATTTATATCAAATATTTCGCATTAAAAGACATTCAAAACAACTCTGTTAGGCAGCTCTTCAAGTGTAACTTTAAGACGTAACAAAATGTAACATCGAAACTCTAGAATCAAGCAATTTATTCAAAACAAATTTTAACACTAAAAATAACGTACAATATGATTAATCGCAGCATGCAGTGCAGTCATACTTTACTTATATCAAATATTTCACACTAACAGACATTTAAATTAACTCTGTTAGGCAGTTTTTCAAGTGTAACTTTAATACTTAACAAAATGTAACACCGAAATTCTAGAACAAAGCAATTTATGCAGCATACAGTGTAGTTACATTACATTTAAATTTAATATTTTATACTAACAATCATTCAAAATATCTATACTATTCAGTTCTGCAAGTAGAGCTGAAATACACAGTTGAATGAAACTTCGTTATTCTAGATTTTACCAACTTAAAATTTTTAAATCTTGCAAACTAGAAATAATTAATATGAATAATTGATTGACTAGAATAATAGATCTTAACTACAATATGCAGTACTGTTATATTTCATGTATATGTAATATTTCATACAAACAATCATTCAAAATGATTGTACAATACAGTTCTCCTCATGTAACGTTAATACATATCAACATGTAACATCAAAGCTCTAGAATCTACCAAATTAATTTTTTTAAATCTTATAAACTACTAATTATGTTGAAATAGCATTAATTTCAGCATGCAAAGTAGTCTACTGCATTTATATCCAATACTTTTTACTAATAAGTATTCAAAATAATTGCTATACAGGTGTGCATGTGCAACTTTAATACATAACAAAATGTTACACAGAAATTCTAGAGTCTACCAAATTATTTTTTTAAAATCTTATAAACTACTAATTATGTTGAAATATCTTTAATTTCAGCATGTAAAGTAGTCTACTGCATTTATATCCAATATTTTTTACTAATAAGTATTCAAAATAATTGTACTATACAGGTGTGCATGTGTAACTTTAATACATAACGAAATGTTACACAGAAATTCTAGAGTCTACCAATTTCAAATTTTTCAAAAACCTTACAAACTACATAAACAAGCAAATTAACGTGTGAAATAAAAGTTCTCTTCGGTACATCTAGAGTTAGAAAATTACATCGTGCAACATCTTTCCCCCTTCAAAATTTATTCAAGAGCAAGTTCTAGAGGAAAAATACCCAGACCGGCAGAAAAGGGAAGTCCATAGGGATTTCACAACGCATTGTGTTTGAGATTTCTCAGATGAAAATGGTGTAAATGAAATTTCTGCGAAAAAAGGATTTTAATGCTCCAGTCTGTAGAATGGATTTTATTTGTCTAGTCTGCTTAAGGAGATTGGAAATAAAGTTGTTCGCAAGACAAATAAGATTTCCAAGATCTGCTTTTGCATGCTCCACTTCTTTTAAGATGCAAATCTTTTAAAAGCTGTCCTATTAAACATTAAAGAAAATTTTTATAAATTAAATTGTTTAATAGCCCGCAATGGATAACAGGATCAACTTTAGTTTGAGAGAAACTTTAATAAAAAAAATACTACATAATTATACTAAAACATGCAGAAATATCAAATGGCTTTTTACGTAGATTAATAGGCTTATATATGTTAAATGGATCTTAAGTAAACATTTTAAAAAATCGTTTTATATTTTTTACTTGATACAAATTTTACAAATGTATGATTTTTTACGACTAAATTAAATTTTAAGTTTTAATATATTCATAATACATAACAATATATATTCCTGATCGATTACAATATATCATATTCATTTCTTGTGTATGTGATAGTTTTGTTCTCGAGTACATACAAAGTTTATATATTTCGAAAATAAACAAAAATATATTATCAAATATTATATTCTTAAAATACAGAGTACCCGTATTTTTGGTTTATATTTAGTTTTTAATTCTGAAATTTTGAATTTGTGTTATAGCTTACTGTAGGACTTGATTGTACTAGTGCAACGGCAAGAGCTACGAAGACAAAGTTATTTTCTTCCATACTTTTCATTTTTCTGAATTATAGTTTCGGAATGTTAAATGCAGAGTTCCGGTGAAAAGAAATGTTCGTTCTAAGCCTTTTCTGCAACGATCTGCACCTTCTCCTAGATGTTCACTGACTTTCTAGCCTTCCCTCATTTCTTCGCCAACATTTTGACCTTCGCCAACATTTTTTGGACAACAGCCCATTATTCATTTTGAGTGAAACGACTGTCAGCGAAAACCACGCCAAGTCATGTTCTCCAACTAGTTGATCAATTGGCTTCGAACAATAACTCTCTCCAAAATACATTATCCAACGCTCTGGCTAATCAACTGTGAGTGAAACATTGAAATGGCGATAACGACTCATTTCCCTGACCCGGGGATATTCCAATAGCACTAGGAAGGCAACCCCCAAAGAAATCAGAACAATGAATGTGATGAGGCGATTTAGATATGTTATATAATTGATTCATTCATACATGAAGTAAAATGTTCGGGATCTAAATCTGACCTCATCACGTCGTTGTAAAGAGATAGAGGATAATAAATTTCTTTTCAACAGATATTGTTGGCTTGTACGGTGGTCTCGGGCGGGGTTCTGATTCCAGTCCCAGATTAGAAACCCGTCTCCGTACTTGACATTAAATAAGAATGTACCTTTGTGGAGTATTTATGAGTCCCTAAGGGACAGTGTCCAATTAGAAGGGATAAGGTTTGGCACGTTGGCAGTCTCAAGGCGGGGTTGAAGCAGACCAATGAAATTCTTACAACTATCCCGATTAGACGACAAGAAGGAGGAGGGGACAAGGTTGAAATAATTAAATATGAAAAATCTAAAAGATGAGAGGATGGTTAGGAGGTCCCAAAAGAAGGTGTTCGAAAGTCGGGAGTCCAGTCGCGTCCGACGAAAGTTGTTCGTGAGTCCAGAGGAGAAGGTACTCGATAGTCCAGACTAGGAGATTCCAGCCAAGTCCGACAGGAAGTGTTCCTGCACCAAATAGTACGGCCGCACCCCAAAGACTCAGGAGGAAACCCCTGACGAGACCAACGGATGATATATAGATTCCCTCTCCGGACCAGCCATAGATACCTTTCAACCAGAAGTGTTCCGGGCCCAACATTTTAGACCCACAAAGGTACCCCAAATTTACATACATTTTTGAAATTGAGATTAGGTCATCTATTTACAAAATTACTTAAAATTTTGTCAGAACTAATTTAAAAAAAAGTTTTGTATGTAAATATATATATATATATATATATATATATATATATATATTATAATAAATTTACTTGTTTTATTATTAAGCTAGTCACGGTTGCTGTCAATTTAGCTGTTAGTTTATTTTCATTTTTATGTCTGTAGTTTCTCAGAACCTGTGGTTAAATTTAGTACAAAAATACTTAACACAATGCAATTAAAAATAAATCACCACTATACATTTGATCCCAGGTTGATACTCAAATATAAACGAGGACTACACGACAATGAATAGAGGGGGGAGGGGTGCGGAGGATTAGGTACCTCAATTTTGGGTAATTGTTACTTGCGTGTGAAACACCCCTTTTATCATTAACTATACAACCACTTTTGTCTGATTTAGAATAATATTCTCAATTCTTATCCACACTAGGTGTATTTCTTTAATATATAAAAAGTTTAATAGAACTACGGTCAAAACGGATAGAAAAGAGGGCACAGAATTTCAGCAAGTTCTTTTCAGCCAGACCATTCAGCGAAATAGCATTAAAATGTTGTTTATCTAAGTTATTTAGTCCTCGAAAATAACCTATAAACAAAGGAATCCCTACGAAGTTGGCAAGAAACAAGTGTCAGAAATAATTGCCAAAGATATCTAGCCAAATAACGAAATTAGCTATTTTTCACTGTATTAAAAACACAAACTTCAACTGTACTTTTCATGGAATAGCGAAACAAATGGTAGAGGAACTGCAATCTATGGGACTTTAAGGCAATATGAACTGTATTCAACATACCTTTTCGAAATTCAGAGCATGAATATAAAAGATAAATGTTACTGAATGTTTACATTTATACACAGTAGTGCCTCATTTGTAATAATATATATTAAACGATTTCTGTATCTGATCCTAAGAAATATATATAGTAGTACTCATAGACCATATAAAAGAAAGTAAAAAATGAGATTTTATGAAATTAAATTTTATTTTTTGATACTTCAAGATCATAAATATTATTTAAAAAAACACAAAATATAATTTGATATATTGTATTTTTTTCTTTTGAAAATATTATTATCACTATTTGTTTTTACTCTTAAACTATAAATATTGAAATATATTTCCCGAAACAAATGCAATTTTTCAAGGAATTAAAATAGATTACGTATCCAAAAATTATATAAAAAGTCTAATTTCGAAGATTAAGAAATTTTATTATGATTGTCACAAAGCAATATTGATAAAAATCGCTTCAAACTGAAACTCTAACTTTATCAAAGCTATAGATAGTATAATACTTTAGTATTAAACAGAAGTTTATTTGTGATTTACAACTGATGATATCAAACTACCAAAAATTTCTTCTGTAAATAGCTCATTTTGATTCTTGATATATTATTAAATCCTTAAATTAAATGTTATTCTTAAAGAATTTAAAGCCCCACTTAACGTTTAAAGTGGTACTGAAACAAATAGCAACTAATATGTAATATAGAAATTCATTTGTATTAGAAAATTACAAGTTAAGGAGTTTAATAAAGCATAATCGTATTTGGATATTATTTTAAGAGCTATTTGATTAGTGGCAAAAGTGCTAAAAGAAGCCACCTCTAGTTATCCACACGTAAAAGAAAAGTTTTTCATATGAGACACAATCTGACATTTAAATCTATCAGCCCTGTTGACAAGTCTAATATTAAGAATACACTTAGTTATTTCAAGGCGTGATCAAAAAGTCTATCCGACTGTGTAATATTTAAAAAGAAACACATAATATAATTTGATATTTTGTATTTTTTTCTTTCAAAAATATTTTATTTCTATTTTTTTTAATCTTACCATAAATATTGAAATATATTTCCGTTAACAAAAAAACAATTTTTCAAGGAATTAAAATAGACTACGCATTTAAAAAGTTAATAAAAAGTCTAATTTCGAAGATTAAGAAATTTTATTATGATTGTTACAAAGCAATATTGATAAAAACCGTTTCAAACTGAAACTCTAACTTTATTAAAGCTACAGATCAAATAATACTTTAGTATTAAAAAGAAGTTTATTTGTGATTTACAACTGATGATATTAAACTACCAAAAATGTTTTCTGTAAATAGCTCATTTGATTCTTGATATATTATTAAATCATATTATCGCCTTAAATTAAATGTTATTCTTAAAAAATTAAAAGCCTTACTAAACATTTAAAGTGATGATGAAACAAATAACAACTAATATATAATATAGAAATTCATTTGTATTAGAAAATTACACATTAAGGAATTTAATAAAGCATAATCGTATTTGGATATTATTTTAAGAGCTATTTGATTAATGGCAATAGTGCTAAAATAAGCCACCTCTAGTTATCCACACGTAAAAGAAAAGTTTTCCATATGAGACACAATCTGACATTTAAATCTATCAGCCCTGTTGACAAGTCTAATATTAGGAATACACTTAGTTATTTCAAGGCGTGATCAAAAAGTCTAGCCGATTGTGTAAACACCCAAAATGATTGGAAAGGGTAGATGTTGCTTGGATAGGTTTTATTAACTCAAGCGGAGAGACTTCGGTGCCCTCAGCCTCTTTTTGAATCAACTTTGAGGGTTATGCAATATTTATTTGGGGGTTTATTGCAATACATTGAATCGCTGCCAAAATGTGCCAGACAAGGAATTGCTGCAATAAAAAAATACCCTGAATTGCTTGTAGATCCGAGTTTGTGCAAATATTAAAGGATATATTTTGATACCTGAAGAACATTACATGCATTTGAGGTATACATGCATATTGAAGTTAGTATTTCTGCATATTTTTACACATGAATTATCATTTATTTATTTTTTGATTGAATAATACAAAAACTGAGTTATAATGTCCTCCTTCGTAATACAAATAGCATAGAATATCAAATCTTCATGGAAAACGCAAAATAATTTTCTTGTGATTCTACAATTTTAAAATTAAAAAATATTAAAATTTACAAGTAATTCAATTAAAAAAATGAATTACCATGATTCTTCTAATTTTTATTTATGGTGTAGAAGTTATAAGCTGATTCTTTTATATTCTTTGATGTTGAAATTTATTTCTATAAAAATAGAGTTATAATGATAGCTAAGTACATACAGCTGTAATAGAATATCTAAATTTAAAGTAAATTGCAAAACAATTTACTTGTGACTTTACTGTTTTAAAATTTAAAAAGAAATTTAAAAACTTACATGAAAAACTTACACGATACTCAACATTTAAAATATTAGTTATCGTGGTTCTAATTTTTTTTATTTAAGATATAGAAATTAAGTTGATTATTTCATATTATTTAATGCTCAAAATCAAATTATATATAAAATAAAAATTTTCGTAATCATTTAAATAGATACAAATGTAATGCAATATATAAATTTAAAGGATCTGTCAGAACAATTTACTTGTGATTTTACTGTTTTAAAATTTAAAAAGAAACTTAAAAACATACACGAAACTCAACATATACGAAAATCAATATGCAAAAATTTTAGCTGTCACGGTTCTTCTAATTTTGAATTTTGAATAGGAATTTCAGATTGTAAAATGTTGAAATAGCTTTCTTGGATCATTTCCATGTCTTGGTACCTTTGGTGTTTTTTAGAGTCCAGACGTTCACTAGAAGAGCAATGCACATTCATAGTTACAATGAGATTCAAATGAGATAGTAACCAGAAATAGCTGTTTAATAACCGCAATAAATAGGTGAACTGCTACTTGGTTGTCAGAAGTAACCAAAACGTTGACAGAAATTTACAATTTTTCTAGTATGTACATATTTAAAACCTTATTTTTATTAGTTAGAACGTACTCGAATTTTCGTAATTTTACAAGCAAATACACACAATTTCATAAATGATATCTTCATGCCGAGGGAAGTCTAAAACATGAAGGTTGATCATAATCTCAAGGTCATATTATTGTATAAATATAATACTTTACCTATACTATCTATACTAGAAGTTGAAAAGTAGACAAAATTAAATATGGTATGTGTAATAGTAGCGTCCGTCTCTGTCGGGGGTCGGCCGAACTTTTATTCTTTTGAACAATAGGAAAACGGCAGTATTGTACCAGAAATGGTTGTTTTGAGGCACGGACGATTAGAGGTGTGAAATGTGCCGTTTTGTCAAAGCACCGACAGAGAAAAGAAACTGTGCTTTGTGCGACCGCGTCGGCTGGGCACCAAATGGCGTTTTGGCGACTCCAAGGACAAAGGTCAAAGAGAGGGGGTTGTCGCACTCCCCTAAAATCGAGGTTTCCTGTTTGGAAAAGAAGAAACGGGAGGGGACTCTCGGCTGAACTTGGAGATGAGCAGGTTGTCTAGAGTAATCTCCTCTCTGGATGACTTTACTTATACATTTTAGTAGTCATTTAAATGCTTTTTGTTAAATAAATGAACAGTTGTTCAGTTTGAAATCATCTACGGCTGATTATTTCGCCTCCATACATGTTCCTTATATGAGACCCATGCGAAGTCATACCCAAATGACTAGAGTATGATTTACAATCGTAAGTAGAAACATCGCAACAAGCTCGGCGCGCTTACAGTATGCTAATTAAAAGAAATGAAAAGAATAAAATTTAAGGCAATGAAAGCTGAAATTTATGTCTTTAAAAATAATTCTCTTTACTTTATTTTAAAAATCAAGTCTCCCGCTCATGCAACAACCGGAGAAGGCCTCGCATACACCAAGTAGCGCATGAGCGCAATTTTACCCTCGAAGCTTGGAGAAGGAAGAAAGGTTGTAGGTAGCAAACGGTGACTATAGTACGCTGCGAAATACGACTTAGCTAAATCTACAGTTGTACTTTATGTAAGCTGAAACTGTTAACTTGCTGGATCGAAGTTAAATAAAATTGTTATTGTTTGATCCTTGTCGTCATCCTTCAACCTATACCACTATCTATAAATATAATTAATGTTAGAAAGGCTATGTGACACGTAAAGTCATTTTTTCTTTTTAGTTCTTTTATTTTCGGCTCGTTGTCATTTTCTGCTTATTGTTAGAAATCTCTGGATTAGAGGGCTTGGCCCAGGCAATCCAGTTGACCTACCATCCTGAAAATCCTGAAGAAAGTCATTTTTTAATGGTAAATTCTTTGCATGAAACTAGGTTTGATCGGACTGGCAAGCGAAAGATATTCACAGACACTTTATTTCGAAAACGAAATGAAAATAGAATTTCATTCTCGAATGTCGTTTTGTGGAATCGGCAGGAAATAAGGATTTTTCGCCTTGAAGATACAGTAAAACTTCGATTATCCGATCCTCGATTAACCAAACCTTTCCGTTAACCAAAGTCGGTTTCTTCTTCCCTTTTATTTTCACTTTCTACTATCATTCACAATCTTCTCTTTATAAACATACGTTTTTAAAGTTTTCTTTTTCCAAAATTCCTATTGCATGCAAGCCGTCCTTTCCAAAACTACAGGTTCAGATAAATATTTTGGAATTTCCTTTTTTAGAATTCCCTTCTATCAAGCACAATTCTCGGTATGAGTGTACTCTTCCCCACTTTCAAACATCCCTGTTCTAAACAAAAACACACCCTATTTCGAAACATACTGCCTAGACCCAGAACAATGTTATTGCACCAATGACGATACTACATATTAAACTTGATGATTACTGAGGAATTCTCGATTATCCGAAAATTTCTATTATCCGAAGTAGGTTCGGTCCCAATTACTTGTGATAATCGAGGTTATACTGTACTTTTAAAAAAGCGTTACCAACACTACTGTTGCACAAGCGTTACCACATCAATATACTGTAACTCAAATACTCCTAGTACATTGATGTTACAATTGAGCTATAAATTTTACTCTATAAGGGTTTGCTACTAAAAGGAATCATGATTTATTGCGTCATACCTATAAAACAGTAAAATAGAAAACGTAAGACTAGAGACATATGCACTCGGGAGCGTTGCCTGAGAGGGTCTAACCGATTAGCCTAGAGCTGGAGGAGCTGGCGATCTCGTGTGGGAGTTAATGATTCACCATGGAGTCTCAGACTATGCGGCAATATGGACAAGTTTGTGATTTAACCCGTTTACATACAATGACATCTCCGAGACGTCGTGTATTTCATGTGCCATGGTAGTCTTTTGAGTCTACGAGACAAGAACTCTGGCGAACACCAGGCACTATAAATTTATTTGATTATCTGTTTCACTCATGCATTAATGATGTTTTATTTTAAACAATTGAAGATGCTTTCCTCCTCTCAATAATATCGATAAAATATGGCATCTGCAAACAGATAAACAGATATTCCACACTACATAGTCCTAAATGTTTTAGATGTCTCATAGGTTAGAAAAGTGCTAAATTATTTTGTAGTATTAATTAGTAAATAATTGTACATTAACATCCTTATTGAATCTTATATAACAATGTAAATCCGAAAATAAAACGCCCTGTTTCTGAGACCTGTTAAAGAGCATTTTACTATTGAGTCAAATTAAATGGTATTCTTCAGACGTGTAAACACGCATTTTATTCGTATGTCAAGCGGTTAAAGAAGTGAATTCAGAAACGAAACATTTTAATTTGAGTTCAATTTTTTTTTCTCTTTGTAACTAATCTTGTTTTAGAAATGCGTTTTATATCAATGCAAATTTTAATATGAGTATAAAATTTACATCTTTTCAAACTAGTTTTTTGTTTAAATTTTCTATTTTACTAAATTTCGAAATACCTTCTCAAAAGATATTCCAATCTACATCAAGTATTGGTAATAATTAAATTCGTAAAAGAGTATAACTGATGTTAGAAATGCAATGTGGCAAATAAAGTCAATATCGAATGGTATATCCGTCGCACAAAATTAGGTTTGAAGTGGTTTGCAAGTGAAAGTTATTCACAGACACTTTATTTCGAAAGCGGAATGAAAATGGAATTTCATCCTCGAATGTCATTTTGTGGGATCAGCAGGAAATAGAATCTTTGGGCTTGACGACACTTTTAAATGCGTTACCAGAACTCATCGATATTTGAATTCTCACTCCCGAGGTCATATGAAAATTCTTAGTGGCGTCTTTAATTTGTTAAGGATAATTTTAAAATTACGCAATCTGTGCAACAAAATATGTGTACTTATATTGGTTTATCCTAATTAGGAAAATTCTTAGCAGCGTCTTTAATTTGTTAAAGATTAGTGTTAAATTACGCAATCTGTTTAATAAAATATGTGCAATTATATTGGTGTATCCCGATTATGGAAATTCTTAGTAGCGTCTTTAATTTGTTAAAGATAATTGTAAAGTTAGGCAATATGAGTAATAAATATGTGTAATTATATTGGTATATCCCAATTATGAAAATTCTTTCTGGCGTCTATGATTTGTTAAAGAAAATTATAATCTTACGTAATATGTGTGATTATGTTGGTATACCTCAATTATGAGGCACTTTGAATATAACTTAACAGGATCATACTGGACAAATTATTTTTTCTAGATAATCTAGATTACCAATTTAGGTATAAGCACTATTAAAATACAAAAATGGTGTTCTTCCGAATAGGGTACCCCTTGGCGACTTTAGTGAAATAACTGGAGCTGTTACTAAAAAGTACATAAACTAATTTCCATTTCAGTTTTAACTCCCGATTGAGCTACAGGAATAGTGATAAAATGACTTATTTGGTATTACAACAGAACAGGGTATACCTTGGTATTTTTTGCAGCTTTTATTGGACCATCATAATACATTTATTTACTCTTGCTCCACCGAATCTACTTACAAACTGGACTTATATTTATGAGCAATTAGTTCCTCATCAGCTTACACGCCTAAGTCCGAATACTTGAAAACATTACCCATAGTGATTGCAAAGCAGTAAGAAATGACATGCAAGTGTTAATAATAGAATATGTGTTTAAGCGGTTTAGAATTTTGGGGAAATCGTCGTTCTTCGCCGAAGTCAATCCATTTAATTTTACGGAATTTGATTCTGGAACATACCATAATTCAATTCCGTAACTCTGTATAGCCTCTTACAGGTGTATTTTGTACTATCAAATAGGTGGGGAGTAATCTTCCCACCTACGAAAGGGTTTATTCGAAAGGGTTAAGTTGGCATGGCTAGAGCTTTATCTCCAATTAGCAAGAATAAGGCGCATTTACTATGAGCAAAAGGGTTGCAAAAGGAGAGACATACACCAAAATAATATAAATCAACATATAGATTCTTTATGGAACACATCATATAAAAAACTTAAGTTCTTCGGGGTCCATTCATTTCTCACATAATGTTTTCAAATTTTCAAAACAGAAGTGCTAATTATATTCAGTTTATCAAACAATAGATGGCAACGTAAAACTAAAGCGGGAATCAGTCTTCCTTCGTTGTAATAGCAAGTCCAATATATTACAATGGGTTTTGCCCATCCCACAGGTTTGAATTGTACGATCATGTAGGTGGGAAGTAATCTTCCTACGGCATTCGATGGGCTAAGTTGACATGGTTAAAGCTGTATCTCCAATTCAGCGCTCAGTTAATTACCCTGTTTAATGTAACTTGAGTTACACTGTTGACTGAGGGACGAGGGCGATGTCAGTACCCCCCCCCCCCTTGGAACCTATTGTACAGGAGGGGTGGCTGACGCGGGTCAGTCGTCTTTGGTCTTTGCAACAAGAGTCTTTGGATTTTCTCTCAGCAGATTTGGAGGACCCTTCGTCTACTTCAGCAGAGACAAAAAAATCTCAGTTCTTTGTTCGTTTCAGGAAAACGGCATCAGCGGGAGTTTCTTCCAGAGTCCAAATGCTCCATATTGAGATTGGATATATTATCATCTATATTTCAACAGCTCCATATTGAGATTGAATCTTTTATGTGCGTTACCAGATTGTAGAAAAAAGAATGAAATTATAAATAAAAAAAAAGTCTGCAAAACGGTATGTCTTCGCTCATTTATATCTGGTGTCTTAACACATTGTATTATATCAACATGGCCTGGTATAAGTCAC
>CM063505.1:107607407-107619907 GCA_032207245.1 Pardosa pseudoannulata | reverse complement strand
GGTGTAAATATGTTTCATATCAAAACGAAATATACTGTCGTCTTTAAAACTTTATAAAGAGAATCTATCCCTTCCCCCATTTCGAACGTTTAATGCCATTATGTCGAGCCCTATTTAACCTGGTTAAGAGCAGGCGATTAAATTTATCAACTTATGACATAATAAATAGGTTAAAAAAAACATTTTTTCTTAGTATTATGAAATCCTTCTTTTAACCATCTCAATTAATTATTTCTTATTTTACGTTATTTAAATATTGTCTGCCTTATTTTCATACGTTTTATCACTGAACTTAGATATTACGTAATTAATTTTCCATTATATTTGGCGTACAACAATAGATTAGGTACATATGTGATGATTTTAAATGTAATCATCTATCATTTTTTTGCTGCAAGATAATTCTCAGCTATAAAACAAACCATTTTTTTTATCCTATGAGGGAGGATACTTTACAGTTCTGGAAAATTAAAAATTTTACTGATCCGTCATATAACGGGCTGCATGCTATTCTTTATAGATTGTCGTATAAGGGTCTGACGTACACTTGTACCACATACGTCATGAATACATTAGTTATAATTCTTTCAGCAATGGTTAAAATGGATATTTATAGTTTCAAACTTGAAGTTTCCTTATTTAGATATACATATTGTAACGATCCGTTACATGATCTTAAAGAACAAGGAGCCCGAAGGTGACCTTTCGCCGTGGATACGTACGATTAGCGGCAAATAGAACCGGGTGGTCTAAAATAACTTAATTGAAAACTGTCCGTCTGCTGGAGCCAGATCGTCTAGGCTTTGTAAGTCGGTTGAATGGAAATACTATGTGAAAAGATTGTAAATAATTACAGTGCACCTTATCACCCATTAGCGGTAGCGAAATAGGCAATTCAGTTGTTTGGGTCGGCTGATCTGAAGACGACTTTTCGGTCACATATGGAAACGGAACAGCTGATCCAGGCGGGAGGTGACCGCAAGATTGCATCATCCTTGTTCTGGAAGTTTCCCGAAGAATCGCGGAAAAAAAAACGGTGCCGATTTAAAAGAACTGTGACAGTACTAAAAGAGAGGCTTTTTTCTTCTTGAGGCTTCCTGATAGAACCTTCGTAGCTCGAGAAGAACCGCTCGCATCTCCTGTATATCTTCTGGAGTTTGCTTGTTTAGAGACCGCCAGCGTCTCTGTTGCTAGGATGTCGACCTTCGACTTGGGAATTCTTTTCTCGTTATTGTATTAATTTTTATTTTTACTTCTGGCCTAGATGTAGGTAGCCGAGAGTGACTTTGCTCTCGAATTTGTATCGTCTTGCATCCTGAGATTTCCTTCACGAACTCCAGCGTGATACGCACTCTTAACTTTCGAACCTTGCTGTGCAAGCCGACTGTGCTAATCGTCAACCGGAGGTGAGAGTGTCAGCGTTTATTACCGGCACTAAGTAGCGAACAATTCCTGTGATTAGAAGCCCTAGCCATACTGTATCCGGTATTCTAGGCATCCTTATTGTGTGAATATCATCTCTGCACGAGATTACCGAATATTTAACATCCTACTGAATCTGTACATAGCTGTACATAATTTATTCGATTGAATAAAATATTTAATCTAGATTACATAGTTTTCTAGCCTGTTTCATTGACGGCTTCGCCGACCATATCCCCAATACGTTACAATATATAATACTGAAAATGTTCAAAATTTACTCAGGCAGGGTTAAAACAAGTATTTTCGGTGATATCTGTACACTGAAAGTTATCGTAATAACTATAATTCTTTCACTCTGTACAAGGAAATTTAAAAAAAGCTATTACAGGTATTAAAATTATATACTGAATATTTAAATCACTATTTACAAATATTAAAATACTTTTTCAGTATGTTAAGACATAAAAGTGTAGCCCTCATATCCATATTACCCCGTTAGAACTTGATAAGGTAAATACATAATGGGATAATTATCTCTACTAGAACTGTTACAAAATATAATAGCGAATTATAATTTGGAAAGATAAAAAATATTTTTAAGTAATATCATATTGTTTTCAATATCCTATAAATAGTCTGAAAATGGCTTTAAGCAACAGATCCTTTAGAATTAACTATTATCTAAAAGCAAAAACTGATGTAGCATCTCTCCGAATAAAGTAATTATTAAAAATTTATTTTTATATCTGTATAAAAAATATAGAGCTACGCAAAAAATAAACGCTCTTTTTCTTTTATACTTTTATGTCTAACAGAGTGGATCGATTTTTTTTAAGAATTTTACCGATGTGGAAAAAAATTCCTATGGCATATAAATACATGAAAAATAAAATATTTACTTCATTTTTATGTTAAGTACTGCCATAAGGCTAATGATGTTTTTTTTTAACGGTAAAAGTCAAAGTATTTTTTTAAAGTGAATCAGGCATTTTGATACTTTTTAGCATTTACTGTAATGAGAAAATACATACTTAATGGTTACAAAAAAAAAAAAGATCAGTAATTTATCCCACATGATCAAATCGTATCAAGTAGGAAAGCTTTCATGATGCATCACTTTCGAATTTGGTTTGATTTGGCTTAGAGTGCGACGGCCTAATTTTTGCAATACGAGGGCTAATGAAACCGGGACATGCAGTTCAATGCCGATTCCGAACGGCTACGAACATCCATGCCACTGTGGGATTCGAACCCACAAACTCCGATACCGAAGGCCAGGACCCTAGCCAATGGACCATCGTTCATCACTTCCGAATTACAGAAAGGTGGGAGGATATAGCAACACACGCAAAAGAAGATTGATTCGGACTTCGTCGACTTAACTTTTTAAAGGTCACCAAAATAAATTCATGGGAATTTAATGTAATTTGTTTATAAATGTTATCTATAATCCTTGTATATGTAAAATTTATATTTTTTCTTTACATTCCTTAGAAGGGTTTGCCTTAGAGGATACCAAATTAGGGTTTGAGAAGTGGTTTAACTGACTAACCCCTACACTTGTACAGCTTGAACATTATGCCTTTTTAAAAGTTTAACTATACTGGAAGAACAATAAATGATAATTCTTAAACAGGCATAATAAATAAACATCTTAACAACTTTGAATTGTCGTTTGTATAGATACTTTTATTGGAAGTCATAAGTAAGATAAGTTGAATCTGACTTCTCAAGTACAGAAAGTTTAAATACATATATTTCAATAGAAAAAGAAATAAATAAGTTAAACGTAGTACTATCATCCGTTATATATTTAAAATATCAAAAATATAATATGTATAAAATGTATAAAATATGTAAAATATATAAAATATATAATGTATTTTTAATATATAAAATGTATAATATATATATATATATATATATATATATATATATATATATATATATATATATATATATATATATATATATATACACATATATATACATATATATATATATATATACATATACATATACATATATATATATACATATATATATATATACATATATATATGTATATATATATATATATATATATATATATATATATATATATATATATATATATATATATATATATATTATATATATATACATATATATACATATATATATACATATACATATACATATATATATATATATATATATATATATATATATATATATATATATATATATATATATATATAAATATATATATATATATATATATATATATATATATATATATATATATATATATATATATATATATATATATATATATATATATATATATATATATATTATATATATATATATATATATATATATATATATATATATATATATATATATATATATATATATATATATATATGTATACAATCGAAAACTCATCCATATCTCCAAAAAGTTTTTTTAACTGAAAAATCTCTTGATTCTACATCATTGGCTTCCATATATCACAGATGTATGAGACTGGAGCCGTAAATAATTATAAAAAGATAAAGTAAAGTACTCCAAAAAGTAAAGTTTAAAAAAAAAGATGTTTAATAGGTGGTTTTGCTACGAAACCACTGTCCATTAAAGGGTTAAGAGGGGAAAGAGAGTTGAGTTGAGAGAGGCTGAAACTTACATTGTACTACTTACTACCTAGTTCTTACAAATGAGTAATCTTCCATTTTGGTAATTTATATCGTAGAAAAAAATATTGACTCTAAAATTCTCTAGCCAAAATTAAATATTTTTCCAATTTTTTCGGAAAATCAATGTAGCAATAATAGCTTGTAGCAATATTAAATTTTGAATTTTTTTCTTCTATTCTTCATACCGTTTCTGCTAGATAGGGTTCAATTGTAACTGTAATATGTTATACACATGTAACTGTATCTACCTTAATGGTTCATAGGGAATTTGAATTTATTAAATCATTGAAAAATACTCTAGTTTATTGTTTATCTAAAAAATTGTATGAGTGATTACATACACTAAATTTAGGTAAATATGGTACGATTTCATTATGTATAAATTTCGTATGTAATCCGTAATTAATTTCGTGTGTTATTTCATTATATGTAAATAATATCCCAGAGTACGAAGTTAAGGTATCCGTTCGTAAGAAAAAAAGTTCGGAGAACTTTTTTCTTTAAACGTAGAAACTAATTCATGTTTTTACATTTTTAAATTTATTTTTTATATTATCATAGAGAATTGCACTTAAAAAAATTATTCCTGGGGAAGTCTTTATAAAATTTCTAATAAATGAAGAAAATTTAGTAAAAAAATCGGATTTTTTCAAAAGGTGTAATTTTTTAATAAATTAAATTATTTCAATATTTTACGACGCAACACAATTCTTATATACTGGAGTAGTGAATCACCTAAAATCTTTGCTTAATTTATATTTGGTAAACAATTTTGGTCCTTCAAAATCGTACACATGGAATTTTTAACGAATTTTCATTACGTATATAGCTAACAGTGAATGTAAAATTATCCAAATATAAAACTTTTAGGTTATTCACTAGTAAATACTATTAAAAGCATTCATAATAATTTTCAACAAAATATTTTAAGAACTTTATGAGAAATCACATTTCAAGTTTCAACATTTCATTAAAAATGCAGTTCTGAGAAAAAGGCATTTGAAGTTTATGAAAGCAACTTTAACTATTAAAAAATTAAAATACATGTTTAAAATTCCCCACACTTTCTTGATTCAAAACTTTCTAATTGCCAAGTTGCTAATTATTAAAAATACTAGAAAATGTTTAAACTAATCTTCATGAAAATTTAAAAAGCTTTGTCCAAAAAATGCTGTTTAAAAGGCTTTAAATTCACAACTTCCGGTTCCGAAGATTCTACTTCCGTTTTGTTTTGACAGTTGTCACTGATGTTTAAACAGCTGTAACTTTTCTTTAAAATGCCGTAGAGTCAAAACAAAAACAGATTTAGAAACCTAAAAGTTGAAATTTTACAATAGAGAAATAAAAAAAATTATGATTTTGGCAAAAAATGATGTTTTTAACTTAGACGGATACCTTAAGTATGAAATTTTTTTTCTCAACGCATTATATTTAGGAAATAAAACTTTTTTGTAATAAACTTCTAAACCAAGCGCTTTTGTGTTGAACACGTGCGTCTTCTTTTTAAATACACTATAAATTTACCCCAACGAGTAATATGTAGAAGAGATTACTATGTTGCCATTTTCTGAGCATTAATCTTATTTTTGAAAAGGGGATTTAAAGAAGAGCTTCTTTTCTTGTAATAAAATTCATCCTACATTTGCATATAAATAAAAATATTTTCGATCTTTTAAAAGTTTTCGAAAAAATGTTTTTCAAATGAAGATAGTTAGTTCTAAGAGGCTATTGTTTGAGAACAAAGAATATGTTCGACGAAATATATGGAGGAATATGGGAAAGAATAGCAAAGAATATGCCTGTTGCTCATAATACTCTTATAACAGTGTGTCAGTTAAAAATGTCTTTCCCAGGAGTTTTGAATAAAATGTAACTGGTAGAAAAATAACACTTTTGTGAGTATGACGTTATTCACTTTATAATCTGCTTTTTAAATTGAAAAGTATTGAGACATTAAGTTATGCATATATTTTGGTTACATTGCTTTAAAGAAAAAAACTGTGTAAATATATTACAAGTTTGATGAATGCTGTTGGTTTATGAAGAGTAGATACAACTAAAAACTTTACTCAGTGATTTAATTTGATATTATTTTTGATATTATTTGGATATTATTTGGATATTATTTGGATATTATTTGATATTATTTTGATATTATTTGATATTATTTTGATATTATTTGATATTATTTTTTGATTTAATTTGATAGTATTTACATGATTCAAAAGACATGAGTCTTGAGACCGAAATGTGGTCAATCAATAAATGTAAAAATTGTTCTTTTTTACCAGTTTTAGTTTAGCTTCTGTCTACTAGTATAAATGTTCGCATTCGAATTCTTCTAGGAACCTGGACTTTGGTTTTGGTTTGGAGCATTACGGTCTACTGTTTTGCTACGAACATCCATGCTTGCAGTGGGATTTCAACCCACGAACTCAGTTACCAAAGAGCAGAGATCTACCATTTGACTATCGTTCGGCAAGGACCTAGTCTTACCGCTGATTATCTGATTATCTGATTATTATCTGATTATTATTAGGATTATCTGACTGCTTCTTAGAGCTTCTACTGTATAATATTGCGGAAGCTACGTGTACACATGTATAATTTCTTTTAGTATTTTAAGGTATATGCCGATCTTGAATTTGAACGAAATCTAATTATGGTGACAGCTTTTGAATTTTTAAAAATTATTATAATTCAAAGCAAATACATTTAGGTAACTGAACACTTTTTATTTATTTCAAAATTAGAAAAGAAAAACAAAGATATTTAATTCTAAGAGGCTATTATCCAGAGAAAAGAATATATTCGATAAAATACATGAAACAATATGTGAAAAAATTGCAAAATAAAAACAATTCCTGCCTATAATATCTTTACAATAGGCTGTCAGTTAATAATTACTTACAGTAAGCAGAGATATAGTTGCATTATAAATAATAAGTAAAAATTTGGACAGCAGACGTGGGTATTTAGAGGTTTGTAAAAATGTGAAGAATTTTCTTTTCTTACTCTCAAACAATATAGTACTAATCCGAATATTTTTAAATCATAGATTTTATTTTGTATCCTTTTGATTTTTTTGTGCTTTATTTTCGTTCGGCATTTGTATTAAAATCTTAAAATACGTTTTATGAGAAACTAGTATTCCCTTAATTTTTGTTGAAAAAATATTATTTTCGTGATGTTTTTAAATTATTGAATTTAAATTTCAATATCTTAATATATTGTACCGAGTTCCATCTATAATTTGAAAAGAAATCAAAGCGTTTGGTATTTAGTTATTTATTCATTTAAATCACATTGTTTGAATAAATAAGATATTTTTAATGGTGAAATGAATTCTGCGTACTAAATTTTGAATATTCAATAATATTTGGAATTACCGCAAATCGTTTGATTTATAACACAAATAAATGGATAATTATACGGAATTATAAGACTTATGATATTGAAATACATTCATTAGAATTTATTGTAGAAAATTTAGCTAACACTGTCTGTACATGATTTTTTTTGCTTCATAACACAATTATATATGTTACTCATGTAAGTTATAATATTATTCGAATATTTAGCATTTCATTTGTTAAAAGGGCCTTGGCGAAAATTGTAAATGCAAATTCTGTCACTTAAATTATGCAAAATTGGGCTGTACTTTAAAAAAATATTAAAAACATTTTATTTCATAGTTTTGTGTGTTTTATAAACTTAAAACACTGATTTTTCTTAAACTAAATTTTAAATATTAAAAATTTGCCTCAAAGGCAGACACATATATTTTGTCATTTTTAAAATCGTTTTATCATTCTAATACTTAAGCCTGTAATTATCGTATGTAGTCTAAAATTACAGTATGAAGTCAAATATATAACAAAAGACATGTTGCTTAGTTATATGCTTAGTTGCTTAGATATAAAGTCTTCTGTCACAATGAAATTTATAATGTTACATCTAAATTTCCTCAGGAGTAACTTTACCAATACTTTGATGATTCATTTTATTAGACTTCGGATGAGATTTAAATGTCATTGAATAGGTCCGCAATATCTATTATATGTCTTAAACCCAAGAAAAGATTTTGAAAGCATACTAAAATGATAAAAGGATGAAACTATATTTGAAGTTTATGAAAATAGAATATGGAAAGTAACCAAGCGAAATTCTCAAATTACTAGACTGGATAATTCAGGAAAAGATATGTGATTAATGTAAACGTATATGATGGGTTCAACACAGCAGGATGCAATAATATCTCATGCATTAAAGATTATTAATATTCATTAATATAAAGACTGAAAAGTCATAGCATATAAGTGATCTTCGATGCAGTGGTTCAAAAGCAAGCACCACACTTTTGTTAAAAAGAAATCAGTTAAAGTTATTTTTATGGAAATGTACTCATACAGAGACATACATATAGAAGATAATTGATGTCATATCAAAATCTGTTAATCTGAAACAGTGGATAAGTAAGAATTGTTTGTTAAATTTAAAAGGAATTTAATTATTTATTTTGTGATACTCTTCACAAACTTATTTAAACTTACCTTTATTTTATGATACTCTTCATAAATTTATTTAAACTAACCTTTATTTTATGATGCTCTTTATAAACTTATTTAAACTTACCTTTATTTTATGACACTCTTCTTAAACTTTGAGATTTCCTTGAGTAAAAAACACTTCCGTTTACAAAAATGGAATGAATAGAAATACAGAAATAAGGGCTGCAAGCCGTTTTTCAAATTCACATTTATTTGTTTACATAGATAACTCTGTGTATGGCTGTGTGAGGAATTGTAAGATTTTTATATGTATATTTTATGCTGACTATGTGCTCCATCTGCTAAAGCAAGGTAATAAAATTATACAAATATTTAAATAATTACATTTTAGGATTATCATTCGTTGTTTCCATATATTTTGTGTGGTTTATTATGAAATTGATTTAAAATTTATTTTATTAGACTATGTTACTCGATCAAAATACTTTCCCCCGGTGGTATGCACGTGCATGCACAGCTGTGGGAGAGATTTCCTAGAAGAATTTAGGACTCCAATTGTACACGTCTAGTTTAGGGACCCCCGCAGAGAAGGTATAGATCACGGAATGGCAGCGTAACGGTCAAGCTCGCACAGAGGCGTAACAGTGAATTATGGGAGCAGAGGCTAAAAAGTGATGTCAGCTTACACAAAAGGGGCTACTTTAATGAGCCCACCTGCACTCCCGAAGGGGATGCAGATGTGGGAAAATTTCGCGAAAACAAGCGATTGGAAAAGAAGAAAAAAGGGGCGTTAAAACCGAAGTGAGGAGTTTGAAACGAAGTTCAGGAGAGGAGTTGAAGTCGGAATTCGAGAGAAGGGGGACAAGAATCCACCAGCACCGACTCGTCCCGTGCGGCCGAACACCCGGACTAATTCACAGTATGAGGAAAGCCTCTACCTGAACCTCTGCACCAACTGAAGATCGACGCATCACATGAGAAAAGCCCTCCCTGCTCCCCTCTGCCTTTAATGGAGGTAATTTATAAAATAATATTTACAGTCACTTAACTTAGGCCTCTGTTAATAATGTAACCTTGTGAGTAAGTAATAACGCCTTATAAAGGAAATTGTAATAATTATGGTGTAAATAGAAGACATAAATGATTGATGATTATGATATATGATAACCAAGGGTCTATTTCTAAATGAATGTACAGAATAAATGTCTGAATCTCAATATAAAGTATTATATTCTTTCTGTGTTTCCCCCTTGTAACCGAACACTGTGTATAGGTTGTAAGTACATTACAACAGTTACATTTACATCCCTTTTATTTTCTTAGGATGGTTTAAGTCTATAATAATGGCATCATTAACTAAAATTTATACAGCTTCTTTAAATTAAAATTTGATTTTAAGCCTATATTTTAGAACTAATATAATATTAAATTCCCAAGAGGTCTTGTTAAATACCAATAAGATACTTTTACTAAAAAATCTTTTCTTTCTATTATCATGAATATTAACATACTTTTAATTCATAAAGCCCTTTTTTAATTTTCAAACTCTAAAAATGAATTTCGTAAATTCCTTAAGCTGGAAAAGAAGATTTTCGTTCGTACATGAAAAAGTGAAAACCAGAAAAAAGAATGTCTGGGAAATACCGAGATATGATATTTAAAATCCTGGGAATGAGAAATAATTTTTTTCTTACTTTTCTTTTCAACAAGGAAAGTATTGAGCAATATTAAAAGAAAGTTCTACTTTTATATAACTGAGTAAAACTGAAATTAAACATGTCACGGTTGATGTAAAATTGAAAATCTAAAAAGAAGCGATGGTCTTCTCTTTCACTTTGTAGAGAGGATTATATAATGGGGCTATTTTGTATGAAATTAAAATTATATTTAGTTAGTTAAAAGAGCATATTGCAAAGAAAAACGTCAGATGATTATTGAATAAATATTCCATTAACTTTATTAAATTCGTAGTTAATTTTAAATAAGTTTATATAAATGAAAAAATAACAATTATTTTATCACCACACAATAAATTTATTACTATTTACAGACGTTAGCTACACAACAAACATTAATCGTTTGTGAATACAATTTCTAGTCAAGATGTTTATTTGATTAGTTGTTTGGTTACTTAAAGTAAACAATATTCTTAAAATAAAATATATAAGAGCTAATTACTCTACGTTTTTGAACTTAAAATCAGATTTCGAACAAAAAAATGAGAACAATTTAGACGCTAGAAGATTAAAATTTATTTAAAGTAACGAGTTGAATGATTGACGTATTAGTAATCGGTTAAATTCCTTCAACTTGTATTTACTTGTACAGAAGCGTACATGATAAAAAATAGTATAGAAATAGTAAAAATAACAATGTCAAATAATATACCCCCATATATTACTATTAATCATAAATATAAGTTTTATTCTTTGTTTAGAACGTGGTTTGTTCTGTGCAATTAAGCATAAAACAACCAACCACCCAAACAACCAAAAATAGATGAATGATAACTGAATATATTAATGTTCAACAGTCATGACAGTTACTGGTTATGAGTTATAGGGCCAAATTTTACCTCAAAAGAGCTTAATAGACCAAGTCTGACTGCTTAACTTCTGTTCCAAGAAGTCCATGAATATATTGGAAGCTTCAAACGAGGATTTGAATTTATAATCAACAGTACAGAAAAGAGCGTGAAATGTCTGATCAATATTCGTATGTCCTACAGACTGAAAGAATATTTTTACAGGTTTTTCAATTTATTTTATACAAAATCGTCCTGTTTTATATCTCTCACTTTTTCACTTTGAATGAAAACAACTTTCTTTTTTATTTTTGATATTTTTATCTTTTGACATTAGACACACAAGCTTCATTTTACATAACTGTAACAATAAGTTACATTTATGTAAAATGAAGCTTTTTTACCCATGAGTCATCGTCAAAGACAAACCAGAACAGGACTGATTTGAACTAGAAAGAAGCTTTGGACTTCTCCCAACCAAGAAGGGTCCGTTGCTTTGGGGGATTCTGACCCTTTCTGGAGTGGACCTTTGTTTTTTCTCCGCGAGCCAGTCTGATTTTTTTAGAAGACAAGAATGTGACCAGAGGAGAGTTGAAGGTGAACGCTACTGGCATCCGCTGCTTGCGGGATATACCATTTGAGGAAAATCATTGCCATATTGTCTTTTAGAGTAGATGCTGACTCGAGAGCAGTCTTCGATATCTACAAATGATAAGTTGATTACAGTTGTATTCCTTAGGCATTTATTTAATCATTTAATCAAGATGTCCGTGTGTTTTTAACGAGTTTAGATTTCTTTTTTATCATACACTAGACCAACGTAATATTATTTTTACATTATTTTTACTTAAGTGTAAAATGATAAGATGGGTTTGACAATTACTTCAATTTCTTATAATTACATGTATTTACATAAAAGTTTCTACCTCCTCTACTAAGTAAAGAACAACAATTAGAAATTTTAATAAAAAAAAAAAACATTTTCTATAGGATGAAATTGTGACTCCAAACCATTCTCGAATCAACTGAATTACATACACAAAATTTCATCAAAATCAGTCTAGCCGTTTAGGAGGAGTTCTATAACAAACGCACTGACAGAAGAATTTAATATATAAAGATAAAAGTCTAATTAAATAACTAAGCACATTTTAAAAATCTTTTACCACATAAATTATATTGCTATATATGGATATGACTTTCCCTTTAAGTGATTCTATTTTTAATATTCTTTAATATAAGATTTTCTTTTAAGATTATTTTCAGTACTTGTTACATAATACTCATCTTTGCTTTTATTTGCATTTATAAGGAAAATGATAAAAAAGCAAAATAATCTAATACTTATTGAAGAGTCTTAAA
>CM063505.1:107602407-107604907 GCA_032207245.1 Pardosa pseudoannulata | reverse complement strand
AACAAAAAGTATTAATTTGAGAGTACAGTTAATTTTGTTTAACGGGAGATAATAAACCAAGACAAATACACCTAGATATTTAAACTGGATTTCGAACAACTACAATAATATTGATAATCGAAAAATTATTTTATTTCGTTAAAACGTATTTCTTTTTCTTATAAATTTAAACATATTTTTCTTCAGATTGATTTTTTCCTTACTTGTTGCTTTCAAAATGTTTGAAGTACATTATTATTTTCCACATTTCGTCTTAATGTTTGAATATTGTTTTGCAAAATGGTTATCAGGTTAAGTGAATACTTTTACAATTTGAAACAAATTTGGAATTTTTATTATTTGAAGATTTTAGTCTCAGTTCACTCACAAAATCTTTAACAGGAAAAACTAAAAGCTATTAATTTGAGAGTACAGTTAATTTTGTTTTACGGGAGATAATAAATCAGAGACACCTAGATATTTAAACTGGATTTCGAACGGCTACAATAATACTGATAATCGATAAATTATTTTATTTCGTTAAAACGTATTTCTTTTTCTTATAAATTTAAAAATATTTTTCTTCGGATTGATTTTTTTTCCTTACTTGTTGTTTCCAAAATTTTAGAAGTACATTATTATTTTCTACATTTTTCTTAATATTTGAATATTTTTTTGCAAAATGATTATCAGGTTAAGTGAACATTTTTAGAATTTGAATTAAATTTTGAAATTATTATTATTTCAAGATTTTAGTATCATCTCAGTCACAAAATCTTTAACAAGAACAACAAAAAGTATTAATTTGAGATTACAGTTCATTTTGTTTAACGGGAGATAATAAACCAGAGACAGTACACCTAGGTATTTAAACTGTATTTCGAACGGCTACAGTAATATTGATAATCGAAAAATTATTTTATTTCTTTAAAACATATTTCTTTTTCTTATAAATTTAAACATATTTTTCTTCAGATTGATTTTTTCCTTAATTGTTGCTTTCAAAATGTTTGAAGTACATTATTATTTTCTACATTTTGTCTTAATATTTGAATATTATTTTGCAAAATGGTTATCACGTTAAGTGCATACTTTTACAATTTGAATAAAATTTTGCAATTTTTATTATTTAAAGATTTTAATATCAGTTCACTCACTTAACAGAAACAACTGAAAGTATTAATTTGAGAGGAGAGTTAATTTTGTTTAACGGGAGATAATAAACCAGGGAAAATACACCTAGATATTTAAACTGGATTTCAAACGGCTACAATAATATTGATAATCGAAAAATTATTTTATTTCCTTAAAACTTATTACTTTTTATTATAAATTTAAAATTATTTTTCTTCAGGTTGTTTTTTCCTTACTTGTTAATTTCAAAATGTTTGAAGTACATTATTATTTTCTACATTTCGTCTTAATATTTGAATATTATTTTGCAAAATGGTTATCAGCTTAAATGAACACTTTTAGAATTTGAATTAAATTTTGAAATTATTATTATTATTTCAAGATTTTAGTATCAGCTCAGTCACAAAATCTTTAATAAGAACAACGAAAAGTATTAATTTGAGATTACAGTTCATTTTATTTAACGGGAGATAATAAACCAGATACAACACACTTAGGTATTTAAACTGGATTTCGAACTGCTACAGTAATATTGATAAACGAAAAATTATTTTATTCCTTTTAAACGGATTTCTTTTTCTTATAAATTTAAACATATTTTTCTTCAGATTGATTTTTTTCCTTAACTGTTGCTTTCAAAATGTTTGAAGTACATTATTATTTTCTACATTTCGCCTTAATATTTGAATATTATTTTGCAAAATGGTTATCAGGTTAAGTGCATACTTTTACAATTTGAATAAAATTTTGCAATTTTTATTATTTAAAGATTTTAATATCAGTTCACTCACTTAACAGAAACAACTGAAAGTATTAATTTGAGAGGAGAGTTAATTTTGTTTAACGGGAGATAATAAACCAGGGAAAATACACCTAGATATTTAAACTGGATTTCAAACGGCTACAATAATATTGATAATCGAAAAATTATTTTATTTCCTTAAAACTTATTACTTTTTATTATAAATTTAAAATTATTTTTCTTCAGGTTGTTTTTTCCTTACTTGTTAATTTCAAAATGTTTGAAGTATGTTATTATTTTCTACATTTTGTCTTAATGTTTGAATATTATTTTGCAAAATGGTTATCAGCTTAAGTAATCACTTTTAGAATTTGAATTAAATTTTGAAATTATTATTATTATTTCAAGATTTTAGTATAATCTCAGTCACAAAATCTTTAACAAGAACAACGAAAAATATTAATTTGAGATTACAGTTCATTTTATTTAACGGGAGATAATAAACCAGATACAACACACTTAGGTATTTAAACTGGATTTCGAACTGCTACAGTAATATTGATAATCGAAAAATTATTTTATTCCTTTTAAACGGATTTCTTTTTCTTATAAATTTAAACATATTTTTCTTCAGATTGATTTTTT
>CM063505.1:107589907-107597407 GCA_032207245.1 Pardosa pseudoannulata | reverse complement strand
CAGTTTTAGTTAAATTTAATGCGATATTATTTATTCATCTATAAAAATATAAACGTTTTTCTACCTTAAAATATTGATTAATTTTAACAATGTTTATTTAGATTTTTTCCCAAAGGGGTTTGATTTATGAATGTTTTATGCCCATTCGATGTACGCATAGAATAGCTTTCTTATATAAAGTAAATTTAAATTCAGTTATCATACATATTCAAGGAAAATATTAACTCCTTAAAACAAAAATATTTAAAATATATAGTTTTCCTGCACGAAATATCTTGTAAGATAAAAAGTGAAATTTTTTTAAAGTTTTATTGTAGTGAGAAATGCTCTCAGAGTATATCCATTGCTAAAAAATTCAAAATCTTTTACGTTTTGTTATGGTGATAATATTATATTTCTTTGGAATAATTACATATTTCTTGAGAAGGGAATTCTCAATTTTTAAATTGATTTATTTTTTAAATCAATAGAAATGATCTTATAGAAATTTACAAATGTGATTGAAATGTGCGATTGAAAAATATTTTAATTAAAAATACTCTGCACGTTACTTGTAAACATAATGAAGCTATTTTTATTCATAGATAACATTTGGATAACAAAATATAAGTTAGTTGTTATGGTAAAAAAGAAAGGGAAATATTAAGAGAATACATAAAATATTCAATTATTTAATGAAAAATTTAATTTAATATTTAATACAAAATTTAATTGAATATTTAATATAAAGTTTTATTTAATATTTAATATAAAATTTAATTTAATATTTAATTTAATATTTAATATAAAATTTAATTTAATATTTAATATAAAATTTAATTTAATATTTAATTTAAAAGTTAATATGAAATTTTAAATATGCAATTTTCCAGTACGAAATATATATAACATATTTTTGTAGTACATAACTTATAGATTTTAAGTTTTAAAAGACATCAACTTTAACTAGTATTAACTTTATATGTTAACTTTATATGTAAGATTAAGAGTGGATAACTTTTAAAGATGTATTATATTACAAATACAACAGAAGTACTTCAAGTATTAATAAGTTCTAAATCCTTTGATTTTTTAAAATACTTTCAGCCTTTTTGTTTCTCTTGTTTTTCAAACAACCTGATTGAAAATTTAATATGTTATTATATATTTATACTAATAGAATTGAAATTTTGAGATAAAATGTTAGTTAATTTAATACGTTTAATTAGAAATTTTTTCCAAAAGTAGCTTAATTAAAAATACTTATTTTAAGTTCAATATACACAATCCATTTTTAATTACTTCCATCTTTAATTGCTTAGATCTTTAATACCTAATAATGAAAGTTGGTTGCTATAAAAGTTAGTCCGTAAAAGAATAATATAAAAACGTAAAAATTGTTCAGTTTTCCTCTAAAAAATATCTATAACGGATTTTTAAGTACATAATATATAGATTTTACGTTTTGAAATATATTAATTTAAACTAACTATACGTTTTAAAATTAAAAATTAAAAACTTCAAAGATGTATTATAATTAGAAATAATTCGGAAGGGTTTCAAATATCTGTAAACCTCATATCGCTTGCTTTTTAAAAACTTTTTAACTCATTGTTAGTAATAATTATATTATATTTCATAGCAATAGTTACTCGTATATTCTTATAAAAAAGGCGGAAATAATGTTTTAAAATCAATTTATTTTGTTTTTAAAAACCGATTAAATTTTGTTATGTAGAAATTATACTTTTAATTAAATGTGATTGAAAGTTTAAGGTAAAATGTTAATTATTTTAATAACTTATTTTAGAAATATTTACAAAACTAAAAAAATTAAATTGCTCAATGAACAATTAATGAAAATATGGTAAGATCATTTATATTTATTGAACAAATTAAAGACCTTATTATTCATGAAATTTGTTACTATTTTGTTTCTTTTTGTATCTATTTACGGCTGAAATCATCAAAAGCCAATGATGTAGAATCAGGAGCATCTATAATAACACAAAAAAGACACTACTATAATCAGCTATTATTGTCTCCATTCGAGAAAAATAAAATGTTAAGAAGAGAAAATAAATTAGTTAAAAATATATACTTTTCCTAGAGAAAATATTCGTAAGATTCTTCAATTATAGAATGTATAAATATTTATTTTCAAATATATATTTTCAAATATATAATATCAATTTGAATTCTTTTTTATTTTTCATACACTATAAGATAAACGATGAATAACTTTAAAGTTTTATTATAGTTAATAACTACTTCTAAATGAGCCAAATAGGATGAAATCAAAAGATTTTTTACATAGTTTATTTAAAAAAGTATAACAATTAAAAGTTTATAACATAAATAAATTAGTAACAATTATATTTTTGGTAATAATTATATTTTATAGGATTCTAGTTAATCAAAATATATCTCTTTCTTATTACTTGTTATATTTAATTATGTCTGAAATAGAATTAAATAATTTTCATTAAAGTTTGCATATGCTTCCAATCTTATACGTCTGTGATGTATGGAAGTCAATCATGTACAATCACGAGCTTCTACAATAACACACATAAAAGACTTTACTACAAAACAGTTATTATTGCTTCCATACGAGAAAAATAAAATGTCAAAAAAAGAAAATAAATTAGTTAAAAGTATATCTACTTTACCTAGAGGAAATATCTGTAAAAGGTTCTTCAATTACAGACTATATAAATTTTATTTTGAAACATATCAATTTGAATTCTTTTTTTATTTTTCATACCTTATAAGATAAACGATGAACAAACTTTAGTTTATTATAGTTAATAACTACTTCAAAATGAGCCAAATAGGTTGAAATCAAAAGATTTCTTAAAAAGTTTATTTAAAAAACGTATAAAAATGAAACGTTTTTAACATAAATAAGTTAGTAACAATTATATTTCTTGATAATAATTACATTTTTATAGGATGCTAGTTATTCAAAATATATCTCTTTCTTATAATTATTATATTATATATGTCTGAAGTTGAATTAATTAATTTTCTTTTAAGTTTAATCAAGCTAAATATCTACTATAACCTTAAGATGACGTAAACTTCCAAAGGCTCTATTTAAATTGTTAACTGAAAGTTGGAAAACCTTGAATCTATTTAAAATAAGGTAGATTCAAATCAACCGTAAAAGATCAAATAGTTAAAAAATTAAAAATTATTTTTTAATTTAAAAATTTTCTTGTTTTATTATTTAATTTCTTTTATAATTTTACATTACAAACATATATGAGTTTGAGCATATTTGGGTATTATATTTCGATAGAATAATTAATTTAAGGAAATTATTTTCAAGTATTTGTAAAGAATCTTAGTTACAAATTGAGTTTTAATAATCTAAATGAGGAATAAATTGTACATAAATGGATAGATTTGTTTTACTGTATTTCAGGAAGGATTTGAAAACGTATTATAGAAATCTATAAAAAAAAACGGTTAAAATTTTTGAATTCTCACTAATTTTTGAAATACTCTTAGCGGCCAAATGTTTTATAGATACCTATAAAAATTGTTCCCAATCATTCCAAAAGTACATGAAAACAAATCTTTACAGTTATTTCAAATTTCGCCTGGATTTTGATTATTCAAATTCTGCAATTCGCTATTAAAGAGTATTTTTAAAATAACAAAATATTCTTCAAATTAAAAGAAAAAATATATTTGATTAAAACTACTATGAATTAAAAATATTTTTAGTACATTCTTATGGGGACTAGGTAATTAAAATTTTAACTTTACGGATCTAAGTTTTTATTGTTTACTTAAAATGAAATTAATTAACAATATAGCAAGAAATATATAAATTGTTTATAATGAATAAAAAAAAAATGGATTAAAACAGATTTTACCGGTTTGAAAGGCATTATTACCCTAAAACAAATATACAATAAAAACTATTTAACATTTGATAAAAGTTATAAAAATGTATAAATTTTGAGAGCCTTATTTTGTTAGTTCCAAATATTTCTTTTAATTTTTTTTGCGGAGAGGAATCATAAAATTTTATTATTTTCAATTCATCGTATTCATTCAATATGTTAGCCGTATTGTAGTACTAACTTTCTTATAATATGTGAGCATACAATATCATATGGCACAAACTCTATCACTATGAAAATGTATTCTCATAGTGATGTGTTTAACAGTTATAACTATTATTAAGGGATACAAATGCATAGCGTAACAAATGCAATTAAAATAACAAAAATACACCATAACATACAATAAACTATATAATTATTTCTGTCAAACAGAACGAATCAAACACATAAAATAAAAATATCTCGGCTGTCAACAGTAAGCCAGTAAAAGACATATTATCTGTAACCCTTTAATAGGGAGAATTTAGATAAGGTTTAAAACAGAATTACTAGGTTCAACGTTAAATCAGGAATAAAGATGGTATTATTTATTTGCTAATTTTATTTATATAGTATTTACAATAGTAAACCTAAAACACCCTCCCTTTGTGAATCGATGGTGTTAAGGAACATTTATCTAGTTACTAAACGAGAATAACAACCTATACTTTTAGTGATTTTTTAAAGGAAAATATATACCTTTAATCAGATTTTTAATTGGGAATCATCCCTGATACATATCTTGCTCTAATACACATCTTCGGACACGTTACTGACGTTATAGCTAATTGAGATCCATCACTCTAAATTGTGACTCCTGCAGGAACATGTATATGATGTACCATATAAAACTAATTAAATAATTTCTTATTACAGTTAAATAGCACTTTAATGAGTAATATTATTATCTTTAACACAACAAAGTCTTATCAGATACTATAATATGAATGAAATCAGTTTTCAAGGACTCTACATCAAGCTTGTTGAGATCAAAGAGACTTATCAAGCACATCATTTTAGACTGATTAAAGCTGTTGAAATTAATTATTCATAGCTTCAATCAAGACTTTATAGTTCCTTCCTTTCAATTACCCCTTTAATATGACATCTATTTGTCAGGAACTTAAATATTTACATAGAGAAAGTTTGTTCTGCACAACTTGATGCATATAAATTGTAATTATCCTAAAAGAAGATCAAAGTCAGTCAACATTAAGGACGTTTTACAAAACTTTAAAATACGCTGCGGGAAATGTTACAAAATTATATTTAAATGGTTTTAAAATTCTTTAAAAAATATTATCAAATATTTAAAAAACCTTCCAATTATCCTCTTAAGTATGTTGATCTATTATTAAAAACAAAGAAGTTAAAATACAGAATATCAAATTGAGTAAATAGAATCTATGAATTGCTTTTTAAAGAACGATTGTTTTTGTTACAGAATAGTGTTCCTTTCAAAATCATTTCGTCGAAAATTCTGAAGAAATAGTGACTATTGGTTGCATTATTATTAATATACTCACATTCAAATGTTTATCAGGATTTATTCTCCTTTAAAAGAAACAACAAGAAGTATTGATATTTTTTTCTATTCCCAGAATTCGGAATAACTTTTTCCGTTGTTGTCTAGAAATATTTCAAAAGAAGATTTGAATATAAAATGACGTAAATATTGTTGCAAAGTATTTAAGATATGAGCTGATTATACTTAAAAAAAGTTGTGAGCACGAACCAAAAAAAAAATGTTACAAATCATGTCAACAAAGTTAAGAAAATTCATGATCCGCGGTAGCTCAGTTGGCAAAGGCAAAGATCTCGTAGTTGAGAGGTTTGCGGGTTCGGAACCTGAGCAGGCCTAAGATCCGCCGTGTTTGTTAAAGGTGACTGCGTCACGTAAAATATGTTCGTGGTCACAATGTCCTCCAAGTTCTCAATTAGTACTTATGGGGGTGGAAGGCCCAGTCTATGGGTGTTCTTCTTGGTCCCTGCTTCAAAATTACTAGGACCTACTTGAGCGAAGTCTTCCTTTTACCTTAATGGCATTCATTAAAATAAAAACCGCACCCCTTGGCTTTAATATGAGAGCCTGCAAGCTCAATCCTGCTTTTTTTGACCAAGTGGTATGAGATAAAAAACAAGATAATTAATTTCTAAAAATTTCGAAAAGTCAATATATTTTTTACACATACATCAGATCCAATTTTTAACGTAATCGCATTCTAGCTCACTGGGCTTCATAAACTAAATGATGAACTTCCATATATCTTCGTAAAAAATCTTTTCCAAGATTCTCTAGTTTATTGTTTGAAAGCACTCTGGTTCAGTCAAATACCATTTACAATTATCAATATTATTATTATCAATAATTTCTTTAGTTTATTTTCCCATATTGTTTGGCGCAGTTTGTCCCTAGACGATTTAGCTCCACAAAACTTCAATCAACCAACCAATCAGTCAAATATCATTGTCCGTAAAGGATTTAATAAAGGCAAAAAGATCATAAGCAGACTTTCAATTCAAATGCCTATTTGCCCCCCTAAAGAGATTCAGAAGTTGCTTTATAGCATTAGCTATTTGAGAACATGTATTGCCATACAAGAAACACACACCTATCTTTTAATACTTCTCATGTTTTATTCTATGTAGCTTTGTGTAGTTTTGACAGCAGTTTCCATGGTAACATTGGACATTAGAAGGACTGGCAACAACTACGTTGAATGTTTAGCTAGCGTGTCCCATTCAAAGTTGCAAACACTGTTTATTGAGATAAATAATGATTTCTAATTGTTATTCCATCCATTCAGATAGTCAAGTCAAGTTGTGAAAAGCAAAAGGATAAAGTAAATTATCTATTTTAAGAAATTCCCTAAGCTTCCCTCTCTTTTTCTCAAAATTCCCTTAGTTACAAATCAAGTTTCATGAGTTTTAAAGTTCACCACAAACAAAATATCTACAGAAATCATCATGATTTACCTGTAAAGAGTTGTATATCCCGTTAACAAACATTTATAACTTGTATAATTTAAATTTTTCAACAAATTTACTCTTCTTACTTTTTTACTATTTAATTATTCTGATTAGAGTCTATATTTGCATATAATTAAAATATATTTTAAATATTGAGTTTCTTTCATTTTGTGAATTATACTAATACTAGACGACCCGACGGACGCTGTTGTGTTTTAACGCTGTAAATCCAAAAATTGTAAAATGATTTTAAATAAATTATAAATCGGACCGTTTTTGATGGAAAAAGAAGGGAAAAATTATTTTAAAAATACTTGACGCCACCAAGCGTACTGTACTCTCGAAAGTAATTAGATTAAATTAAAATTCACACGTCGCCTGTACGGGGATCCGATCAAGAGACTTGTACTGAAGCCCATTGCGCTGACCACTGCACCACAGATACGCTCTCAGTGAAGGGTTTCAAGTGGCATTATAATAATCTCAACAAGCGCGAAATTCTGGATTTTTAATAAAAAAATTTCTATCAGATCAAACTGTAAATCTAAACCTTTCTTGAATTAATTTAAATACACACACAAAATTTCATCAAAATCAGTTCAGCCGTTTAGGAGGAATTCTATTACAAAAACACGGAAGAAGAATTTTATAT
>CM063505.1:107554907-107584907 GCA_032207245.1 Pardosa pseudoannulata | reverse complement strand
TTATGGGATAAATTGATAAATGTAATGGCTTGTACTTAACTGGGGAAAATAGATCTTAAAATAATGACATTAAACTCCCAAAAATTGAGGAAGAGATAGATTTGGCACGTTTTAAAGATGACAGTATTTTTCGCTGTGATATGAAGCATATTTTTACCAATTTAGTTTAGAATAGAATGGATAGGTTAGGAGACGATACATTTTACTCGCTTTGAATTTTGCTAACCCTAACTCAACAAGAATCCTGTATCCCAGGTCCAACCGCTTCATAAATTCGAAGACAGACAGACCGACAGCTTAAGCTTTTATTATATAGGAGATGCCAGGGCTTACTTGGCAATTAGAATACTTAATCGTTGTGCAATCGTGCAGTCAGGAAAGAAAGCGATATCTATTAACTTTAAATTTTTTGAGGATAAAAACAAATGGGCCATATGTACGGGGTGACAGGCTCTGAAAAGAATGGTCAACAATATACACTTCTTTCACAAATTTAAGAACCCAAGAGTGAGAATCACGTGATTTTATTCCCTTGCAACTAGCGATTGTTCAGAGATTTTTGATGGACAAGAGCAAAACTTTATCATTTAAACGTAATCGAAACACTCTCACTTCAGCAATTTAGTTATAGCAGAAACGAAACTATTGTGATGTTACAACAAAAAAATGTCATCAGTTGAAAGCAAATTAGCATTCATTCAAGCGTTAATTTTGAGAAGTCTGAGAACTCACATTCATCTCACATTTTATGGCTGGGATGTTAGGTATTAAAAAGGGAGAGAGAAAAATGAGAAATGTTAATATCTATTTTAAGGGTAATAATTTTAATACAATACAAAAAAACCCAAAAGCCACATGTATATATCGAGAAAATTCATTGAAAAATTTGGAATGTAGATGTAAGTTTTTGTTGGAAATTAGCAATTTGTACGTTATATTAAAGACACGTAAGAAAATAACAATACAGATTTTTACTGTAGGTGTGAGAGTAAGAGTATTAAAGCATTTAAAAATATAATATAATAAATAATTAATAATTGAAAAATTTGGAATGTAGATGTAAGTTTTTGTTGGAAATTAGCAATTTGTACGTTATATTAAAGACACGTACGAAAATAACAATACAGATTTTTACTGTAGGTGTGAGAGCAAGAGTATTAAATCATTTAAAAATATAATATAATAAATAATTAATAATTGAAAAATTTGGAACGTAGATGTAAGTTTTTGTTGGAAATTTGCAATTTGTACGTTATATTAAAGACACGTACGAAAATAACAATACAGATTTTTACTGTAGTAGGTGTGAGAGTAAGAGTATTAAAGCATTTAAAAATATAATATAATAAATAATTAATAATTGAAAAATTTGGAATGTAGATGTAAGTTTTTGTTGGAAATTAGCAATTTGTACGTTATATTAAAGACACGTACGAAAATAACAATACAGATTTTTACTGTAGGTGTGAGAGTAAGAGTATTAAAGCATTTAAAAATATAATATAATAAATAATTAATAATTGAAAAATTTGGAATGTAGATGTAAGTTTTTGTTGGAAATTAGCAATTTGTACGTTATATTAAAGACACGTACGAAAATAACAATACAGATTTTTACTGTAGGTGTGAGAGTAAGAGTATTAAAGCATTTAAAAATATAATATAATAAATAATTAATAATTGAAAAATTTGGAACGTAGATGTAAGTTTTTGTTGGAAATTGCAATTTGTACGTTATATTAAAGACACGTAAGAAAATAACAATACAGATTTTTACTGTAGGTGTGAGAGTAAGAGTATTAAAGCATTTAAAAATATAATATAATAAATAATTAATAATTGAAAAATTTGGAATGTAGATGTAAGTTTTTGCTGGAAATTAGCAATTTGTACGTTATATTAAAGACACGTACGAAAATAACAATACAGATTTTTACTGTAGGTGTGAGAGTAAGAGTATTAAAGCATTTAAAAATATAATATAATAAATAATTAATAATTGAAAAATTTGGAACGTAGATGAAAGTTTTTGTTGGAAATTAGCAATTTGTACGCTATATTAAAGACACGTACGAAAATAACAATACATATTTTTACTGTAGGTGTGAGAGTAAGAGTATTAAAGCATTTAAAAATATAATATAATGAAATTTATTTGTAATTATATAAATACATTTGCATCTTCGATATTATTTTGTATGCTTTCTAGATTTAACATAATATGGTGGAAAAACATCGTCGAAAATCCGATGTTTTAATTATAGTTAGCGTTGCGTGCGTTGATGGGCACCAGACCTACTGAATCTCTTTGAATATTACATAATAAGAAAAGTAACAATAAATGGCTAGTTTGAAAATTTCTTTAGCATCCATTTTCCTAATACAGACTAGCCTAAAAATTACAAAGTCGTTATTATCTCTTTGAAGATAGCTGCATTAGTTTTATAAAAGTTGCAGACTTTTATGCATAAACTATTAGAATAAACACATTTTACGTAATACATTGCTATGCTTTTATGATCTGTATTCCCTTTTACAAATCCTTAGCTCAGCAAGCACTAAAACTTTTCTATTTATAAAGAATATTACATGCAATTTTTATGGTAAAATGTGCATAACAGTATACAGTAGAAGGTTATAAAATATTTAATAATAAATATCTAACTCGATTTAAAACTTGAAAGGAATTGAAACCATGTCGCAAAATGAAACTATGTAGGCAGAGGAATTCCTTTCAAATTTTATTCAGGAGATTTAAATCTTTATCCGTTTAAAGCAATTTTGCTTTGATAAGTCTCGAGTGCACAAACTTTGTAGTTTGTCATACATTTTATGGCAGTGATTACGTAAAAAAGGAATTTATATTAGTGTTATTCTACATGTCATATAAATTTCGTATTAAGAATACTTCAATAAATATATGAAGAATGACTTTTTAATATTTCATAGCTTTTATAGTTAGAAAAAAATATACATTAATATGAAATACTTATATTAGTGAATGAAACATGTGTAAGAAGAGTAAGGATTTAAGAGTATTTTAAATCTAGTTCTTCATTATCGCAACAAAATTCAATTAAGTAATTTTGGTTAATTTCTTTTGAGAGTAATACATTTATTGTTTCTAAGTACAATCTTTCTATTCTTTAGAATAAAATACGCTTCTAAATAGTTAGCAAATTAATTAGTGAAGACGTTTAAACGGTATTTAATTTTAAAATACTTAAAAAAACCTTCACGATACCACACTGAGGGGTTCGGTGGGTTGTAAGCCTTCTTCATTCCCTAAATCTGTTTTCTGTTCTCTGTCTAAAAAAAAAATCTAAATTGAAATTAATGATTATCAAATATATCGGCTTAGCAGCATTAGGAAAGTTCTTTAACGAACTATGATGTGGAATCCATTAACGATATTTTTACCATTACAGTTTGGATTATCCCAAGTTGGTGTAGGATATCTAATAAAATATTTACAGCTGGGATGCAACTCTGAGAGATTTATACAAATATATTTTTAGTATGCGCAGAATACAGAATTCACCGGCCGAGAAAGATTCTTGAATCCAGATAAGCAGAACTGAAGCTTAAAACTGAGAGATATAAAGTATTTATATTGTATATGAGACATACACTTGGTTTTCCAAGAACCAGAAAATCAATTTCGTAAATTTTCAGAATATATACTAATTCGAAATGAGTTTATTTGGATGGAGTACGGATTAGTTTATTTGAATAGAATAGAGATAAGTTTTTTTCATAAAAATATATTAATAGAATATTGTTTCTGCAATTCACGTATAAATTTGAGGATTCACCTATAATATCGTGTACCTTACAAATGTCGATTCGTACTGTAAACGATTTGGCATCAAACATCGTATTTTAAATTCATCCGATTTTAACGTCCAATTTGGTATATCTTTCTTGGAATGCCTTGATGGAGATCAGACCTACTGAATCTCTTAGAATATATAATTATAAACATGTAATAATAAATAGCTAATATGAAAATTTCTTTATCATCCATTTTCCTAATACAGACTAGCCTAAAAATTACAAAGTCGTTATTATCTCTTCGCAAGATAGCTGCATTAGTTTAATTCAAGTTGCAGACTTTTATGCATAAACTACTAGAATAAACAAATTTTACGTAATACATTGCTATGCTTTTATGATCTCTATTCCCTTTTACAAATCTTTAGCTCAGCAAGCACTAAAACTTTTCTATTTATAAAGAATATTACATAAATTTTTTATGGTAAAATGTGCATAACAGTATACAGTAGAATGTTATAAAAATATTTAATAATAAATATCTAACTCGATTTAAAACTTGAAAGGAATTGAAACCATGTCGCAAAATGAAACTATGTAGGCAGAGGAATTCCTTTTAAATTTTATTCAGGAGATTTAAATCTTTATCCGTTTAAAGCAATTTTACTTTGATATGTCTCGAGTACACAAACTTTGTAGTTTCTCATACTTTTTTATGGCAGTGATTACGTAAAGAAGGAATTTATATTAGTGTTGTTCAACATGTAATATAAATTTTATATTAGGAACACTTCAATAAATATATGAAGAATCCCTTTTTAATATTTCATAGCAATATAAATAGAAAAAAATATACATTAATATGAAATATTCATATTAGTGAATGAAACATGTGTAAGAAGAGTAAGGATTTAAGAGTATTTTAAATCTAGTTCTTCATCATGACAAGAAAATTCAATTAAGTAATTCTGGTTAATTTCGTTTGAGAGTAATAAATGTATTGTTTTTAAGTACAATTTTTCTGTGCTTTAGAATAAAATACGCTTCTAAACAGTTAGCAACGTAATTAGTAAAGGCGTTTTAACGGTATTTAATTTCAAAATACTCAGAAAAACTTTTACCATACCACACTGGGTGCTTCGGCCGGTTGTAAGCCTTCTTCATTCCCTAAATCTTTTTTATATTCTCTGCGTAAAAAAGAGTCTAAATTGAAATTAATCATTAACAAATTTATAGGCTAATCAGCATTAGGAAAATTCTTTAACGAACTATGTTGTAGAATCCATTAACGAAATTTTTACCATTACAGTTTGGATTTTTCCAAGTTGGTAAATCTAATAAAATATTTACAGCTGTGATGCATCTCTGAGAGATTTATACAAAAATATTTTTAGTATGCGCAGAATACAGAATTCACCGGCCGAGAAAGATTCTTGAATCCAGATAAGCAGAACTGAAGCTTAAAACTGAGAGATATAAAGTATTTAGATTGTATATGAGACATACACTTGGTTTTCCAAGAACCAGAAAATCAATTTCGTTGCTTTTCAGAATATATACTAGTTTGAAATGAGTTTATTTGGATGGAGTACGGATTAGTTTTCTTTGTAAAGATATATTAATAGAATAATACAGTTTCTGCAATTAACATATAAGTTTGAGCATTTACCAATAAAATCGTGTATCATGTATATACTGACACTAACTGTAAATGATTTTGCATCAAACACTATTTTAAATGCTTGGCATTTTAAGGTCCAATTTTCTACATATTGCTTGTGGTGATTTGATTGGTACCAGACCTACTGAATTCCTTAGAATATTTAATTATAATGAAAAGCATTAACAAATATCTAATCTGAAAATTTCTTTAGCTCCATTTTTCTAATACAGACTAGCCTAAAAATTACATAGTAGTTAATATCCCTCTGCAAAACAATTGCATTCGTTTTATACAAGTTGTACACTGTTATGCATAATGTATTAGGATAAACAGATTTTACGTAATACATTACTATGCTTTTATGAGCTGCATTCTCTTTTATAAATATCTAACTCAGCAATCTCTCAAACTTTCTAATTTATAAAGAATATTGTATACAATTTTTACGGTAAAATGTACACAACAGAATACAGTAGAATGTTATAACATATTTAATAATACATATATAACTCGATTTAAAACTAAACTTGAAAGTAATTCAAAACATGTCGAAAAATGAAACTGTGTAGGCAGAGACATTTCTTTCAAATTTTATTCAGGAGATTTAAATCTTTATCCGTTTAAAGCAATTTTACTTTGATAAGTCTCGAGTGCACAAACTTTATAGTTTGTCATTTATTTTTACTGCAGTGATTACGCAAAGAAGGAATTTATATTAATGTTATTCTACATGTAATATAAGTTTCATATTAAGAACACTTCAATAAATATATGAAGAATAAATTTTTAATAATGTCTAGCTTTATAATTAAAACGTATGTTTATATGAAATACCAATAGAAGGAAACATGTAAGGAGAGTAATGATTTGAAAGTATTTTTAATCTAGTTCCTCATTATCGAAACAAAATTCAGTTAAATAATTCTGGTTAACTCCTTATGACAGTAATGCATTTATTGTTTCTAAGTACTTTGTTTTTGTGTTTTAGAACATAATCCGTATCTAAACAGTGTAAACAACTTAATTAGTAAAGACGGTTTAGTTGTGTTTAATTACAAAATAATTAGAAAAATCTTTACAACACTACACTGAGTTCTTCGGTGTGGTTAATACACCTTTTTTATTCCCCAATTTCTTTTTTGTTCTCTGCATAAAAAAGATTCTGAATTGAAATTAACGATTATCGAATTTATAGGTTAACATGCGCTAAGAAAATTCTTTAAGAAAGTATGTAGCAGAATCCTGTATCGAAATTTTTACTATTACAATTTGCATTTTCTCAAGTTGGTGCAGGAAATCTAATAAAATATTTATGGCTATGATGCTCCTCTGAGAGATTTATACAAAAATATTTTTATTATGTGCAGAATACATAAATCGTCAGTCTTGAAGGGTTCGTCAGGATTCCACATAAAGAGAACAGGAGTTTAGAAATCAGCGATATAAAGCATTTTGATTGTAGATAAGACATACTCTTGTTTTTCCAAGAACCAGAAAACCAATTTCGTTGCCTTTTAGTGGAAATACCGTTTTGAAATGAGTTTGTTTGGATGAAATACAGATTAGTTTTATTTATAAAGGAATAATTATAGAATAATATTATTTCTGCAATTAAGATATGAGTTTGAGGATTTACCAATAATATCGTGTATCATACATATGCTAACGTGCACTGTACGCGATGTTGCGTTAAACATCGTATCATTCCAACTTTGACATCTTGCTTGTGGAGCAAAATAGAGAGCTATTTCTATTTGATTATAATATAAACAATAAGGAATTGCACTTTTTAAAACATATTTCTTGTTTTTTATCACAAAATTAATAATTATTTCAATTTAATTCTGCCTAATTAAATGAGTATTTAATATAGCCTAATTAAATAAAATACCGTTTTGAAATGAGTTTGTTTGGATGAAATACAGATTAGTTTTATTTATAAAGGAATAATTATAGAATAATATTGTTTCCGCAATTAAGATATGAGTTTGAGTATTTACCAATAATATCGTGTATCATACAAATGCTAACGCGTACTGTAAACGATTTTGCATCAAACATCTTATCATTTCAATTTTGTACATATTGCTTGTTGTGCAAACTGAGAGCTACTTCTATTTAATTATAATACACGCCATAAAGAACTGCACTTTTTAAAATATATTTCTTGTTTTTTCACAAAAATAATAATTATTTTAATTTAATACAGCCTAATTAAATGTGTATTTAATACAGCCTAATTAAATGATTATTTAATACAGCCTAATTAAATGAGTATTTAATACAGCCTAATTAAATGAGTATTTAATATAGCCTAATTAAATAAAATACTGATTTGAAATGTGTTTGTTGGATGAAGTTCAGATTAGGATTCTCTATAAAGAAATATTAGTAAAATAGTATTGTTTCTGCAATTAGGATATGAGTTTGAGGATTTACCAATAATATCGTGTATCATACCAATGATATTGCGTACTGTAAACGATTTTGTATCAAACATCGTATCATTTCAATTTTGTACATCTAGCTTGTGGTGCAAAACAGAGAACTACTTCTATTTGATTATGATATAAACCATAAGGAACTGCACTTTTAAAAATTTATTTCTTGTTTTTTATTGGAAAACTAATAATTATTTCAATTTAGTACAGCCTAATTAAAGGAAATACCGTTTTGAAATGAGTTTGTTTGGATGAAGTGCAGATTAGTTTTCTTAATAAAGAAATATTAATAGCATACAAATGCTAACGCGTACTGAACGTGATTTTGCGTCAAATATCTTATCATTCCAACTTTGCAACATCTAGCTTTTGGTACAAAATAAAGAGCTACTTCTACTTGATTATAATATAAACCATAAGGAACAGCACTTTTTAAAATATATTTCTTGTTTTTTATCACAAAACTAATAATTATTTCAATTTAATACTGCCTAATTGAAACACATTTTTGAAATGAGTTCGTTTGGATGAAGTGCAGATTAGTTTTCTTGATAAAGAAATATTAATAGAATAATATAGTTTCTACAATTAAGATATTAGTTTGAGGATTTACCAATAATATCGTGTATCATAAAAGTGCTAACGCGTACTGTAAACGAATTTGCATCAAACATCGTATCATTACAATTTTGTACATCTATCTTGTGGTGTAAAATAGAGAGCCACTTCTATTTGATTATAATATAAACCATAAGGAACTGCACTTTTAAAAATATATTTCTTGTTTTTTTTAATCGCAAAACTAATAATTATTTTAATTTAATAAAACTTAAGCTAGGAATCTAATGAGTTTTCGTATTGATTAACCCCTTAACGTGCATGCTCGAGTTAATTCGAGCCCGCTAAACTGGCCAAACTGTGCTCACTCGAGATAATTCGAGCGGCGTTGTACTTTTGTAGATAATGCGCTGTGTGTTGTGCTAAAAGAGATCGCAAAGGAAAAAGGAAAAGAAAAGAGAGTCGTTGCATGTGTAATAGTTGCAATGTTGGGCTATGTGCTGCTCCTTGTTTCGAAATATATCACACGAAAGAGAATTTTGATTAATTTTATAAATACTGTTATTGCTATTATTTATGTTTTAAAAGTAGGTTTGGTTTTGGTTTTGGATCGCTTCGGTCTATTTTTTGCAACACGACGGCTAATGAGACCGGGACCTACTGCTTAAAGCCAATTCCGAACGGCTACGAACATCCATGCCATAGTGGGAAAAAAGTAGAAATAAGTATTTTTACTGATAATAATGTTTAATCTGAAATGGGAATTCGAAAAGGAAGATAAAAAAAAGTCGACGTGTGTGTGATTTTACTACTTTCTGCAATCTTATCAAAATTCAAAATTGCAATGAAAATTTTCATTATTTTTGTTTGTTTTTCTTTGTAATTTTTTTTTGTCAAGACAGCGTTCTAAATTGTGTTTTTTACATTATAAAAGTCATTTTTTTGGCCGGCCTTTTAAAATAAAACCTGTGCCTTAAAGGGTTAAATTCAGCCAAATTCTATCTTGCACGAAGGTGACTGATAGTCCAAAACATGCCATTTACACACACATGTATGAATACATATAGTTATATATATATATATATATATATATATATATATATATATATACGTGCGCATATATATGTATATATAAATACATATATATATATACATACACACACACACACACACACACACACACACATATATATATATATGTGTGTGTGTGTGTATATGTATGTGTGTGTGTGTGAGAGAGAGAGAGACTGGGTACTCGTATATCAGAAATGCTTTCAGGTATTTAAGGGAAATATATAGCGAAATACTGATATCCCCCGGTAATGCATATGATTATATCCTGATATGAAATTATTAAACTCTCTGGAGTGCCGGTATCAAGATCGGTGAAGATTCAAAGTGATTTCTGTGTATAAATCAAAGAAGTCTCCCAAAATTTAGATACATTTGACATATAAATGTCCGTACTATAAATTAAGTTAAATAAGATCAAAACAACAAGAGGAATGAGATGGAAGAAAAGCGATCAATCAATTTAATCGTATATACCTTAAATTACGAATAGATTCTACAGTATTTGATCTTTTACTGTTGTTAAATGAAGGATAAACAAAGTTAAGTTATTTACTTCTTATCCGTAAACACGCTATATTTCTTTTGATCTTATTTTTTCAGTTTGCTTCATCCAGAGAAAGTAAAGAAAATATGTGCGGTCAGCTTAAAACACATAGAAATTCTTTCAAAGAATATTAAATGATACGTACACATCGCAAGTGAGACGTAAAAAATTGTTCGGAATAGTTCGTCTTCTGCTTGTTTCCTTTTATGTCGCAATAAATAGGATGTCGCCTGTGACGCAGGCATCTATCTACAGCTAAAAATATACCTAACCTTCAGTTCTTTTTCTTACTTTAAATTGTGAGCAGAATTTCTGAAAAAAAAAATTGTTCTGGAATATGCTTCATTTTTTTGCTGTTTCATAAATCTTATAAAAAGTTTATTTTTATGAAAAAGAAAAGATTTTTTTTTCATGATCGCTAATAAGTAAAAATACATATATCTCAAAAATATATTCATAATAAAAACGGTTTCGAAGTAAATGCTTATATGGTTAAGACGCTTAATAACTATTATAGAGTAATATTTTACAGTGATATTATACAGTAATGATTTTATTCAGTGACATTTGAAGTAAAAAGTCAAGAATCCATAAATCTTGATATTTAAAATATTGAAATATTAACTATATTTTTAACCCACTATTACTAAAATACCTATCATCAAGCAAGAATATCGACCGATGAGTGCATACATATGTGAGTGTATGTGTGTGCATGTAACGTATGCATGTAAGTATATACCGTAGATTTATTACATTATGATCACCTTCCATTCATAAAAAAAGTGCTGGCCCTGGACAAAAACCAATGAGCGTGCTCGACTGATTTGGAGTATATTAAGCGACTGGGAATTTTCTTTCCAAACATAGCGCAATTAGTAACATAATGGGAAAAGCTGATGATATATGGGACTTCGATACAGATCAAATCTTTAAAAGGTTGGAACATCAATATCAAAAACGTTTAGTGATCTGTACAGGTGCAGTTGTTGTGAGCAGGTGTCGAAATTGGTGATGGTAGATGGTGAAAATACAAGTTGTCAACCATCGATGTGTCGTCCATGGCACATTGATTCTAGAGGAAATTGGAGATTATTACGCATTATTCGCCGTCACCGAAGAGCTACAACAGCCAAAATTACCATCAGATACAACAGTGACGACCCAGACAGTGTTTACCAACACGATGTGCAGTGTACATTGCTGCGTATGGGCCTATGCATTCCTCTGCACTGGATACTTATCATTACCAACGGCATCTGCAATGGGTGATGAAACCCCAGAACTGGATATTATTTAAGCATGTATATTATTTAAGTTGCATTGTCCGACGAATCAGGTTTTCTGGTCCATCACATTGACGGTCGTGAGCGAATACGCCGATTTCCAAAGCAAGCCCTGATTCCCGGATGCACAGTTGGACGGAGACAAACTGGTGGCGGGGGCACTATAGAGTGGAAAATGTTTTCCTGGAGCACATGCAGACCCATAATCCCTATAGAACAATTAATGACATCCGTACGATACGTGAAAATTATTGCATACAGGTTCGCCCAATCAGGACAACTAAATTCGTGCTTCCACTCTACTCCCCCGCAATGTTCGAGAATCTTAGGATCAGTTGATGAGCACTTGGTACAAATTACCTTAGACTACCTATAAACATCTTGTGGAGTCAAAGTTATGTATAATACTGCATATTATACATAACAGATAATGTATAATGCTGCGTATTATGTAAAATTAAACGGAATTAATCTAATGGAAAAATCCAATCCACATATGAACAACAAGTTTAGAACTCCAGCTCCACGAAAAATAAAGAACATTCCTTAAACACAGTTCAATACACTATGATTGCTGTATACATATACGTCTATTAAACACAGTAGCTGTAGAGATAACGTGTTCTCATGGACAGCTAAGTAGGTTTCATCGTTATGTAACAATATAAATTGCAGAAATTTCTGAAAATTAGAAGAATCTCCTAAATATTTTGATTTACACTCCCAGAAAGGGAGATTTACTACATCCACTCGAAGTTATTCAAAGCATTTAGTTTTTTTCCATTACTTTAATAGCACTTGATTTTGATTTCTCGGTGTTTACTTTGGAAAGAAAGAATCCCTTAAGCAACTCCAAATTAATATGTTTCAAAGTTAAAGCACAAAAACCATGTGTATATTCTAATCATTATCTGTTATGTATAATACTGCGCATTATACATAACAGATAATGTATAATACTGCGTATTATGTAAAATTAAACGGCAATTAATCTAATGGAAAAATCCAAGCCACATATGAACAACAAGTTTAGAACTGCAGCTCCACGAAAACTAAAAGAACAGTCTTTAAATACAGTTCAATGTACTATTGTTGCTATATACATGTACATTCATCAAACATAGTAGCTGTAGAGATGGCATGTTCTCATGAACAGCTAAGAAGGTTTTATCGTATTGTAACAATACAAATTGCAGAAATTTATGAAAATTAAAAGAACCTCCTGAATATTTTGATTTACGCTTTCAAAAAGGGAGATTTACTACATCCACTCGAAGTTATTCAAAGCATTTAGTTTTTTTCCATTACTTTAATAGCACTTGATTTTGATTTCTCGGTGTTTACTTTGGAAAGAAAGAATCCCTTAAGCAACTCCAAATTAATATGTTTCAAAGTTATTTCTGGACTGGCTGAGATGAAAATATGAACGGCATTTGCAGGCAGCACATGCGAAAACCATTACCGTAATAGCTTTCAGGCGGAACGAGGGAGGAAATGCGTTTTTTGGAAACAAACCCGAAACGTGCGGTTCTATTCAATTAACACGGAACGGCTTTATCTTATTTATCCAAGAGAGCACGGGGTTTAGCAGGTACACGGATCTCATAAAACTGTTTCGTTCTTTCGTTTAAAACAGGTTTTACGGCTCTTATAATGCCTAACATTATTTTGCTTAATTATTAGAAATAAAAGTGAATGACCTTATTTTAACCGAATTGGTGACAACATTTATATAATAGTTTCGCAGCTGCTTTGGCAATTGAAGCATGATAGATTACCTCAGAGGAAATTCTTAGATGTTTGAGGCTAAAAATATATATATATATATATATATATATATATATATATATATATATATATATATATATATCGTGTGTGAGTGTACTCTATATCAAAAAATGTTTTGAGATATTTAAGGGAAATATATAGCGAAATAATGATATCCCCCGGTAATACATATGATTATATCCTGATATGAAATTATTAAACTCTCTGGAGTGCCGGTATCAAGATCGCTGAAGATTCAAAGTGATTTCCGTGTATAAATCAAAGAAGTCTCCCAAAATTTAGATACATTTGACATATAAATGTCCATACTATAAATTAAGTTAAATAAGTAGTAGTAAAGCACGTATCAAAACAAGAGAAATGAGATGGAAGAAAAGCGATCAATCAATTTAATCGTATATACCTTAAATTACGAATAGATTCTACAGTATTTGATCTTTTACTGTTGTTAAATGAAGTATAAACAAAGTTCAGTTATTTACTTCTTATCCGTAAACACGCTATATTTCTTTTGATCTTATTTTTTCAGTTTGCTTCATCAAGAGAAAGTAAAGAAAATATGTGCGGTCAGCTCAAAACACATTGAAATTCTTTCAAAGAATATTAAATGATACGTACACATCGCAAGTGAGACGTAAAAAATTGTTCGAAATAGTTCGTCTTCTGTTTGTTTTCTTTTATGTCGCAATAAATAGGATGTCGCCTGTGACGCAGGCAACTATCTACAGCTAAAAATATACCTAACCTTCAGTTCTTTTTCTTACTTTAAACTGTGTGCAGAATTTCTGAAAAAAATGTTCTGGAATATGCTTCATTTTTTTGCTGTTTCATAAATCTTATAAAAAGTTTATTTTTATGGAAAAGAAAAGAATTTTTTTTCATGATCGGGATTAAATAAAAATGCATATATCTCAAAAATATATTCATAATAAAAACGGTTTCGAAGTAAATACATATATGGTTAAGGCACTTAATAACTATTATAGAGTAATATTTTACAGTGATATTATACAGTAATGATTTTATTCAGTGACATTTGAAGTAAAAAGACAAGAATCCATAAATCTTTATATTTAAAATATTGAAATATTAACTGTATTTTAACCCACTATTACTAAAGTACCCAGCACCAATTAAGAATGTCGACCGATGACTGCATACATATGTGAGTGTATGCGTGTAGTTATGTATGTATGCATGTAAGTATATACCGAAGAGCTATAACATTATGATCACCTTCCATTTAAAAAAAGTGTTGGTTCTGGATAAAAACCAATAAGCGTTCCCGACTGATTTCGAGTATATTAAGCGACTGGACATTGTCTTTCCAAAAATTGTGCAATTAGCAACATAATGGGAAAAGCTGATGATATATGGGACTTTGATAAAGATCAAATCGCTAATAGCTCGGTGACTTGGAACAACAGTATCAGAAACCTTTAGTGATCTGTACACGTGCAGTTGTTTTGAGCAGATATCGAAAGTGGTGTGTAGATGGTGAAAATACAAGGCCCATTGATTCCAGAGGAGAGTGGAGATTATTACCCATTGTTCTTAGTCACCAAAGAGCTTCAACAACAGAAAATACAACGTGATACAACAGTGGCGACCCATACAGTGTTTCCCAACACGCTGTGCAGTGTACATTGCTGCGTATGGGCATAAGCATTCTCCTGCACTGACGGCTCGTCATCACCAGCTGCGTCTGCAGTGGGTGATGAAACCCCAGAACTGTATATTATTTAAGAATGGAAGAAAGTTGCATTGTCTGACGAATCACATTTTCTGGTCCATTACATCGACGGTTTTGAGCGAATAAGCCGATTTCCAAAGCAAGCCTTGATTCCTGGATGCACAGTTGGATGGAGACAAACTGGTGGCGGGAGCACTATAGAGTGGAAAATGTTTTCCTGGAGCACATTCAGACCCATAATCCCTATAGAACAATTAATGACATCCGTACGATACGTGAACATTGTTACATACAGGTTCACCAAATCAGGACAACTAAATTTGTGCTTCCACTCTACTCCCCCGCAATGTTTGAGAATCTTAGGATCAGTTGATGAGCACTTGGTAAAAATTACCTTAGACTACCTATAAGCATCTTGTGGAGTCAAAGTTATGTATAATACTGCGTATTATACATAACAGATAATGTATAATACCGCGTATTATGAAAAATTGAATTAATCTAATGGAAAAATCCAATCCACATATGAACAACAAGTTTAGAAAAGAACTCCACGAAAACTAAAAGAAAATTCTTAAAATAAATTTCAAAGCACTATTATTGCTAGATACATTTACGTCCATCAAACACAGTAGCTGTAAAGATAACGTATTCTCATGAACAGCTAAGAAAGTTTTACCGTATTGTAACAATACAAACTGCAGAAATTTCCTAAAATTAAAAGAATCTCCTGAATATTTTGATTTAAATTTTCAGAAAGGGAGATTTACTATATGCACTCGAAGTTATTCAAAGCATTTAGTTTTTTCCATTACTTTAATTACACTTGATTTTAATTTGTCAGTATTTAATTTGAGAAGAAAGAATCCCTTAATCAACTCCAAACGAATATATTTCAAAGTTAAAGACAAAAACCATGAGTGTGTGTAAATTATTATCTGTTATGTATAATACTGCGTATTATGCATAAAAGATAATGTATAATACTGCATATTATATATAACAGATAATATATAATACTGCGTATTATGTAAATTTAAACGGAATTAATCTAATGGAAAAATCCAAGCCAAATATGAACAATAAGTTTAGAACTGCAGTTTCTCAAAAACTAAAAGAACATTCTTGAAATAAACTTCAATGTATTATTGTTGCTATATACATGTACGTCCATCAAACACACTAGCTCTAGAGATAACGTGATCTCATGGACAGCTAAGAAGGTTTCATAGTTATGTACTAATATAAATTGCAGAAATTTCTGAAAGTTAGAAGAATCTCCTGAATATTTTGATTTACACTTTTAGAAAGGAAGATTTACTACATCCACTCAAAGTTATTCAAAACATTTAGTTTTTCCATTACTTTAATAGAACTTGATTTGTCAGTGTTTACTTTGGGAAAATAATCCCTTAAGCAACACCAAATGAATATATTTCAAAGTTAAAAACAAAAAACACGTATGTGTTCTAATCATTATCTGTTATGTATAATACCGTATATTATACATAAAAGATAATGTATAATACTGCGTATTATGTAAAATTAAACGAAATTAACCTAATGGAATAACCCAAGCCACATGAACAAATTTAGAACTGCAGCTCCAAGAACTAAAAGAACATTCTTTAAATATAGTTCAATGCACTATTGTTGCTATATACATGTATGTTCATCAAACATAGTAGCTGTAGAGATAACGTATTCTCATGAACTGCTAAGAAGGTTTTACCGTATTGTAACAATACAAATTGCAGAAATTTCCTAAAATTAAAATAATCTCCTGAATATTTTGATTTACACTTTCAGAAAGGGTGATTTACTATATCCACTCGAAGTTCTTCAAAGCATTTAGTTTTTTCCATTACTTTAATAGCACTTGATTTTGATTTCTCAGTGTTTACTTTGGGAAGAAAGAATCCCTTAAGCAACTCCAAATGAATATATTTCAAATTTAAACAAAAACCATGTATGTGTTCTAATCATTATCTGTTATGTATAATATTTCGTATTATACATAACAGATAATGAATAATACTGCGTATTATGTAAAATTAAACTGAATTAATCTAATGGAATAATCCAAGCCACATAAGAACAACAAGTTTAAAACTGCAGCTCCATGAAAACTAAAAGAACATTCTTTAAATAAATTTCAATGCACTATTGTTGTTAAATACATGTACGTCCATCAAACAAAGTAGCTGTAGAGATAACATGTTCTCATGAACAGCTAAGAAGGTTTTAAAGTACTGTAACAATACAAATTGCAGAAATTTCCTAAAATTAAAATAATCTCCTGAATATTTGGATTTACACTTTCAGAAAGGGAGATTTACTACATCCACTTGAAGTTATTTAAAGCATTTAGTTTTTTCAATTACTTTAATAGCACTTGATTTTGGTTTCTCGGTGTTTACTTTGGGAAGAAAGAATCCCTTAAGCAACTCCAAATGAATATATTACAAAGTTAAAAAATAAAAACCATGTATGTGTTCTAATCATTATCTGTTATGTATAATACTGCGCATTATACATAACAGATAATGTATAATACTGCGTAAACTACTATATAAATTTAAATTGAATTAATCTAATGGAATAATCCAATCCACATAAGAACAAGTTTAAAACTGCAACTCCACGAAAACTAAAAGAACAGTCCTTAAATACAGTTCAATACACTATGATTGCTGTATACATGTACGTCCATCAAACACAGTAGCTGTACAGATAACATGTTCTCATGAACAGGTTTTATCGTACTGTAACAATACAAATTGTAGAAATTTATGAAAATTAAAAGAATCTCCTGAATATTTTGATTTACACTTTCAAAAAGGGAGATTTACTACATCCACTCGAAGTTATTCAAAGCATTTAGTTTTTTTCCATTACTTTAATAGCACTTGATTTTGATTTCTCGGTGTTTACTTTGGAAAGAAAGAATCCCTTAAGCAACTCCAAATTAATATGTTTCAAAGTTATTTCTGGACTGGCTGAGATGAAAATATGAACGGCATTTGCAGGCAGCACATGCGAAAACCATTACCGTAATAGCTTTCAGGCGGAACGAGGGAGGAAATGCGTTTTTTGGAAACAAACCCGAAACGTGCGGTTCTATTCAATTAACACGGAACGGCTTTATCTTATTTATCCAAGAGAGCACGGGGTTTAGCAGGTACACGGATCTCATAAAACTGTTTCGTTCTTTCGTTTAAAACAGGTTTTACGGCTCTTATAATGCTTAACATTATTTTACTTAATTATTAGAAATAAAAGTGAATGACCTTATTTTAATCGAATGGGTGAAAACATTTATCTAATAGTTTCGCAGCTGCTTTGGCAATTGAGGCATGATAGATTACCTCAGAGGAAATTCTTAGATGTTTGAGGCTAAAAATAAATGTGTGTTACAGATGTGGTTCAAGTATGCTTTTAATTAAGTATCGTGGGGAAAATTTAAAAATAATGCTACAGGAATATTTGTCATTTGCAATATATCATAACTGCTATGCTAGTAGAAACAAAGGTGTAAAGGTCTATGTATATGATATTGCTTACTTGTCTAGTTAGCTATATATCCGATTAGTTTGCTCTGTGGTATAATTCCTTTCACTAAGCTTAAATACGTCTCACAAAACTTTATGCGTGTAAACAAAGATTGAGTGTTGACATTGAATGAAGAAAAACCTTAACTAGCATAGTTATTATTTTGACTCAACCCTAGCGAAAAACATGACCAAAGATGCATCCAAGTTTCTTTTACATATAGATAGATTTTATGGGTAACATTTCAACCTTCCCTGCCTAAATTTTGACGTGTATGCACTAAGGGATGTCATTTGTATTGGATATAAAATCCTATATTTAAGCTGGCATACTATTATTACTTTGACTCAAACCTCGCAAAACATTTTTTGTTGGATTTTACAGTCAATAAAGTTTTTCTTATACATCATTAGACTTTGTGAACAATATTCCTAGGTCAAGGATGCAAATTGAAAGATATAGAGAATACTAAATGTATTGCAGTGATCAGAACATAATCCGATTAGTTTGCTTTGTAGTATAATTCCCTTCACTAAGCTTAAGTATATTTGACACGTCTCACAAAATTTTATGTGTGCAAACAAAGATTGAGGAATGACATTGAATGAAGAAAAAAACCTTAACTATCATAGTTATTACTTTGACTCAAACCTTGCGAAAATAATGCCCAGAGCTGCACCCAAATTTCTTTTACACATTGATAGATTTTATGGGTTTTTCAACCTTTACCTAAAGTTTGACGTGTATGCACCGAGGGATATCATTTGTATTGAATATAAAATCCCATATTTAAGCTGACATACTATTATTACTTTGACTCAAACCTTGCGAAAAAAATGTCCAAAGCTGCATCCAAGTTTCTTTTACACATTGTTAGATTTTATGGGTAACATTTCAACCTTTCCTGTCTAAAGTTTGACGTGTATGCACCTAGGGATATCATTTGTATTGAATATAAAATCCTATATTTAAGCTGACATACTATTATTACTTTGACTCAAACCTTGCGAAAAAAATGTCCAAAGCTGCATCCAAGTTTCTTTTACACATTGTTAGATTTTATGGGTAACATTTCAACCTACCCTGTCTAAAGTTTGACGTGTATGCACTGAGGGATGTCATTTGTATTAAATATAAAATACTAAATTTAAGCTGGCACACTATTATTACTTTGACTCAAACCTTGTGAAAAAATGTCCAAACCTGCATCCAAGTTTCTTTTACACAGTGTTAGATTTTATGGCTAGCATTTCAACCTTCCCTGTCTAAAGATTGACGTGTATGCACCTAGGGATATCATTTGTATTGAATATAAAATCCTATATTTAAGCTGACATACTGTTATTACTTTGACTCAAACCTTGCGAAAAAAATGTCCAAAGCTGCATAAAAGTTTTTTTTACACATTGTTAGAATTTATGGGTAACATTTCAACCTTCCCTGTCTAAAGTTTGACGTGTATGCACCGAGGGATGTCATTTGTATTGAATATAAAATCCTATATTTAAGCTGGCATACTATTATTACTTTGACTCAAACCTTGCGAAAAATATGTCCAAAGCTGCATCCAAGTTTCTTTTACACGTTGTTAGATTTTATGGGTAACATTTTAACCTTAACTGTCTAAAGTTTCACGTGTATGCACCGAGGGATGTCATTTGTATTGAATATGAAATGATATATTTAAGCTGGAATAATATTATTACTTTGACTCAAATCTCGCAAAATATTTTCTGTTGGATTTTACAGTCAGTAAAGTTTTTCTTATACATCATTAGACTTTGTAAACAATATTCCTAGGCCAGGGATGAAAATTGAAAGAGATAGCCCAGATAGCACGCATACTTGCAGCAAGTTTGATTTTTTCTGGATAATATCTTGTCATAACAAATTTGATGTGACAAACTTCCAGACAAATTTCTGCAAGTTAGATGGAACATAAAGCCACCGCTCCTTTGCAAAGCTACTTTGCTGCAAAACTGTGGCAAACTAGTCATGAAAACCTTGAAACAAGTGAACATTCTTAGACTTACTGCATTCTTTTTTCCAACTTGCAGACTTGTCATACTGAACTTGAACAAGTTTGCAGGCTTGCAAAGCAAGACTGCTGCAAGTTTGATGCAAACTAAATTTGCTTCCTGGGAGAGAATTAGTACTAAATGTATTGAGGTGATCAGAACGTATGTAGTATCAATTCGTGTTTGACAGATCTTTGATCTGAGTTAGAAAATCTTGAACTTATAAAATATCATAAATCAATGTAGACTCTAAACAAGTGCGTACATTTCAACAAATATGATGCCTTCGCTTACATATGTAAATATGCATGTATGTTGCATAATTTAAAAACTATTTAACGAATAATGCTGAAATTTTGAATTTAAGACTGTGCAACATCTATGTTTGCCATTTAACTTTTTGATTTCAATCCTCATTTTAACGATTACTGAAGTTACAGTCGTCAAAAACACAACAGAAAGATATTGACATATTAAAATTCAGATCAATGCTTTTATGCGGCTAAGAATTTTCTAATGTTCATTAAAAATAAAATAGAATATTATTTGCAAAATAAATGTTGTTAAAAAAATAAAATAAATAAATAAAAATAATGTATTAAAATATACAAAATGTATTAAAAATATAAAATATATTAAAAATATAAAATATATTAAAATATAAAATATAGTAAAATATAAATATATATTAAAATATAAAATATAGTAAAATATAAATATATATTAAAATATAAAATATAGTAAAATATAAATATATATTAAAATATAAAATATAGTAAAATATAAATATATATTAAAATATAAAATATATTAAAATACATAAAATATATAATGCGGCTAAGAATTTTTAAAAGTTCATTAAAAATAAAATAAAATACTACTTGCAAAATAAATATTATTAAAATAAATAAAAGAAATAAATAAAAGTGATATATTGAAATATGTAAAATATATTAAAAATATAAAATATACTAAAATATATTAAAAATATAAAATATACCAAAATATATAAAATATATTAAAAATATAAATATATTAAAATATATAAAATATATTAAAAATATAAAATATATAAAATATATTAAAATAAATAAAAGTAATAAAAAAAGTTAATAAAAGTTGATTAAAAGTTAAATGCGAATTTCAATCAAATTTTAACTTATTTTATTTATTACTTTTTGTTATGGAATAAATGAAATATAGTATTATGAAAAATTGTTCTGTGTATAATGAAATATCTATCTATCTATATAAGTAAAATTTCACTGTGATAGACAGTACCTCTTTCTCCTACCAGATGGTAGCAGTTGCGCTCTATTTAGACAAAACTATTACCTTGAGAAACTAAATTTGATCCGAACTTTTATAGATAGGCACAAATGATAACTCTAAGGTCATATCACAGAATCAAATCTTAAAACGCATATGTTACCTCACGTATTTGATTCTGAATTAGACGTATCATTGTTATATTAATAAAATTTCTTAAAATTATTTCAATATCATATGTACCTTATTGAGTCAAAACGAACTTATACTGTTCCGTATTTGATCCCAAATTAAACGCATTATTTTTCTTGTAATAAAATTTCATAAAATTGTTTCAATATCATGTGTACCTTATTGATTCAAAACGAACTTATACTGTTCCGTATTTCATCCCAAATTAAACGCATTATTTTTCTGGTAATAAAATTTCATAAAATTGTTTCAATATCATGTGTACCTTATTGATTCAAAACGAACTCATACTGTTCCGTATTTGGTCCCAAATTAAACGCATTATTTTTATGGTAATAAAATTTTATAAAATTGTTTCAATATCATATGTACCATATTCAGTCAAAACGAACTCATACTGTTCCGTATTTGATCCCAAATTAAAAGCATTATTTTTCTGGTAATAAAATTTCATAAAATTGTTTCAATAACATATTTACTTTATTGAGTCAAAACGAACTTATACTGTTCCGCATTTGATCCCAAATTAAATGCATTATTTTTCTGGTAATAAAATTTCATAAAATTGTTTCAATATCATATGTACCTTATTGAGTCAAAACGAACTTATACTCTTCCGTATTTGATCCCAAATAAAACGCATTATTCTTCTGGTAATAAAATTTCATAAAACTTTTACAGTTTAAAAGTTTCTTATCAAGGCGTAAAGAACATAAACTGTCGCGTATTCGATTACGAATGAGATGCATCACTCTAATGTTAATAAAATTTCCAAACAGAGTGTGATTAATATACCGTGCATACAATGCATAATACTCTTTTGTGTAGCTTTTAACTAATCACATTAAGTGAAGTGCCGTTAGAATCATCCTTTTTGACAACGGGTAATATATTTTCCATTCCACATGATTTAATATCCAGAGAAATGCTTGAAAAAAAATGATTATTACATATAGTGCTGTGATAGATCGTAACCTGTGTCGTATTACAAAAGACTGAAAATTTTACACTCGTGTTGTAAGACATAAACTAAAAATACGTAAAATTATCTAAAAAACTGAATATTTTTAAGCTTCAAACAAAAAAAAAATGTTATAGCTGTTTATTACACGAAACTCGCATATAGCTTGTCATTTGACGGGATCAGTAAAAGTTTTAATTTTCCAGAATTGTAAAGTACCCTATGAGGCTGGTAAAAAAGTGGTTTGTTTTTTGGACGAGAATTATCTGGCACACGCTCAATAAGTTGACTAACTTCATACTCCTATAAGGTCTCCCGATACTGTGAATGCAGTTTAGAATTAAGTTGAATTCATTTAGAAAGATAATTCAAATTTTTTGTAGCTACCTCGAAATTATCGTTAAGTTCTTCAAATTTTGTTTTGCCACAGGGATTAATGGATGTAAAGGAATGAAACTATCATTTTCACTACACCCTGGAGGTAGATAGAATTTGTTGTTAATACCAGTGATAAAATTTTTATTGCAACAAAAAATAATCGATGATTAAATTTAAAATTATCACATATGTACCTAATCTATTATTTAAGCCAAATATAAAAGACAATTATTTACGTAATATCTAAGTTCAGTGATAAAACGTATGAAAATAAAACAAATGATATTTATGCATTTTAAAATTAAATGAGATGATTAAAGGAATGATGCCCTAAAGCTAGAAAAAAATGTTATTTTACATATTTATTATGTGACAAATTGATAAATTTAATCGCTTGATTTTAACCGGGGAAAATACGGCTTGAAATAATGGCATTAAATGCTAGAAAAGTGGGAAGGTGTGGATTTCGTTGCTAACTCTTACTCATGAAAAATCCAATATAGATGACTCTATCCATTCCAGGTACAACTTCTTCATAGATTCGTAAACAGACAAACAGACAGCTTAAGCTATTATTATATTGGGGATTAGTTAAACATAGTTTCATTTTCTTAACACCCTTAAGTAAATTTTAAAAACAGACGTAATTGAAATGTTAAATTAACAATCAACATAAGCTGTTAAAATTATATATAAATGAAGGTTCAAAGTAAAACAAATCTAGTGTAAAACCTATGTTAATTTCTTGACTATTAAAAAATACGCAATTATTTTATCTTTACTGAATAATGAGTCATCAGAATTGAATACTTGTAAGATACAGCCAAAATTATGTATTTAATGATGTTCGAAAATTTTGGCTTAATAATAGACATATTATTTAAATATTCTTTGACTAAAATATTTATAATAACGTTCTTTACAAGCACAGATACACATAAACACACATACAGAATGCATAACAAAATTAAAAATCTGCCCTAATCCATACAGTTTAATTATACATAATTACGTATTTTTACTTTCGTATTTTTTTCATTGCAAAATACTTATACGAGACGCATACAGAAAGTAAATTTGCCAATGTTTTCCCCTTTAAAATAAATGCATTTAGCCTTGTCAATTCAGCATGCGTAACAGATCTATGGCTTATCAATCGTACATCAGCTGGACAGGTCACGCCTTGAGCCAGTAGCGTGGTATTAGTGGTCCGCACTGGAAGCTCTAATTCTTTCTCCCGCCACCTGTAAGGGAAGGGAATTCAGCTCATTGACTTCTTACCACTTGGTGAAACAGTAAAAGCTGACCGTTACTGTGAAACACTGAGGAAATTACTATCTGCTATTCAAAATAAGAGGCGTTGAATGCTTGCTGCAGGTGTTGTGCTCCTCCACATACAGCTCGAAGAACAGCTGAGAGTTGTTTGATCAACCATACACCCCTGATCTTACTCCCAGCGATTTGCCTGTTTTCTTGCGCCTCACGAAATTCCCGTTTTCCAGTGAGCTCTTTTGGCAACGATGAAGAGCTGAATACGTCTATCACACGCCCGTTTCATTCACAGGCGGCAGAGTTCTACGACAGAGGGATACAAAAATTGATCCCACAATACGACAAATGTCTCAATTCTGGTGATGGCTATGTTGAAAAATATTGAAACATTGATGTACTTGTTGCCAATAGATATGTTTCTGAAAGTGTGAGTTCTTCTTTCTTTCTTTTAAATAGGGAAACCTACTTTCTATATGTGCCTCGTACTGTAGGGTTCAGGAACATTTTACTATGGAAACAACATAAATGTTGTTAATATTATTTCTGTTAAGACCTTATAACATGGGAAGAAGGTACGAGTTGACAACTATTTCTAGAGACTATTTCGTGCTGCAGACAAGTGAAAATCTACATGAGGTTCCAAAATTTCAAAATTTTCGTTGTGCATTTTCTATAACAATATTTAAAAAAAATATTAGTTGTTATTCGAATATTTTGTTCGTTCTAAATAAATTTTTAAAATTACTTAAATTATACTGTGTAGTTCAAAAATAACTCTTTTCCCACGATTGCTTAAAAATGCTCAGACAACAACATACCGCTTCAAATTCGACTTATTATGCTGGGTATAAGGTTACTATTTTGTCAAAGTACTCGATCCAAATTCACATTTCCCCATTAGCGAGGAATTCCATACTGGACACTGGGTCATAAAAGTACTGATTGAAAGTAAAGAAAAGGGGGAGATACTGTCATTTGCCACCTTACGAACTGTGTATCAACCAAATATTTGTATCTCTGACATTCTATATGATATTTTTTCACTTCTGCAATAAATGTTATCTCCAACTCAGTGCACCGCGCTATCATACATGATAAAGTGTCCATTTTGAAAGCTACAGTCTCATGCTTCTTGTCTCTGAATGGCTGAATTTGTTCGACTAGTACCACATTTCCCATACTGGAGGGGATTAGCCGAACTTGTAGAACGCCCCTTTCATATACATTTCACCTAACTGTAGATCAAAAGAGCAAAAATTGATCCCACAATACGACAAATGTCTCAATTCTGGTGATGGCTATGTTGAAAAATATTGAAACATTGATGTACTTGTTGCCAATAGATATGTTTCTGAAAGTGTGAGTTCTTCTTTCTTTCTTTTAAATAGGGAAACCTACTTTCTATATGTGCCTCGTACTGTAGGGTTCAGGAACATTTTACTATGGAAACAACATAAATGTTGTTAATATTATTTCTGTTAAGACCTTATAACATGGGAAGAAGGTACGAGTTGACAACTATTTCTAGAGACTATTTCGTGCTGCAGACAAGTGAAAATCTACATGAGGTTCCAAAATTTCAAAATTTTCGTTGTGCATTTTCTATAACAATATTTAAAAAAAAATATTAGTTGTTATTCGAATATTTTGTTCGTTCTAAATAAATTTTTAAAATTACTTAAATTATACTGTGTAGTTCAAAAATAACTCTTTTCCCACGATTGCTTAAAAATGCTCAGACAACAACATACCGCTTCAAATTCGACTTATTATGCTGGGTATAAGGTTACTATTTTGTCAAAGTACTCGATCCAAATTCACATTTCCCCATTAGCGAGGAATTCCATACTGGACACTGGGTCATAAAAGTACTGATTGAAAGTAAAGAAAAGGGGGAGATACTGTCATTTGCCACCTTACGAACTGTGTATCAACCAAATATTTGTATCTCTGACATTCTATATGATATTTTTTCACTTCTGCAATAAATGTTATCTCCAACTCAGTGCACCGCGCTATCATACATGATAAAGTGTCCATTTTGAAAGCTACAGTCTCATGCTTCTTGTCTCTGAATGGCTGAATTTGTTCGACTAGTACCACATTTCCCATACTGGAGGGGATTAGCCGAACTTGTAGAACGCCCCTTTCATATACATTTCACCTAACTGTAGATCAAAAGAGCGAAATATTAAAATTATATATAAATGAAGGTTCAAAGTAAAACAAATCTAGTGTAAAACCTATGTTAATTTCTTGACTATTAAAAAATACGCAATTATTTTATCTTTACTGAATAATGAGTCATCAGAATTGAATACTTGTAAGATACAGCCAAAATTATGTATTTAATGATGTTCGAAAATTTTGGCTTAATAATAGACATATTATTTAAATATTCTTTGACTAAAATATTTATAATAACGTTCTTTACAAGCACAGATACACATAAACACACATACAGAATGCATAACAAAATTAAAAATCTGCCCTAATCCATATAGTTTAATTATACATAATTATGTATTGTTACTTTCGAATTTTTTTCATTTCAAAATATTTATACGAGACGCATACAGAGAGTAAATTTGCCAATGTTTTCCCCTTTAAATAAACTCAATTAGCCTTGTCAATTGAGCATGTGTAACAGATCTATTGGGTATTAATCGTATACCAGCTGGACAGGTCCCGCTTCTGGCCAGTAACTCGATAGCAGTGGTCTGAAATGAAAGCTCTAATTCCTTCTCCCGCCGCCTGCAAGGGAAGGGAATTCTGCTCATTGACTTTCTACTACTTGGTGAAACAGTAAAAGCTGACCGTTACTGTGAAACACTGAGGAAATTGCTATCTGCCATTCAAAATAAGAGGCGTGGAATGCCTGATGCAGGTGTTGTGCTCCTCCACATACAGCTCGAAGAACATTAGCTGTTTTGACGAAATTTGGCTGAGAGTTGTTTGGTCAACCATACACCCCTGATCTTACTCCCAGCCATTTGCCTGTTTTCTTGAACCTCAAGAAATTCCCGTTTTCCGGTGAGCATTTTTTCAACGATGAAAATCTGAAGACGTCTGCCACACGCCGGTTCTATTCACATGCGGCAGAGTTCTACGACAGAGGGATACAAAAGTTGATCCCACAATACGACAAATGTCTCAATTCTGGTGATGGCTATGTTGAAAAATAGCTGTACTTGTTGCCAATAGATATATTTCTGAAAGTGTGAGTTCTTTTTTTTCTTTTAAATAGGGAAACTTACTTTCTATATGTGCCTCGTACTGTAGGCTTCAGGAACAATTTACTATGGAAACAACATAAATGTTGTTAACATTATTTCTTTTAAGACCTTATAACAGGGAAGAAGATACGAGTTGACAACTATTTTTAGAGACTATTTCGTGCTTCAGACAAGTGAAAATCTATATGTGGTTCCATATTTTCAAGAATTTCGTTGTGCATTTTGTATAACAATATCTAAAAGATATTAGTTGTTATTCAAATATTTTGTTCGTTCTAAATAAATTTTTAAAATTACTTAAATTATACTGTGTAGTTCGAAAATAACTCTTTCCCCACGATTGCTTAAAAATGATCAGACAACAACATACTGCTTCAACTTTGACTAATTATGCTGGGTATAAGGTTACTATTTTGTCAAAGTACTCGATCCAAATTCACATTTCCCCGTTAGTGAGGAATTCTATACTGGATACTGGAACATAAAAGTACTGCATGAAAGTAAAGAAAAGGGCTAGCTATTGCCATTTGCCGCCTTACGAACTCTGTATCAACCAAATATTTGTATCTCTGACATTCTATATGATATTTTTTCACTTCTGCAATAAACATTATCTCCAACTCAGTTCACCATGCTATCATACATGATAAAGTGTCCATTTTGAAAGCTACGATATTAAGATCATGCTTCTTCTCTCTGATTGGCTGATTTTGTTCGACTAGTTCCACTTTTCCCATACTGGAGGGGATTAGCCGAACTTGTAGAACGCCCCTTTCATATACATTTCACCTAACTGTAGATCAAAAGAGCGGCTTGAAATACTTGTTAGTGTGGGAGCACTAATGCGATAAGGCCCTAATGTGTAACCTAAATGAAAATGAAACCTATTTCTAGACTTCTTAAAATTCTAAAAAAATATGATTAATTTATATTTTGAAAAAAATATTATTAAAAGAAGTATAATGTCATCAATTAAGCACGGAACAAACGTAAAATTTAAAATTATCTTGTTTGCTTTACGTGTATGACCCCTAGGATATGATGCGAAGATAAGCATTGACTAGCATTGACTATCTAGCTTGACTGTTTCGTGAATTAAAATCTACGTGTGCTAGAGTATTTTCAGACAAATGGAAAATGAAACAGTCAAATGAAACAGTTGTCAATATTTTAGTATCGTGTAATAAAGCCTTTACAAGGACTACATATACACATTTAATCGTTCTTTATGAACCAAACACAATCTTAAAGAAATCTCTAACATCACTACTATAAGAGTGGATTAGTTAAGATATATATTACTGATAAATTATGAAATTTTAAAAATAAATCAAGATATGTGTATTTTTAATATTATAGTTAATATATCAGTTATTATTTTTTAATTTGTTGTTGAAACATTCATCATTTTGCTGTTTTTAGTAATTAATTATTTGTGTACTCCAATAAAGTTAAGAAAGCAATGTCACGATAATTTCAATTTTAGAAATCATTCTGTATGCCACTAAAAAATTACTTACTCGGGAAAAATATTTTAACTTATAAATCTGTTTTAAACTATTAAAAATGCAAACTACCTAATAGTATAAATTTGCAGAAAACCGAGTGTTATTCAATTAGTATTACCTTTTCTAAAGAAAACTAATATATTTCTTTACGGAGATGCAGTACTTCATACATAGATTTAAATCTTTCATTAACACATTTTATGAAATATGCACATTTTGGCACTAAATAAGCTTGGATCATTTTTAAGGAAAATTAATTAGTTCAACGAAGAGAATTTCAAACTCAACACATTTATAACGATCAATATTATAAAAACAAATTTCAAACTTCGACCAGAGATGTATAAACTGCAGAAAGTGCGATAAAATATTAGAGACATTTTTTTATGCATGTTTAGAAACAACTTGCCGTTAATAATTAAATAAATCACAATTATGTCAAAAAAATTCTTTCACTTTTATTAAATTAAAGGAAGCTATATATAGATTCTTTTCCCTCGTAGATTGATTAAATGTAGGAAATTACTAAGTAAGATTTATGTTATTTTTGTGAGCTTAAAACTAGTCTTGTATAAGAAATAATTTTAGTCTAGTAAAAATATCTAGCATATTACCAATATTGACACGACTTTGAGATTAAGTGGAAATAATATATAAATTTTCATGTCATTAATCAATATTTTAAAGAATTGCTTTACTATATTTTTTAGGGAGTCACACATTTTAAATACTTGAACATACTTATTACTAGTAGAAATGAGATAAAGGCTGAAATTAGAAACTGAATGTTGAT
>CM063505.1:107542407-107547407 GCA_032207245.1 Pardosa pseudoannulata | reverse complement strand
AATTGTCTAAATTTATAAAATAAATCTCACGTGAAAGTCTATATCATTGTATTATTGTTGACATTAATTTTACAAGTCAACTTGTTGTCTAGATAGATTCTAAAATATTTAGTTCCTCTCTCGAATCAAACAGGCTGTCCACTAAATATGAAAAGCAACAGTGAAATATAATTATAACTGATATAAAATTCTTTCTTTTAAACAGCATTTTTCCTCCATCGCTCGAGGATGCCAATGTGTCTCTGAAAGTAATTGTGCATACATTTCATTTTTTATTCTTATCAAGGATTGGAGTTGTTCGCAAATAATGTTTTTGCTATTTTAACGTGATTGTTATGTCACTGTAATTATTAAACAAAACCGAAAAATTCTTTGAACCTGTATTCGGATAACTTTGCCAGCATGTCTTCATAAAATGGGAGAACAAAAATATAAAAAAAATATAAATATCTTCTTTTTTCTTACAGAAAAATCAATAGAAGATTGGAATTGTCTATTACATATTATATCAAAATTATATAGAAAAGGGGTTGAGTTCCACCTGTTGTTTCCAGATATCCACACTCATGTAATTTTGTTACATTTTGTAACAAATTTATTTAAAACTTTTGAATAGGGGTAAACCACTTTTCAAGGTGAGCTGAATGTTTTCTAAACGACAAAAGAAAAATTAAAAAGTTAAATAGAATAAAGGAAAAGTAATTAAGAACAAATTCATAAGTTTAAATCATTATATAAAGTGGTTAATTTTTGACAGTGTAAATCTTTCTTATAATCATTAGTCCTGAATCCGTTTCCTTCTGTCATGATGGGACATAAATTGCAGGCACTTTAAAAGTTTGTCTATTGTTTTATTAGAAAAACATTAAAGTATTTATTGGAAAATGAATCTATGAAAAATATCATTCAGCTGATTTCTTAGTTAATGATTCTTTGTGTTAGAATAAAGAAAATCCCTCTTCATGTGTAGCAAAGAATTACATTGCAACACCGTCGATTCCAGTAGGTAGAAAGAGACTTAGACAAGAGTGGAAGAGATTCCAGCGACCTTTACCTTCGACCCGGATTGACTAATGGAGTTTGCTACCCTCTCTTTCCCATGGAAGACAGTTAAAGTAGTCTGGATTTTTTCCCCTTAGAGTGAGCATGCGAGTACGACAGACAAAAATGAAAGAATCATCTGTTACTGAAGCTGCCTTTCATCATTCAGTACTTATATACTGATTGACCTCAAAAACCTAATAGTTCAACAAACACGATGAAATTGAAAATTTGCAACTAATGATGTTTTAATTTCAAATGAAATGTTTCAAATAAAGTACCACCAAATGGTATGTTATCGATCATTTATATCTGGTGTCTAATATTTTAGAGTTTCTCAACAGAACTGGATCTTAAATTCAAATGTGCTATGCTGTGTAATTGCCTTTTATTTTCAAATAACATGGCAGAAGAGAAGGATAACATCGTAAAAAATATTAAGTAGCTGTATAGAAATCAATTTTTTTTCTACTTGTATGCTCTAAAACGTTGCTACTTACTTCTTTACATTTGTTCTTTCCGTTAAGGCCCCTCCACACTATGGTCCACTGAAAGCCATCACCACCGTCTGGAGATGCTTTGGCTTATCGTGGCCAATGCCGGCAGACGATAAAATAGCCTTGGCGGACGATGGCTTCCGAGGCAGGTTTTCTCCAAAGATCAAAGGCAGCCAGATGCGCAACTAAAGTGCGCAGTAGACCCTATGGCCGAATCAATGCGCTTAGCTCATTTAGTAGCCCAGCGTGTGGATGCGACCATCGTTCGAGGTCACCATCAGGAAGTGGTGAACAACTGGCCATAGTGTGGAAGCTACATTAGAGGGAAACATTTCGTACGTTCTTAACACAGTGTATGCGGGACACGTACTAGTACGTTTTCTGACGATTGATACTTGAGCACGGGACGCGTACTAGTACGGGTTAGTGTAATAACATGGTTTGTTTGTGGGTACTAAAATAACAGTATATACAAGAAATCGAAGCCCAATGCTCTTGTCTACCACATAGATTCTGGAAAAATTTAGACAGATAAAAACTAGTTTTTACATTATTAGTTTTATGATTGCTCTTTTCATTTTTATAATTTAAAAATATTTATATATAACATAATTAGTAAAAATTTAAACTATATACTACTATTTCTATTTGATTTTTCATATTTATAATACTATTATAAATTTATCCACTAAAAATATATATTTTTTGTTTACAAAAATCTTATGGTTGTTATTTATATATTCCTATTTATGTATTTGTTTATATATTTCAATATAAAATACGAAAAGTTGGTTAAAAAATTAAATAATTTTCGATCTATTGAGATTTAACTGAATAACTAAATTTACGCTCAAAACGCCTGCTCCCGGTACAATTCCGCTGAGAAATGTACCCGTACACAATATGTTAATTAATAGAAGGTGTAATTAATGTAGAAATAGGGAAATTCAATAGTTATTATACGTCATATTATTCAATATTATTCAATTATATATATTATTCAATAGTTCTTATGTTAACATCCCATGTGATATGTTGTGCAATTGCGTTTTATTTCCCTTTTTTGACCTCTCCCTTAACATGATATAAGATAATGATAACACCGTAAAAATATTAAGTAGTAGTAGAGAAATCAAATTGTTTTTCTTTGCTATTAAATCTTTACTTCTGTTCTTTTCGTTAAAGGAAGAAATTTTGTACATTTTGAAACGTAAAACTCTTTATAAAAAGAGAGGTAGTTTTTAGTCTAACTTATTAAGATTCCTCAATAACAAATTTGTGACTTATATCTGTTAAAACTAAACATTCTTTTATGTTCTTATTCCTTTCTTTCTGAAGTGAGCCTATCGGGTAACCAAGTAATTAAATTTTCGAAAACTAGATGGAATGTCAAGATGTTATCGAACGTTGTTTATTCCGTCGTAATTTGGTTTTCATAAATTACTGGATGCATTTCTCGATAACGTAGTACTTTCATTGATTGATGACTGGAATAAACAATGGTAGTTAACGATGAACAAATCCCAAATGATATAAAAAGACAAAAAAGATCCTAAAGAAACGATGGGATTAAAAAGCAAGTCTAAAATGAAAAAAATTAGCTACATAAACCTTAGAATATATGGTGTAGTGAAAATGCATAGATGAGCATACACATATTTTCCTCTATTTTAAAATGTTATAAAAATGTAATTTGTTTTTCATAAATTACTGGATACAATCTTCGATAACGTAGTACTTTCATCGGTTGATGACTGGAATAAACAATGATAGTTAATGATTAACATTAAATGAAAATCCCAAATCCTATAAAAAGGCAAGAAAGATCCTAAAGAAAGGACTGGATTAAAAAGCAAGACTAAAATGGAAAAATATATGTACATAAATCTTTCAAAAATACGGTGCAGTGAAAATGCATAGATGAGCATACACATATTTTCCTCTATTTTAAAATGTTATAAAAATAAATATATGTATAATGACTGTAAACAAAAAACTTATTTTGTAACTATTTCAACATTCTAGTATGCTTCAAAGTATGCTCGAACATTTTTAGCATGCTTAGAACAAATGAGATATTTGAATTTGAATATGATGAGAAAAATTGATATCGTGTTTTGTTTCAAATATTCATTAAAGAACTTTCCAATATATTGAGCTAAGCTTTTTCTTTCTAAAATAAAGGGCATTACTTTTTCTGCAAATAGTACATTGAGAATGAAGATATATAGAAAATAAATTGAGACTTTCATAAAACTTTTTATACGAATACTAAATTTCAGAGTAATTAATAGTAATTATTCTACAATTCTTCTTCATTAAATCTGATATTGCTTTCAATTTTTTATTAATTTTTAAATTATATTAATCACCATCAATATAAAACAGATCCGAATACGAAATAATTGTTTACCAAAACAAGGATAACATATTTCAATTTAACAATTTCATAAACTTAAGAAATATAAGGTAAAGCAATAAAAAGTGATATTCATTGCGATTTATTCTTGTACTTTGCTAAAAGTTATTAAAATGGTATATATTAAAACTACCTACGTTTCAAGGAGAGCTAAAGTACCATTAAAATAAAAATATTGGGGTGATGACGTAATTGGATACCTTTGCGTTTATAGTTTATAGAACAGTTAGCCGAAACGGGTATGCAAAGACATCTTACGAAATTTCTCATTAATTAGCGTCTCTCGTGGCGAATCCATATAACATTGTAAGTAATTCCTCCATATTTGCGGGAGTTAAGAAGAAAAAAGTTAAAACGAACTTTTGTTCATTATAAGACGCCGAACAGTTGAAAACGGCAGTTTGTACCAGTAGTGGTCTGTGTTGACCAAGTGCCAAGCGTGCCGTTTATTTTACTCCCCGACAGAGAAAAGAAATTGTGCTTTGTGTGACCGAGTAAGCTGGGAGCCAAAGGTCTTTTCAGCTATCCCAAATACAAGGGTCAAAGGGGGGTGGGTGTCAACCTCCCCTAAAACCGAGGTTTAATGTTTGGGAAAGGGAGAAGCGAAAGGCACTTCCGGCTGAACTTCTAAGGAAGGAGCTTGATCTAATAGTGATCTCCTCTCTAGACACCAGATTGCATCAGCATTAGAACAAACGATAAAGAAATGTGCAAAAATATATATAAAAAAAAGTAAAAGAAGCACTCCACGTGCTACGCCTAAAAAAATTGCCAATGTAAAAGAGAAAGCTGCATTCTTTTCCTTCCTTCTTTCTCTTAGGCAACCCTATACTTTTCATTATCATGTGCTGATGTGTTCGTTGTTCCCTTGTCATTTTTACAATGCGTCCTTTCGAGGCTCTGCCCAGAAGGACCGGAACTCCAAGGATGGTCCTGAATCGTCTCCTGGAGACCAATCACAATTCTCCAAAACTTGGTGAAGTTTAAGAGCAATTATTTTCACTGGCCACACCACACGCTTCCTCGAGTCGAGAAAAAACTTA
>CM063505.1:107527407-107537407 GCA_032207245.1 Pardosa pseudoannulata | reverse complement strand
TTCTTATTCAAATTCCTTTTGTCTGTCTAATTAGTGTAATATTATTTTTTTATCTAAAAATATAATTAATTGTAGGATTAATTTTGTTCGATAAAAGGATAGAAAATAATACAGTAATTTTTAATCAGATACGCAAGAAAGTATTTTTAACGTTCTTATATTTCCTGCAGGAAAAATTATTTATGTAAGCTTAAATAACATACAAGAATTAAAACTGTAAATAAAAGCAGTACTAAAAAGTAGATAATTTGCACTTTAACCTACAACTCAGAATTTTTTTTTCAAGTACGCAAAATGTTTATACATGGCACTATTTTATGATAAAAATACAACCTTAGAATTTTAACAAAATAACTTAACTACATAATTCAGATTCTTATGTGTAATGCTGTATTTATTTGGTCATCGTCGTTGTATCACCAATGACACAGAATATGTAATTTTAAAACTAAAAATAAATATGTTTTAAAAGATATTAAAGAAATGAAGAAACCTAAATAAAAAATTAATTGGATAATTACTGATATTAACTATAAAAATTTAAACAATTCTCTTTTATATCAATGAGTATTTTCATGATCTTTTCTAATATAATCCAAAGCTGTAGATTAACTATTGCGCCCCCTTCGATTCTGAATTATGAAATAACATTAAGCTTTCATTATACTAATTGTGTAATAAGAGCATGTTTATAAATCCTGCGCTGTGGTAAGACCTTATAATATATTTTAGATGTAGAGAAATTGTAAGTGAAGAACTGTAAGAATAGAAGTAAAAAGGATTGTAAAAGTTTGAGAAAGTGTAAGAATATCATGGCATCTATGATCCTAAACTAATTATTGTTAGCTTGATTACTGTCACTTATACTAATAATTTATATTATTAGCTATTCACAATCATATTTTTATCTATTATCTAAAAGTCAATAAGAGCATGTTTCTAAATCCTATTCTATGATAAAACCCCAGAGTATTTTTTAGATTAGGAGAAATTGTAAGTGAAGAACTGTAAGAATAGTAGTAAAAAGATTGTAAAACTTTGAGAAAATACAAGAATATGGTGGAATCTATGATCATATTCTAATTATTGTTAGCTTGATTACTGTCACTTATACTAATAATTTATATTATTAGCTATTCACTATCATATTTTTATCTATTATCTAAAAGTCAATAAGAGCATGTTTCTAAATCCTAGGCTATGATAAAACCTCAGAGTATTTTTTAGATTAGGAGAAATTGTAAGTGAAGAACTGTAAGAATAGTAGTAAAAAGATTGTAAAACTTTGAGAAAATACAAGAATATGGTGGAATCTATGATCATATTCTAATTATTGTTAGCTTGATTACTGTCATTTATACTAATAATTTATATTATTAGCTATTCACTATCATATTTTTATCTATTATCTAAAAGTCAATAAGAGCATGTTTCTAAATCCTAGGCTATGATAAAACCTCAGAGTATTTTTTAGATTAGGAGAAATTGTAAGTGAAGAACTGTAAGAATAGTAGTAAAAAGATTGTAAAACTTTGAGAAAATACAAGAATATGGTGGAATCTATGATCATATTCTAATTATTGTTAGCTTGATAACTGTCATTTATACTAATAATTTATATTATTAGCTATTCACTATCATATTTTTATCAATTATCTAAAAGTCAATAAGAGCATGTTTCTAAATCCTAGGCTGTGATAAAACCTCAGAGTATTTTTTAGATTAGGAGAAATTGTAAGTGAAGAACTGTAAGAATAGGAGTAAAAAGATTGTAAAACTTTGAGAAAATACAAGAATATGGTGGAATCTATGATCATATTCTAATTATTGTTAGCTTGATTACTGTCATTTATACTAATAATTTATATAATTAGCTATTCACTTTCATATTTTTATCTATTATCTAAAAGTCAATAAGAGCATGTTTCTAAATCCTAGGCTATGATAAAACCTCAGAGTATTTTTTAGATTAGGAGAAATTGTAAGTGAAGAACTGTAAGAATAGGAGTAAAAAGATTGTAAAACTTTGAGAAAATGTAAGAATATGGTGGAATCTATGATCATATTCTAATTATTGTTAGCTTGATTACTGTCACTTATACTAATAATTTATATTATTAGCTATTCATTATCACATTTTTAACTATTATCTAAAAGTCAATAAGAACATGTTTCTAAATCCTACTCTATGATAAAACCTCAGAGTATGTTTTAGATTAGGAGAAATTGTAAGTGAAGAACTGTAAGAATAGAGGTAAAAAGGATTGTAAAAGTTTGAGAAAGTGTAAGAATATCATGGCATCTATGATCCTAATCTAATTATTGTTAGCTTGATTACTGTCACTTATACTAATAATTTATATTATTAGCTATTCACTATCATATTTTTATCTATTATCTAAAAGTCAATAAGAGCATGTTTCTAAATCCTATTCTATGATAAAACCTCAGAGTATTTTTTAGATTAGGAGAAATTGTAAGTGAAGAACTGTAAGAATAGGAGTAAAAAGGATTGTAAAAGTTTGAGAAAGTGTAAGAATATCATGGCATCTATGATCCTAATCTAATTATTGTTAGCTTGATTACTGTCACTTATACTAATAATTTATATTATTAGCTATTCATTATCACATTTTTAACTATTATCTAAAAGTCAATAAGAACATGTTTCTAAATCCTATTCTATGATAAAACCTCAGAGTATTTTTTAGATTAGGAGAAATTGTAAGTGAAGAACTGTAAGAATAGGAGTAAAAAGATTGTAAAACTTTGAAAAAATGTAAGAATATGGTGGAATCTATGATCCTATGCTAATTATTGTTAGCTTGATTACTGTCACTTATACTAATAATTTATATTATTAGCTATTCACTATCATATTTTTATCTATTATCTAAAAGACAATCCTTAAAAAGATAGCTTACTATATTAAATTCTCAGCACAAAATAATGTATACAGTCATGCTAAAAGAATCAAAATTAAGCATAAACATTTTATCGTGATAATTGGAAGATACCTGTATCAATTATAATCGAAATTATGATAAAAGTTTCAATTATTTTTACACGTATTTGAGGATTAAATTTAACCTTTAACAAAAATATAACTGTCTGTAGAGACTGTTTTTATAATCGCTATGAAACAGTAATAAAATGATCTGAAATTAAATATTCAAACATAATTTTAGAAGCACATTTTATTTTTTTCTCCTAACTTCGAGAGAATTATGGTAATTTTTCACTCATAAAAACATTTAATCACAGGAAATGAATATTCCTTAAGGTAAAAACAAGATTAATGAATTCCCAGATGCAATAAAATGAAAAGTTAACAAATAGTTATATTATAATAAGTACCAGCCATAAATACGCTTCCAATGGATAATGTTTTTAATTACACTCATATAAGTAGATTTTTCTCTTTTCTCTATAATTTAAGAAAAATTAACTAAAAAGATTGTAATTATAAAAACAATATTTACCGTCCAAATGTTTACTGTTTCATGATGCAGTGTAATAATACACAAATTAATAGCATTTATGTGCTTGTAATGTTAATCTTCAGAATTAAACTTATGGGTAAACATTAACTCCCTCCAAAATGCATTGTAAAAAATTATAAAATATATGACTTTTAAGATTGATTGCATATTAATATAAATTGTAAAGGTCATGTTATAAAATGTCATTTACAGAGGAAGTAAAGTATGATCTACGGCTTTGATGGAAGTGGTTGGGCTGACTAAAAATCTTCTGAGATTGAAACATCTGTTAACTTTTTTGTTTCAGTTTACTTTTGTAAATATAGGCAACATTTTTATTTAAAATTTTTTATTTAATATCTATAAAATGATAATATTTTATATTTTATGACTTTACTTTTTTAATATTTGACACTTTGTATGTATGAAAATTAATTTGTTATCCAAATAACTAATTAGATTAACTTGTAAACTATTTGGTATTACAATCTATATAATAAAGAAGAATGGCTGTTTGTTTGGCCTGCTACTACATTCAAAGTTTAACTGCAATCTAAAGAAACATTTTGCTCACTGGACTTTCTTTATATGAGGATGGACACTGTCTGCTTCACATTTCACTTGAGTCTTAATTTATGATGATAATAATTTAAAATTTCAAAATGATGATTGCATCACCCTGTAAAGTATACTTTTCCGCAACGCACAAAAACGGCGCACGGATTATTCCATGTGAAATCAACGCAATTTTAGAACAAATTCTACCTGACCCCCTCCAATTTTGATTAAATTTGGTATAGTAAGTGACTTCATGGTAATAAAGAAAATACCCAAATCTTATGTTCAAATAATAATTGGCTTGGGAGTTATAAGGCTTTAAAGTTGCCAGATTTGTCTGAAAAATACACTATCGGCATACCTTTAAATTACACTTGTTACTCACCTAATTAAGCTAGAGATATGTGCAAGGTGTTATTTTAAACCTTTTTTAATGGGCTTTCATATGATATACAACACATGATGACTTGAAATTTTTTTAAAATTAAAATTAAAATTAAAATTTAAAATTTAAATTTCTCAAAAAGCCAAGTTTTAAAATTTTGAAAAAAATCTCAAAAATTGCTCATATTATTGTTAATTAATCCTCAAAGTTTCATGTTGGGATCATAATGGGATCACAAGCTACAAAAGTTTTTTGTTTGGTATATTTACTATTGGAATAACGAAAATGAGATCATGCATTCATTACTTTTAATCTAACTCAGCTGTATAGGAGGGCATTAATGTTTACACATTAACCTATCGACATATATTCTAGTAAATAGTACATTTAACATTTGTGAAGATTTTAGAATGAAGAAAAATCATTAAAGTGCATTACTTTTGATGGATGGTGCTACTTATTTAGTTGAAACTGGTAGAAAGCTTTATGTGTTTTGAGAATTTCTATTTCAGAAAGAACATACATTGGTTTGAACACATTTACTTAACAAATTTTTAAACTGTCCTGTACGGTTCTATAATTCTTTTATTCAATACATTCTTACATTGTCGAAAAGTCAATTTTCCCCTCTCAAAGTGTATAACAGTGAAGTATATATATTCAATAATAATAAAAAAAAGAAAAAAAAATTCGATTTAAACATTTAATACCTTCAATTTAAACATTTAACAACAAGATTTTTTCTAAATATCTGCTATAAGCAACCTTATTTAACATTTAAAATAAATGTCTTAAATTATAGATTTTATAAAAAAATTTCTATTCTCACGATACTAACCACCATAAATTCTCACATGATCATAGTTTACTAGAAAAGAAAATATCTTACCACGCGATCAAGCGAGAACTGAGCTTTAAATTTCACAAGGCAGATATTTTGATTGTTTACTCTCCGGACAGAAAAGAGTAAAACATTGTGTACACCCAGTTTTTGTGTTGTTTTGTATGTAAAAAATACAGTCTTATTACAACTTTGGAAAATTTTGCACCATTTATCTACAATTAAAATAATTAATTTTATTTTAAATAAATATTAAACTCCATATTTATCCAACTAGTTAGTTAATAATAAGAATAAACTGTATTTTTGAATTGTTGATTGTACACATGAGATTTTTTTTATTTAAAAATCATCTTCAAGGCGTATTATACATAACAAGAGAATCCAGGGAGCACCATTTTGCACCATTTATCTACAATTAAAATAATTAATTTTAATTTTAATAAATATTAAACTCCATATTTATCCAACAAGTTAGGTAATAATAAGAATAAACTGTATTTTTGAATTGTTGATTGTACACATGAGATTTTTTTTTATTTAAAAATCATCTTCAAGGCGTATTATACATAACAAGAGAATCCAGGGAGAATTCTCGCATAAACCCCCCATCCCCAACTGGCATTACACTGATATCCATATGATAAACAAAACATATTCGCATAAAATATTCACTTCTGTTAAATATTGTATAAAGCTTATCTCAAAACGATTTATAGAATATTAAAAAAATCAAATTTTACTATTAATTTTTTCTTTTGTAGAAAAAATCAAAGGCAAAACATTGTAAACAAAGGAAAAATTCCCTTGTATGGAAATGAACCTAAGCAGCATGTTCAGAACGTAATTTGAGAATCATAAGAACTGTAGAGACACATGAAAAAGTTAAAATAATAAAAAAAAATTAAAATTAAAATTAAAAACTGGATGTCAGGGGTCTGAAAGTTTACAGAAATTTTGAATTTTTTAACAACCTTTAATATGTGTTGACTGACACAATTCTTTTGAATTCATGGAGTTTTCTTTAACATCTTGACATACAATGACATTTAGGAGACATCAATCATTTCAAGTGACAAAGTAAATTTTGACGTTTCCAAGACTTCAATAACTGTCTTTGGTAGATGTCGTGCAGCAAAACATTAAATCATTTAATTATTTAACTCAGGATTCGATTCTGTTTTTATTAGAATTTTCAAGTTGTAATGTGTTGTAAATGAAGTGTAAAAAATGTCAATTCGTTTACGCATTCGACAATGTTTTGACATGTCTCTCAATTTACTTAAATACTAATTTATATTACTCTATTACTTATTTATTGTTCATTAACAGCATATATGAACATAATTAAACATTACTTAACAATGCAATTTTCAAATTAATATATTCTCTTTCTCAACTTGCACAAAATTGTTTAGGTAAGCCAAACTAAATAGTATTCATCGGACACATTAAACACAGTTTTGTTTGCATGCCAACGGGTTAATAGACCTTTTACTTTTTAGAACTATTTTAAAGTCGATCTAAATTAGATTTATTTTACACAAATAATTTATGATAAAATACAATGTCTCTTCCATTACTTGTTACTTGTACTCGAACTTGATTCATACTATTGACATCACAGCGTTTATTACAATTCATACAGTTAGATTTCGGCGTGATAGATATATAAATGAAATGAACTGAATATGTTGCTAAGACAGGATTTAGAGTGTGTTCCAGAGGATTCGTTTTATATGCCATCATATATTATACAGGTGTCTTATTTGTGGTTTGATATTAAAACTCCTAGCTTGTTAAATAAGAAACTTTTTCATTTGAAGAAGGCGGGTGTGGCATTTAGATATCTTGAAATGAGCAATGCAATATAAAACATATAACTAAATTTAAAGCATTGACCAAGTACATGCTGTTTCTTTCATTTATTTAAAAACTTACTAGATGCAAATATCTTTATTTACATGTTTGCCAATAACAAAAAGTGCTTGATGCAAGTATATATTTTTCTCAGTACAATTAATCTAAATTAAATGACTACTTTAAATCTAAACTATCCAAACCGGAGGCAAGTATACATTAATATATTGTATGTGTATTTATGTTAAGAAATAATAATAGGCATTTGTGTTCAATAGCTCTTTACTCTTAAAAGGGTGTAAATGACGGAGACCCATGTATTTCTTTTACATTATTCCTCAAGATGCATATTATTTATCCTCTTGTACCGTTAATAGTATAATTAACGAGTAAAAATAACGCGTATAATTAGTATAATTAACGTCAGTAAAAGCTTCTGTAAATATATCTTATTACTTGTTTAGATTTCCAATACACCCCTAGATTGATTTCTCCCACTAGGTTTTGAATTTGCTTTGGAGATTACGCCTGTTCAGTTTAAGTTTTATTATAAGGTTAAATTTATTATACCGTTAATTTGTGAAACCACTATTTATAGCTATCCATGATTATCAAATAGATTGATTTAAATCATCAATCTGTTTCTGTTTATTTTCTAGTCTTTTACGATGGATGCAAATTTATTGCACCATTTAAATCAGTTTATAAGTATATTTAATTCCCAAAATCCAACACAAGTAAAAATTCAATTTTTGTACCATAGTCTGAATACATGACATACGGATTTAAATTTTCTATTTTTTTCAACATGAGGTTGCTTTACTCTGATTTCTTTCACATCGTAATCATCACTACATATTTTAAGAAAAGGTTTGTAAGTATCTAATGTGATGAGCTGTGTAAAAAACTTCCTTACTTATATCTTCTTATATCATATGTTTAGATTCACAATACTTTCTTAGAATTATTTCTCTAATCAGAGTTTAGTTTTGGGCTGGATTTTTTTTATTATTTTAGGGTTTGTATTAAATTCATTTTCTCGCTACTTTATGAAATAAATATTTATTACTATTCTTAATAGTTCGTTAGATTGTTTCCCTCACTAGTTTGGATTTCACATTATAGTGTCTGATTCTGTTTATTTTCTAGAATGAGAATTTATGGATCCATCTTGAATTCCGGATTCATTAATACGAATTAAATTTATCATATTCTGAATCCAGATTTCATGTTATTCATTTGTTTTACAATCTTTCAGTATTAGGTTGATTTACATTTATATATTTAATCTCACAGCCTTCGCTCCTTATTCTAAGAAGTGGATTACATTCATCGTTAGTAGTAAGGCATGAAAAGAAGCTTTCTGAATTATATCTTAGCACTTCTTTAGATTCACAATACTGCTAGATTAATAGATTAATTTGTCAAATTAAGTTTGATTTTACCTTAGGTTTTGCTTTTGCTCGATTTCAGAATTTCATTCTGAAGTAAAACTTTTTGTTCTGATAAGTTTATGAGATCAAAGTTGATACTCCTGATTTACATAATGATTAATTTATCTCACTAGGTTTGATTTTACATCAGTGTTTGATTTTGATGTTTTTTTTATTCTTTTCTGAAAAATGAAAATTTACAATACATTAATTGGTTTGTATCTTTGATTTTGCAAATTTTGTAATCAAAACTTTAATATGAATGCGAATCAAATTTATTTATCATAGTCTCAATCCAGAACCCATTTTATCAGTTGAACCTTTAACCTCTTTCAACTGCAGATTTCTTTGTCTTCATATAACAAATCTTTATGGTCTAAGTTCGGTTTGGTTTTGGAGCGATACTGTATACAGTTTGCAACACGAGGGCTAATGAGACCGGGACTCCTGCTTAAAGCCGATTCCGAAGGACTACGAACAGCCATGCCATTGTGAGATTCGAACCCAGGAACCCCGGTTCCGTAGACCAGCACCCTAACCATTAGGCCATCATTCGGCTCTTTATATTCAAAGAGATATATTTTGTAACTGTCTGTGGTCTCACACCTTTTACAGGAAATTAAGTACACGCTGAAAGCGTATGTGTTTCGATAGATTATAAGTGTTAGAAACTTCATTGTCATAACTTGATTTTGAAATAACTTTAGAGAATTAAATGAAAATGTTCCTTTCGGTGTGTATTTCTCAGGGAGAAATCAACCAATCAATGAAAGTTAGCATTTTAAAATACAGTGACTACTGTCGAGTTAAAACTGAAATTGATTCTATTTAGACTACCTTAGGAACTATGGGTTGGACTAAATTAGGAACATTGACCACCTACTGCTGTTCTTTCGTATTCAACAGTAACTGGTAAAAAATTGAAATTCAAAAATCCTACCTCATCATCGTCCTGAACAGATGGCGTGATATCCTCGTAGTTCGGACTCCTTGAGGTGCTGTTTTCTATACTGACACCATGGCGGGTCTTCCCCCCACAGAGCGTGCATCTGTTGGCATCTTGGCTTGCGGTTTGTACGGCGAGCGACTTGGGCAGCCGGTCATTCTCCGATAGCACGACATCGTTGTTGTCGCTGCTGCCGGGAGACTCGTTGCTGCTCTCGTAGTCCGACGTGATGTTCACCCTCCGGATGCAGGGCAATGGTGGAAGGGGCTGGCCACCTTCCTCGTCGTCTTCAGTAGTCTCGGCGTCCGCGTCCGTCCGGCCCACCATGCGCATCTGGAATAACTGAAGAATTTAGCTTTTCAACGGTTAAACTGAAATAGGTTAGTAGCACGCTAATTGCTCACAATCTAGCTAAAAGCAGGAAGTTATACATGATATTTCTACACACTACGATGCTAAACACAGCTAGAATCTATGTGATATGTTCAACTAAAG
>CM063505.1:107514907-107522407 GCA_032207245.1 Pardosa pseudoannulata | reverse complement strand
AGAATAAAGCATTGTAGCATACACTTTACTATTACAATTTATGACAGTCTAACAGAATTCTTACATTATAATATTTACTGAATGACACCTATTCTTAATATGAAATAAAATATCAATACACCTTCATTGAGTATTAAAGTTTCCTTTATTGAATGAAATGTCAGAAAATGAAACTTTCACAGTTATTGGTAAGTAAAAAACATTAAAAATTTATCTACATTGGGAGAGGACGGTATTATTTTGAATATTAAATACGCACGTTACATTAAAATAAAAATAAACAAAACCACAAGCTTATTTTAATAAGTGTAACTTTATTTAAAAAAAAAGAAAGAATATCGTTGAAGGATAATGTATAATTCTTGAATACTTAATTCGCCATGGGAAATCATTCACCATTTCTGTGGAACTCTTACTGCAAAGTGAATATTCTTTTTTTTAAAAAAAAGAAGAATTCATGAGGAGTATAATTTATGACTAAATGACATCTTAATAACCTTTTCCTTCAAAAAACGCTTTAAAGTTTTCAAAAGCTGCTCTAAAAGATATATGTAAAATATTTTGAATAATAAATTATTTAAATATGTGTTAATATATTTAAAATCTTTTCATGCCAAAAGCAAAATAATATATTTTTTAATAATTACACTACATTAATTACTTTCACTTTTAAGTATGGAATTATGCTGTCAATCAGAATAGCAAAATATAAATATTTGTTGTATTGTTCTAACAAATAAGGACAAAATGTAATGATTAATATAAGTTTAAATATATAAACTATTACAAATGATGTAAATATTTCTAATATATGTAAAACATTCATTTTTGTTTGACCTTATTCCAAGAATAAAGGGCATACATTTTACCATTGCACTTTATGACATTTGAACAGTATTCTTACATTTAATATTTACTGCATGACACCTATTCTTAATATGAAATAAAATATCAATATTCCTTCATTGAATATTAAAATTTCCTTTATTAAATGAATTGTCAGAAAATGAAACTTTCACAATTATTGATAAGTAAAAAGCATTAGAAATTTATCTACATTGTGAGAGGGCAGTATTATTTTGAATATCAAATAAGCGTGTTACATTAAAATGAAAAATAAACAAAACCACAAGTTTATTTTAATAAAGGTAACTTTACCTTTAAAAAACAAATAAAGTATATCGTTGAAAGATAATGTATAATTCTTGAATACTTAATTCGCTATGGGAAATCATTCACCATTTCTGCGGAACTCTTACTGCAAAGTGAATATTCTTTTTTTTTTAAATAAAGAAGAATTTATGAGGAGTATAATTTATGACTAAATGACATCTTAATAACCCTTTCCTTCAAAAAATACTTTAAATATATCAAAAGCTGCTCTAAAAGAGATATTTAAAATATTTTGAATAATAAAATATTTAAATATGTTTTAATATATTTAAAATTTTTCATGCCAGAATTAAAATAATATATTTTATAATAATTACACTACATTGATTACTTTCACTTTTATGTGTGGAGTTATACTGTCATTCAGAACTGAAACAGAAAATTTTCAACTGGTATATAATGTTCGTTAGGAAAAAATAATCAGAAGATTGGAATCTATAAATTTTGTTGTTTTCTGTTATTATTGTTTCATATCGTGATATAAAGTCTAAAACTTTATTGTGTTTGTTCACCAATGTTTCTCTATTATTCATATATACTTATATTTAAATGTATATATACAATACACAGTTTAAGGTTTATAGATCGTTTTACATTAAAAGCGTACTTTCACACATGAGTTTATTCATTTTATTTTTAAAGCTTTACACTAAAAAAGTAGCTACCTAGATATTTCCCAAGAAGGAAAATTGTGTGTCACAATTATTTGTTGAGAAATATCCTATATTTTAACAATGAATAATTGAAAAGACGAAAACCCTTTACAGTACCATTGTAACCTTAGCACAAATTTGTAAATTGCCTCTAAATGAAACTCTTTAGGTCAGATAACTTTTGCAGTTCCTGTTAACATTACCCTTTGAAAATGTCTAAATAATTCTCTCAGTGAATCATTGGTGTTATTTTAAGTATCATAAAGGCTGTTAAGGATACACTATTGGCCCCTTAAAATTCCTAAATATGTTTCTCACCAGCGAAGCATAGGTGTTATTATGAGTATCATAAGGACTATTAAGATTACACTATTGGCCCCTTAAAAATGTCTAAATAAGTCTCTCACCAGTGAATTATCGGTGATATTCTTAGTTTCATAAGGACTGTTAAGGATACTGTATTGACCCCTTAAAAATGTCTAAATAATTCTCTCAGTGAAACATTGGTGTTATTTTGAGTATCATAATGACTGTTAAGGATACACTATTGACCCCATAAATGCCTAAATGAGTCTCTCACCAGCGAAGCATAGGTGTTATTCTGAGTATCATAAGGAGTGTGAAGGATACACTATGGGCCCCTTTAAAATGTCTAAATAAGTCTCTCACCTGTGAATCATCGGTATTATTCTCAATATCATAAGGACTGTTAAGGAGACACCTATTAGCCCTTTAAAAATGTCTAAATAAGTCTCTCATTTCCAAATCATCAGTTTTGTTGTGAATATCATAGGGCAACAATGTTACAACATTGAAAAAAAAATGATACTCTCTAAATAGATTCTACAGTTAATGATCAAATTTTTATATTACATTTGTAGAAAACTAAATATATTTTATTTCAACTTCTTAAAATATGCCTAATAGGAAAACATATTGCAATTTTTTATCAGACAGAACCACAATCGATGGTATTATTTTATTAGCAAACTTCATTTTTATCAAACTGATGCTGGATTTTTGATGAGTAGAATATTTTCTTTACACATGATCGTGAATGTTTTATTTACATAACTATTGTAGAGGGATATTGAAACGGAACCAAACTAATCGTCAACATGAGCTTTTGATCAAAACGTTTTTATTAAAAGACTAATAAGTATATAAAGAGTAAAAAGGTAAAGTATAAAGAGATCAGGGCGTTGATAACACTTGCGGCTTGCAAGTGCCAATCTGGAGAATAGTTCTTTTGATTAAGACAGCTAATACCAAACCTGAGAGTGAAGTAATTTCCCCTTCGACCGAGCTGTGCCGCTTACCTTATATACTGCAACATGTTCGCGAGCGTAGCATCGAGGGAAATTTACATCCATGTCAATCTGTATTTGACGGGAGCTTCTTCGATGCAGTTAGCATCAAAAGAAAAAAATGCATTTAAGTCGCCACATTGTGAATACATTAAAGAACATAATTTATCACTTAAAAAAATTTCAATTTAAAATCATTGTGATCTTTCACTGTAATTTTGTGAAAATATATGATGTCTTAAATATTTTCTTTAAATACATTTGTCATGTGTCCTTATGGAGCACTTACATGTATATGAACGTATTGTATTTCATTTAAGATATTATTGAAATATGTCCTCCAGCTACTTTACGAGACAGCTGAAATTTCTGTCTCTATTAATTTCTCATAAATTTCTTACCTTGTTAACAAAAAGTTGCTAAAGTATAAACACCAAGAACATTTTTGTATTTCAAGTAATTGTGTCTCTTATAAATTTTGAAAATATATGGATGTCTTAATACTTTAAATACATTTGTCATCTGTCCTTATGGAGCACTTACATGTATATGAACGTATTGTATTTCAGGTTTAAAGCTTATTACTGAAAAAATGTCCTCCAGCTAGTTAACGAGGCAGCTGAAATTTCTGACTCTATTAATTTCCCATAAATTTCATACCCTGTTAACAAAAAATTTGCTAAAGTATAAACACCAAGAACATTTTTGTATTTCAATGGTTAATTGTGTACTCTTCATTGCAATTTTGTGAAAATATATGATGTCTTAAATATTTTCTTTAAATACATTTGTCATGTGTCCTTATGGAGCACTTACATGTATATGAACGTATTGTATTTCAGGTTTAAAGCTTATTACTGAAAAAATGTCCTCCAGCTAGTTAACGAGGCAGCTGAAATTTCTGTCTCTATTAATTTCTCATAAATTTCTTACCTTGTTAACAAAAAGTTGCTAAAGTATAAACACCAAGAACATTTTTGTATTTCAATGGTTAATTGTATACTCTTTTGGAAAATGACTCCTACTAAATAATTTCCAGTTAAATCATTTTTTTTTTCAGTTCTAGATAACTTTTCATGTTAGACATATTTATGAATTGTTTTTACCTGTAAATCATCGGTGCTATCCTGAGTGTCATGTGCCCGGTGGAGAGCTTCGATTTCAGCACTGGTGAGCGGGTGAAGACTACATACTGTCTTCCTGTCCCGGGAGTTGCGTCTGCTCAGCGAACTCGATGGTATCGAAGTAGTCGAGTAGGAGCGACCCTTGGAACACGAAGGCGGCGACACCAACTGCGAACGACTGGAAAAGAAAAAATGCATTTAAGTCGCACATTATGCTCAAAGAACATAAATACTAATCACTTAAAAATTTCAATTTAAAATCATTGTGATCTTTCTGGTCCGCTTCGTCAAATTGCTGTTCGTAATATTCCATTATTTCATATTTTGTTTCCATATAATACTTTATCCTGAAATAAGACTAATCTAAATAATAATGTATTTAAATTACGTCTCATTTTAGATATCGATAAAAATAACTTGTAGAAGTTTTATGTTTTCTTAGAACGAGTTTTCCTTTTGACATATGATAGGGAGCAGTCAAAGAAACAGTCTGCAAAATTTTCAAGTAATTTCTGTCCTTTATACATTTTATTTATATAGATACTTTATGCTTGTCGAACAGCGCATATAAATTTAATTTTTTGGCAACTGCATACACCGAAATCATGATAAATTGCTTTATCTATTATGAAAACTCCATTTTCCAGTACTTATATTGCATGTATTAACAAATAAATCTTTTACACGAAGATTTTCCCTTTTCATAAATGGTCTTGCCATCTATGATGTCTAAAACGAGAGCTGATAACTAACTAACGTGATGCAGTATTCAAAGTTGTTTAGATTCGGTTTGGAGCATTACAGTCTAATTATTTGCAACACGAGAACTAATGAGACCTGGGTCTACTGCTTAAAGCCGATTCTGAAAACCTACGAACATTCCTGACACAGTGGGGTTCGAGCCTATGAACTCTGATTCCGATGATCAGTGCCCTAACTATCCGTCCATCTTTTGACTCAAAGTTATTTAAACTTTATATTCATTTTATTCTGTGTAGTCCATAATATTTAAGATTTGAGACATGCATCAATGTGTAATCGGCAGACAAGACACAATTATTAAAGGGTTAAGGAGTGGAATATTTTTAATTTAAACATTTCAGATGAAGCAGTTTCATTAATTGGAGCTAAGTTCACAGATATTTATCTATAAAAAGTTCTCAGTAGAAATCTTAAAATGTTTTCAGAACTGTTTCCATTTTGGCAGACATTACACAGACTATTGTTTAATCAGTTATTTACTTGATAATTATAGTGATTACTAGAATTTTTATGATTAACTTACAAATATACCATCTTATTACAATTCATGTTTTGATTGCAGATTGTAAAATATCTTTCGTTTAAGAAGTTTAGACGAATAGTGTTTTAAGACATGAAACACTTTTCATCTTCATTTGATAAAATTAGTCCTAGTAGTGAGGTAAAAATGCCATTTTTGGAAGACATTTCACAGACTATTGTTTAATTAGTTATCTACTTGATAATTACAGGGAATGCTAGAATGTTTTTATACGTAACTTAAAAATATACTAATGGTATTACAATTGATGTTTTGACTACAGAGTGTAAATTAGCTATCGTTAAAGAAGTTTAGACGAATAGCGCTTTAAGACATAAAGTACCATTCATCTCCACTTCTTTTTACAATTAGTCCTAGTGGTGAGGTAAAAATGCCGTTTGGGGCAGATATTACACAGATATTGTTTAATTAATTATCTACTTGATAATTACAGTGATTGCTAGAATGCTGTTTTATATTTAAATTACAAATACAGTATGGTATTACAATCCATGTTTTGATTGCAGAGTGTAAAATATCTGTCGTTTAAGAAGTTTAGACGAATGGTGTCTTAAGACATAAATCACTATTCATCTTCCCTTCTTCTTACAATTAGTCCTAATAGTGAGGTAAAAATGCAGTTTATACTTTATTTCTCGCTCAAACATAATTAGAATAAAACATCCGAAGTTCTACAGTGATCATTATCAAATATTTTTTTATTATTTATTAACTTTGAAAATAAATTACGATGAAATAGTTATATTTCTTCAAAAACGTGTTCTACGTGAAAGAAGTTATTACAACGATTCTTATTTAAAATGAAATTTTCATTGACATCCTAGAGAGATTTAGGATACTTAAATTTAAGGAACTTGAATAGCTCTAATTTAAAGAACTTAAAGATTCAAAACGTTCTTAAGCGTATGTTCGTATCTTTTATCGCTTAAACTAAAATTCTGATACACTTTAAATGTTGTCTAAAGATCTCAGAGGTACATTATACGAAGTATAAAGTTATTAATTATAAGCGTGAATATTAAATCACGAAATATTGTTCATTATTTTTATCCCAAACTCTCCTTTCCTTAAAGCAGACATTTAAGACTTGAAGTCTACCAGCTTGATGGATCCCCTTGATTAATGTATTAAAAATTCAAAATGTTGTTCAAATTTATTACAGTGTAATTAAATTTCTCTCTGGAAAGTTCTAGTGAAAGAACACTTTTGAGTCTCATTAGAAGTGAATCATTAAAGCTAAACAAATTATTGACTGGAAGTTAACTGACCAATAAAAGCAATATAACGATCAAAGTTTCCACATTTCATCCGCAAGTTGCCCGGTAAGAATTAAATAGCGTATTTATACGGAAGAGTTAGCAAAGCTGAACGCTGTTTATTCCTGGGAGGTGCAGAGTAGTAAGCTCGAGTGCTATATTTCAAAACATGCTTGCTTTTAGATATATTTTTAAAATAAAAGCAATTAAGAATGCTGTTTAAAAACTTTTAGACATAGTTTCCTGCTTATGTGTAGTATAACATTTAAAGTTTTTATGAGGTTACAAAGCTAATTGGGGTTAATTATTTTAAAGATCATTATTACATGATTTATCCTTTAGTATTATTCGCATTATGTAAAATTTGATTGGTAGGTCATCAAAAGATAACGTATATTGTAACTCATGACAAATAATCTATGCTATACATTTCGTCATTTTGAATGGATGAATTGGTAAAATCACACAAAATTTCTAAAGAGTTTCTAAATAAGGGCTAAAGAAATCTCCTGCCTCAGACAAGTAGATGCAATTGTCTTAATTATTAGTTAGCGACGTCTGTTACGGAAGCAGTCAAATTGCATGTTTTCCATGAATTTCCATCCGTAATATGATGTAATTACATTACAGTAAATGAAAATAAATGTTAAGTTTAAAATGGGATAAATCTTTCTCCTGAAACGT
>CM063505.1:107497407-107509907 GCA_032207245.1 Pardosa pseudoannulata | reverse complement strand
ACCAACGAAATGTGGCTTCATTCACAGCGTCGTCTCGTTTTTCTTTGAAGTTCCCCGTTTTCGGAAGAATATCTTTCCAGATATTCTTCCTTATGTTTTAAAATATTGCTCACAGTTCTCTTACTCACACCAAATTTTTTTGCTGTCTTTGGCTGTTGCTTTCCAGAAAATTAAGAAGATTCAATTTCTCCTTAAATTTAAGTTCTCTTAGAGCTTTTCTTTGCGCTGTTTTTAATAAAACTTCGCAAATAAACGACTGATACTGCCACGACGCGATGTCTAGAACAAAAAGAACAGAACGTTTCTCATATGTGAGCGATACACGTTGTTTTCCAATTCTGCGTAGTTCGTTTAATGCTACACCGCTACACACATACCCCACCCTCCTGACCTTTTTCGACAGATTTCAGCAATTACAGCCAATCCAAAAAATGAAAGCATGCAAAGGGCTAGAATATCATTTCTCCTTAACAAAAGGCTGGGTAATCTCTGGTATTTCCCTCCCATAGTACCATACTGGAAGTGAACAATTAAAGGAGCACCAAAGACGGGGGGGGTAGCGAGTGTTGCTCAGATATATATATATATATATATATATATATATATATATATATATATATATATATATATATATATATATATATATATATATATATATATATATATATATATATATATATATATATAAATATATATACATATATATACATATATATATATATATATATATATATATATATATATATATATATATATATATATATATATATATATATATATATATATATATATATATATATATATATATATATATATATATATATATATATATATATATATATATATATATATATATATATATATATATATATATATATATTATATATATATATATATATATATATATATATAATATATATATATATATATATATATATACTTTTACTAACATCTGACACCTTAACAAACTTAAGCATTTTTGAGAACATTTTCAACCCATTCCTCCGCTTGTAACCTTTCACTAAACTAAATTTTGAGCTTGTTAAGCAACAGGAAAGTATTTCTTTTATCCATATATCTTCATCCTCAACTTTCTTTCCTCTTAAAGGTCATTTCTCCTCAAAGACGAGTTTTTATAATTCTAATCGCATACTCATTATAAATCGTGAATGCAAGGAGAGGGTAAAGTCTTAATTAAAATTTTTAGAGCGAGTTCAGATGTTCTAGCTCCCTTTTTAGCCTCAAATTGACATGGCTCCTTAGTTTTCATATTTTCTTTTTCGTGCTGTTGAAGCTATATTTCGAATGGAAATTTGATACATCATGTATCATGGATATATTTTTAGATACTGCGGTAATTTTTTTTTATTCATAAATATTTATACTGTTACTTATACCTGGTTATTACCATTTTAACACGTGACTTCGGATATTTATATATTAAAAATGTAACGTTTTGTTTAAACTGTTTGTAGCAGTGAAATTCATTCTGTGAAAACAAGTCTCTAAATTGCCCACAAATCTTATATTTAATGCGATGAAATTGTTTTAATAAATATTTTAAATATAGTAATAATTCTCAGGGAAGTATATAGTTAAAGTTTAATAATTTATCTGTGTTCTATGATTCATTACCACTGTGTTATCAAAGAAATATCACTTTAAGATTAAAATCTATTTTAAACTTATATTTTAAATATATTTTTAGATACTGGGGTAAGATGTTTTTATTCATAAATATTTATACTGTTACTTATATCTGGATATTACCATTTTAATTCGTGATTTCGGATATATATATATATATATATATATATATATATATATATATATATATATATATATATATATATATATATATATATATATATATATATATATATATTAGAAATATAACGTTTTGTTTAAAAATTTTGTAGCAGTGGAATTCATTCTGTGAAAAAGAAGTCTCTAAATTGCCCACAAATCTTATATTTAATGCGATGAAATTTTTTAATAAATATTTAAAATATAATAATAATCCCCAGGGAAGTATATAGTTAAATTTTAATAATTTAGCTGTGTTCTATAATTCATTACCACTGTGTTATCAAAGAAATATCACTTTAAGAGTAAAATTAATTTTAAACTTTATAAATTGCAACACAAAAGTTTATGACTGTTAGTTCGAATCATCAATAATTGTATAAGAAATATTTAACTCCGTTCTTTTAAAGGTACCCATTTCTGTAGTATACAACGGCCATTACTTAGAAACGGGTGTGACATATTGAAATACCTTTTATCATTTTTTCTATAAAAAATATAATATTTGAAATATGTATTTCTTTGTGAAGTAATTATAACACCCAAGGAAGAATTTTTTTATTCCTAATTTCCATTCCTTCTACATGTGTTTAAAAAATTACAAATATGCTGTTACGGGTTTGACAATTGTAAATGTCATACCTGTAACAGCATATTAAAATTTTTTAGACATGTAAAGAAACTATTTATTTTTTTGCAAAAATTCTTCCTTGTATGTTATAATTGCTTCACAAAAATATATAGTTGAAATATTATATTCTTTATAGAAAAAGTGTTAAAATTTAGTTCAATGTGTCACATTCTTTTCCAAGAAATGGCCGACAAATATAGATATTTTCTAAATGTGGTGTCAGTACAGCTTTTAAATTTTTAAGGATGGTTGCACACACAGTGGATTTTTTTACAGAGCACAGAATTTACAGTCGCCGATTAACGAAATCAACCAATCAACGTTGTTGATTCCGTTGATCAGCGACGGTAAATTCTCTGCTCAGTAAAACATCCGCTGTATGTGCAACCAGCCTAAGTAAGGGTAGAATAATGAATATTACACACACACATATATACGAGGATAGGATGAAAAGTTTACGGCGTCACCTACAGATGATGCCCTTGAAATTATTTTAAGGAAGGCAATTTAAACAACAGCATTTTTTTAATACTTCCAGCATATTTCAAAGCATACTTGCGTTTGGTTGTTTTATACTGTGCTGTTTTAAAATTTTCTTATTTTGTCTTTAATTGAGTGTGGACAAGACTGAAGTGCGAGCTGTGATAAATTAATTATTATTACAGTTTTATCTAAATTGGATATTAAAACTGAGATAGATGCTACACTGGAGGAATGTGCTTCTTCTTTTACAACTGTTAAAACATAGGTTGTAGATTTTAAACGTGGTCAATCTACAACCTATGTTGACCAGACTATAGTTATATTATGACATAGATATTTATATTTATATAACTATATATATATATATATATATATCTATTATATTTATATAATAGATAGTTATGACATAGATAGTTATATTTATGACCAGAACTATAGTTATATTAGATAATAGAATTATAGGTAGTTTGTTATAAATAGAAATTAATTATATTTCAATTGAAATTTATAAAAAAAATAAAATTTTTATGTGATAACATCTGAAATTAGCGTTTCTGAAAGCTTAGGTTCTCATAATAAAAATCAATATAAAAAATGTTTTTTAGAAATATATACTTTAGATATATATACTTAAACTATGCAACAAAAATCTCGGATTTCAGTTTACAAATTAAGCAGTCAGAGGGTTTATACAGTCTTTTAAAATACTTTGGCATTACAGCTTTGTAATATTTTACTCGAAGTAAAACTATATACATTTGTAATAGGCTTAAAACTAGATTATAATAGAATAATCATATTTCACTTTTGCATAAAATATTAAACACACCTACAAAAAGTATTTTATAGGATCAAATTTTAGCGTTTTTTATCTAATTATTTACATTTAATAATTAAATAAATCTGCATGCAATTCATCGCATGAAATATACTACATTAAAAGTACATTTATCGATTGCTCCTTTTCATGAACCAATTCGAGCTTGCATAATTACCTTATGCCTAATAAATGGCCTCAAGGTATTATTAAAGAATAATTGAGCTTAAGATTAAAAATACATTAATTTCAATTCTAGCTACCCATTTTGATATCCTGTATGGGGAATTAAAAGATGAATGGCTTCCAATACATTTTACTGGAAATGCTTAAAGGAATGAAAAGAAACTAATTAATTAAAAAGGAGGCCTTTTTTCTTTTTCTGAATTTTAATGGAATAAATTTTAATGCAGTGCTCTGTCTATTTGAAAATGTGGATGCTCCTTTATTGAACAAAAGAGAGGGCAAAAAATATTAAATATAAAATACGAGAAATCCTTTTTAATTTTTGAATAAAAGAAAATAACTTTAAAATTACAAAAGCTACATAGTTGTGAGAAAGTAAAAGACGGTTTTTCTTTTCCATATATTTTTAACAATAAGAAGTTATTTAAAACAGATTTCTTCCATTTGTTACAACAGAAAATATTTCTTATGTTCATAATTGTTTTTTAATCTCAAAGAAATCATTCTTTTTATCTAAGTAACGTTTGGTTACACGTTTAAATGCATTAAACATAATTTTTTATTTAAATTCAACATTGGGATGTTATTAGAATGCGGATGTATATTTGTTATATAGTAAAAAATTACTTTCGATTTCATTCCACAAAATCTGATATTGTAGGGGAAAATTCCATTTGGATACACTATTCATTTTTCTGCTAAGAGTTCTATGTAGACTGACACTTTTCGCTGAAAGAAAATCTCAACGATTACAACTAATCATAAAAGCAGCAAATTCTGAACCTCACACTCCAGTACCGAAATGCAGCACCCAGTCGATTCGGCCAGTGTCCTTTATGAATAGCAGTTTATAAATAATTTTAAGCAGAAGGTACCTGTTTAATTAGATCTCTTGTAGAAAAACGTAGACTATTGTGTATTTAAATAAGCAGTCAATCTAACATAGACTCCGAGTGGTGGTGTTATATGTATAAATGGATTATAGGTTCAAAAGTTTATTGAAGCTTCCATGCATTTTTTGTTTCTTCAGAAGCAAAAGAATATTATTTTCTACAATAAACATATTATATTATCTATAATGTCCTCTTACTCTAGAGACATTTGTAAATTGTACTGCATATAAGGAAATCGCTTTAAAGAATATTCAAAATGTTTTTATGTCCTATGTTGCTATTGGAATTAGCTACCCCGTTTGCTAATTTAACTTAAATGTAGAAGCGTCTTTTAAAATGTTACTCATAGGGTCTCCACAAATTGTTTTTATTTTGGATCTATCTCAAGGAATCTCCTCAGATTCAAATGAAGTTTAGGATAATGTTTTTCTAATAAATAAACATTATCTAGATATATTATAAATTTTTAAGAGATATAAAATAGTTACACAAAAGAAAAATGAATATATTTGCCTGGAAGGTAATTTCGGAAATATTTATGTTAGAAAGTAAGGTTTCAAACTTTTCTGAAATCGATAAAATTCAATTTTGTTTTGTGAACAAAAATCATATATATACAAGCCGTGTATTTTTGAAGAATTCAAATATTATCTTTTTATAAAAGCATCAATTCTTTAATTGTCTTCAATTAAGTGTTTTCAATTTAAAAATCTTTCTCAGCAACAAAGTTTTTGATCTACAAATTAAAAACTAAATTTAAGTTCAATCAAGTAATAAAAAGTTATCTTCTATTAATAGCATTTCAGGAATTAATTTTTGAGTCTTTTATTTGGTGCATAAACTTTTATGTTTCTTTAAAAAAAATTATTTGAAAGTCAAAACTAAGCAAACCTTTTTTTCTAACATTTAAACTTCTAAAGATTCTCTCGAAAACATGCAAATATTTTTATGATAATATAAGAAAGACTGTCAAAATTAGGATAAAAGAGTTCTAAAGCTGATGTTTCCCTTAAAGCATAAGAAAGTTTTAAAAGCATCTAATTTATATAAACAAAAGTCTTTGCTTTAATGATTACTTTTAAAAAGCCTTTTTAAACCTAGGATTGATAACTAAGGTTTCCACATAAACCTGTATTTATTTTAAAATTGAAACAAATTTTTAGACACTATTGCATTAGCAATATAACCAATTACGAAAAAATGCAAATAATTCTCATAATACACAAAATTTCACGCTTTTTAAAATTTTAAGAAATATAAACCAAAAGAGAAAAGTTCAACATTTGGATGATTTATATGTGATTTAGGCTAATAGAACAGTGTTTGTTCTTTTGTAAAATAAAAAAGTGTCTATTAAAATTAACTATATCAAGCATTTGATATAAACAAAATATTAAACACTTTTGTCAGAGATCACGTCGTTATTTATTCTTACAAAAGATAACTATTTGAGGGAAAATGTAAAATGAAGCAAGAAAATGTATGAAGAAAAAGTAAATAAATAAAAAAGAAATAGGCTAAAACAAATATAAATAAAAATTATTAACTAAAGTGAACCTACTCAAAAAGCAGAAAAGCAAATTATATCAGAAACAGAATTTCAAGTTTATAAAGTGAACTTAGCTAAAATGTGTTAATAGCTTTAATACGCCATTAAATATATATATATATATATATATATGGAATAGCACTTCTACACATTATCATTAGCTCGATAGAGGGTAATAAAACATTATATCATCCTCATGAGATGATCTCTGATAATCTGACATGTCAAAAACCTATCCCAGGGTTTTCCCAAATCCTTGCAGAATTCGCACAGATTGATCAAGCTGTTTGGAACGAATAAAGAATAAAAATATAAGCATGCATGTATAAAGATGAGATTATATATATAGCAAAATCTATTGTGCCTTTGTCTTTGATGATTGCAATGGTATTTATTTATAGACTTGTTAAGTGTATGACTGCATAATAGATGGTTATAGATGAATAGATATTTATATCAATATATTTAATACTTCTCGCAATGAACATAATTTTAAATAAAGTAAATATTTTGATTTTCCTTTTTTTCTTTCGTGAATTCAATCGCATTTTATTTTCCAATGATTTAATCAGTAAATCAGATACTATTTATATATATATTAGCCTTAAATCTGGTGTCCTGGATGCAGTTTTCAGTGTAAAAGGAATAACGTTTTAATTTAATATAGATGGTACTGAACTTTAAAAAATTGTTACTAGAATTGCCTCATAAAGAAAAGTATTAAAATTTCCTTTTCGCTCCTTTCGTTGAACTCAATCGAGCTTTAATATCCAATGATTTTTATCAATAAATCCGGTGCTAGCTTCAAACGTATAATTGTCAAATTTACATTACATTGATTAGTTTAAATAGCAAATTTTCTGATTGCCTACTGTATTTTCATGATCAAGATTCTTTATTTTGCTGCAACGTAATCCAAGAAACTAAATTATCCATATTAAACTCTGTATTAAAAGATTAATCTATTATTGATGAAAATCTATGAATTTTTTAAAAAGGGAAATGATTTTATAGAAAGGTAATTTTTTTAAATTGATCTCATTTTATAAATATTATGACTAAAAAAATCATAAGGCATAAAGCTGTAGTATACATCCTATTTTTTGTTCGTTTCCCAATACAATCTCTTTTAGTGTTTTAGAATTTCCTTCTATTATTTTAATTACTCAATCTCATTATAAAATGATAGAAAAGTAACTATGCATTTATGAGTAATTCATCAAAATAATTTATAGGTTCAAAGTGCATCATGATAATGTACCTTGCATTTAAATGAGTTTTAATAGCCAGAATTAAGGCAATAATTATAATAAAATTACTTACACTAAAACCTAGAGCAGAGTCGGAGAAAATATTCGCTGTCAGAGACCACATTTAAATTAGGCAGCAATAAATAAGAGTGAATAAGCTGACTACTAAAAAAATCGAATATTATGAAATTAGTATAATTTTGTGTAGTTTTATCAAATTATTCGTTTAGATAGAAATAATACAGAAAATAGTAATACATTCAATTTTTATTTTAAATAAAAATTTTCACCATACTGTATTTTTGTAAGAACAATATTTTTGTACGTACAATACTTTTGTACATACAAAAAATGTAACATCATATTATAGCATTAATCTTTAATTATTTTTTGAAAACAAATATCTTTCAATATCCCTTCAAATAAAATCAATACAATGGTAGTGTTGTTCAACACCTTTATAACATCATATAAAATTACATTAGAAAAATGATAATATAAAATTAAAAAAATAGCTTCCCAATTCGATCAATATTAAAATTGTCGTAATATATATATATGTCGTGTCTGGTTAAGGCAATGGACAAACTTTTCTTATAAACACTGTTTATTAATTTCTGTTTTAATCGTATTCAACATGGTGGACATCCTTTTCGCGCTCAATCTCAGACAATAGTTGAATACTCAGGACTTTTGTACGTAGGTTCACCAGCTCTGTAATTCCAAACATTTTGTTTAATTTGGGCTACCACAAGCCATACCTGTCTGCCTTCTCCAACAGTTCTCCATTAAAATCTCAAAGAAACTCTTTGAAAAACCTAACTAATTTTAAAATCCATATATGTATATATATATATATATATATATATATATATATATATATATATATATATATATATATATATATATATATATATATATATATATATATATATATATATATATATATATATATATATATATATATATATATATATATATATATATATATATATATATATATATATATATATATATATATATATATATATATATATATATATATATATATATATATATATATATATATATATATATATATATATATATATATTATATATATATATATATATATATGTATATATATATATATATATATATATGTATATATATATATATATATGTATATATATATATATATATATATATATATATATATATATATATATATATATATATATATATATATATATATATATATATATATATATATATATATATATATATATATATATATATATATATATATATATATATATATATATATATATATATATATATGTATATATATATATATAATATATATATATATATATATATATATATATATATATATATATATATATATATATATATATATATATATATATATATATATATATATATATATATATATATATATATATATATATATATATATATATATATATATATATATATATATATATATATATATATATATATATATATATATGTATATATATATATATATATATATATATATATATATATATATATATATATATATATATATATATATATATATATATATATATATATATATATATATAAACTATTTTACTTTAAAAGTTCCTTAAAAACCTCATCTGTCCCATTCTAATTCTTTAAAATCTTTTTATCACTCTCTAAATGTCTTAATCCAAGGAGTGAATTCGACTTAAAATTCTTCCCAATGCTTCTATTCCACACGTTTTCCAGCTATCGCCGGCAAATGGCTCCGCGTTTTTCCTGATCTTACAATCAAATTTGCTGTAAGTGGGAAAATTATTTCTATCTTCTCTCTTGGGTGCACATGTGTTCGAGCAGAGTGATTTTTGTGTCTTTACTTTATCTGCCGTTGAGTAGTAAATATGTCCGTTCTAGAAGTTCTGAAATAAAGATTTAATTAGACTTGAGCCGTTCTGTTCAATGTTCGTCGACATTTTTATTCCTGCTAGCTGTTTAGCTTTCTCCTTGTCCAGCAGTTTTATAATTTAAGTTTCTATAATTTATATATATATATATATATATATATATATATATAAAGAAAAATTATTGAAAGATCTAGCTTTTATAAAGGTCACACAAAATACCCAAAGACATTGCGCCTTTGCCAGTGTGATCTATAATATAAAAATAATGTATAAAATGATTTTTGACTTCAACGTGGGAGAAAAATTGTATTAAACCCTAAAAATAAAAATAAGGTACAACAGCCTTTCCTATAGATGAAAAAGATTTTGTCCTGTTAAAATGCACTTAGAAAACATCTATTTATTTATTTATTTATTTTTTTGCTTGAATACTGAATTGAGTTCCAATACAAAAAGAGATATAAAATGGGAAATTTCACCGCTGAACATCGATCACCGTGTTTGAAGAAATAACCATCTGCTTATTTTTTTTCGTTTGTATTGTTATACCAAGTATTATATTGATAACCAGCTTTTTGTTCTATGTGGGACGAATATCAGAACAGAAAGAAATATGAGGAATTCAGAAATCAATCCTAACACATTACCTTAAATGCGAGAGAAATTTCGGATTGTATTATAGCAATGGTAACATATTATCAGAATAGAAGGCAAAATATTATTTCCTATCTAAATTACAATGACAGATAAATATATATATTACGCATATATATATTTATCTGTCATTGTAATTTAGATAGGAAGTAATATTTTGCCTTCTATTCTGATAATATGTTATCATCGCCATAAGGTAATGCAATTTCTCTTGCGTTTAATATCTATCTATGTATGTATGTATATATATGTATATATATATATATGTATGTATATATATATGTATATATATATGTATGTATATATATGTATGTATATATATGTATGTATATATGTATATATATATGTATGTATATATATATATATATATATATGTATATATATATATATATATGTATATATATATATATATATATATATATATATATATATATATATATATATATATATATATATATATATATATATATATATATATATATATATATATATATATATATATATATATATATATATATATATATATATATATATATATATATATATATATATATATTATATTTTTACAACTATCCCGATTGGACGAAAAGAAGGAAGAGGGAACAAAGGTAAAATTAATATAATATTAAAAAAGTCTAGAAAGAAAGAAGAAGATGCTCGAGAGTGAAGTCAAAGAGATCAGAGCAGTCGAGTCGAGGAGACAAGTCCAACTGTCAGTGTTTGAGGAGTCGAGTCGAGCTGAAGTTAGAGTTCAGATGTCGAGAGTTCGACGGCAAGTGTTCAGGACTCGAGAACGGAGTACGGGGATCAAAGGAGTTGGGCCCATGGAACACCTCGACATCTCTCAACAACCAGAAATTTCCGCTTTTTAAGTATCACCCCGAGTTATATTAAAAGGCCCCATGCCAGCGGTGATACGGAGTCCACATTATCATCCCATCAATCGAAAGTTTTCTACAAGAGCTCCCAAGAGTACAGCCCTGGTACACCCAAAATATCCACAAAGGTACGCATTATTATACATATTTGAAATTGGGTCCTCTCTCCTATATACAGAGTTAGGTAAGTGATAGGAAATTATTATTATCATAACTTAATTGGTGTGGCACCTATTTTGATTATATTAAAAAGTAAATCGTATGAAACTTAATCTAAATCTTGTATATTAATAATGTATATATAATTGTAATAAACTGACTTATTTTTACTTTAAATCTGTTTTCAGTCGTTCTTAATATAACTCATTAGTTTATTTTAAGTCTGTAGTCTCTCAGAGTCTGTGGTTGAATTTAAACGTAAAATATCTACACAACGCAATCCAAATAATATTTAATCTTTATGACTAAAAGAAATAAACAACCACTGTAAATTCGATCATAGGTGAATACCTAATTTTAAACGATAGCTACACCACAATAGGAATTTATTTGAGTAAATAGTAAAAAAAATAATCCAAAACACAATTTTTGGTTGAAATACTTATTTATCCAACATTTACTCTAGATAAAAAATATATTGCAAAACATTTTCAAGATAACAACCATCATTTTCAGCTACCATTAATCCGTAAGTTAGCCTGTTCTACCGGACCGCAGTGTATCTGGGGAGATGCTGAGAACATGTCTTTTACATCGGGTGTTATTCTTGATTTATGGAACTGGATTAGGTGTTTCAAATGCTCCCAAAGCTAAAAGTCTCATTCGTTGAATATAGCGATTAGGGTGGTCACACAGTAGGAAAATGGTGGCTAATGATGCGTTCTAGTGATTTTTGAGAATTTTCTTAACAGAAAGGCTAATTCTTCGAGCAGCTCCATTATGCTTTTTGATATTCTGGTATAATTATTGACCAGTTCTTAGTTTCCGAAAGGATTTCGAAAGGAAGAAGTTTTGAAACACTTTCACTTTTTCTGAAGAACACGCCTTTTGGAAGTGAGTTAAGCTTTTTTCAGATCTCCAATGTTATCTTAAAAGTATCCTGGTCTATAATGGACTGCATAATATCACCATCGATCAAAGATGGCCCATCAAAGAGTGAGGGTACATTAAAGCGAAATCTCTTGATTATAATTTCTAAACAATCTATTATATTTTCTGTTTAAAACTAAATCTCAGCATCAAATCTTCACAAAACTTCATCACGCTTCTAAAGAAGCTTTTTCTTGTACAAAATATTGTGTCATAAAATAAATTTAATCAGTAGTCATGTTTGTACAATAAGGGCTTGCTTAATCGCATGAAACCATTTTGGTTCAATTAATTAAAAAGAGCCAAAGCGTAAAAGCATAATGATAAAAGAGAAATATTTATATTTTCGTA
>CM063505.1:107477407-107492407 GCA_032207245.1 Pardosa pseudoannulata | reverse complement strand
TATTGTTTCTATAATAATTTCTTGTTAAAATTTTGAAAGGATAATAAAATATTTTAATTATTTAAAATTCAATTTTGTAACATATCTAAAATTATAAAACTGATAAATATTGTATTCCACTTGTAATCTTTGTATAAGGAATATATTTAAACATTTTAGAACAATCTTTTTAACAAATTTCTAGAAGCTTGAATTAAATGTTCCCGTGTTATATTTCTAAAAGAAAAATTTAAATGTAAAATATAAAACTATGGAGTTCGACTAGCTTTCTAATCTTATTAAAACGAAGCAAAATTACAATTTTGCTCTAATACTGTATTGCAAGTATTTTAATTACAACCGTTTAGTTTATTTTATATTAAACGAGAGATTAATTAGAAGTTTAGTCAAGAGAATTTCGCAAAATTTCAAAGCATATAATTAGTTGAGTGTCTGAGCTAATCTTAAACATCATGCTGACACTATAGATGTTAAAATCATTTGCATTCACAGTGAAACTGTTAAGTTTTGGCTAATTATGTGGGCTTATTACAGGCTTAATGCCCAACATGTACAACATTATGTTCACTTTAACTGCCTTTTGATATTAGAAAAGAAACGTTTATTGCTCAGGTACGTGTAATAAAACATTTTTAAACTGCCTAAATTGATAAATTAGAGTTTTATTTTTTATTATATTTAAACGCAAACTACATAGCCAAAGTTTTTGCTTTAAGAAGTTAATATTTATAATATGTTCTGAGTATTTAGATGGTACAGTTTTTCAAAATACTTCCTTTAAATATTTTATAATGTTGGAAGTTTAAATAAATATTGTAACATACATAATTTATAACTATTTTACAACAAATCTAAAGATATAGGTATTGTTTCTTCTCAATTGTAGCATAACATTTCTCTGTAAATATTTTATTTCTATTTTAATAATCTTGAATATCGAAATAATTTAAAATAGATTATGCCTATTTGTCCATTAATTTTTCTCTCTCTCTCCATCCCTAGGTATACACACACATTTCTCTCTCTCTCTCGCTCTCTGTATATATATATATATACATATATATATATATATATATATATATATATATATATATATATATATATATATATATATATATATACACATAGTGTTCAGAATGAAATGGTTGAAGGGAAATGAAGTGATGCTTCTCAGAAGTAAAATAACACGACGTTGCTAATCTAGAAGGGAAGCTGTAGCCACAGTGTAACTGATTTTGTCGAAATAAAGAATTGTGACTTGTCTGCATCCGTAGATGATCTTACAATTTTTTACACACAACCAGAAACATATATATATATATATATATATATATATATATATATATATATATATATATATATATATATATATATATATATATATAGATATATATATATATATATATATATGTATATATATATATATATATATGTATATATATATATATATATATATATATATATGTATATATATATGTATATATAAATATGTATATATATATATATATATATATATGTATATATATATATGTATATATATATGTATATATATATATATGTATATATATATATATGTATATATATATATATATATATATATATATATATATATATATATATATATATATATGTGTGTGTGTGTGTGTGTGTGTGTGTGTGTGTTTGTGTGTACATATATCTGGATAAAGTGGCTGTCCTTAGGCAATGAAAGAAAATCAAAGTTTTAAAATAAAAATGTTTGTATATTTAAGACAATCTGTATTCCTCCTAATATTTTTTACATTATTTATAAATTTCTATATGTGCATAATGGAATCAATCCATCAGAGTCAGAATCGAAGTATCGAAAATAAGTTACACAACGTTTTAGCAAATTTAACTGTATTAAATTGCTATTTAAACGGATTAATACACTCATGAATATTTCAGTACTCGGAATTAAAATTTTTATATTTACTTCCGATTACATTCGATAGAAGTATTTTTTATTCAGCTTTAAGGGAACATAATGACTTTTAAGCTGAAAATTTTTCATTATCAGAACCTATTCTTGATTCAATAAAAATTAATAAGCTTTTATCTTTTCAGATTAAATTTTTCCTAGATCGTATGTAAGTATTTAACTTTTATTTCACTTTATTATGTGATACAAAGCAATAGAAAATTGTAGAACATATATATTAAGTGAAAAAATCAGAAAATGACCGATTTTGAAATTTGCAAAATAAAATAATTTTTTTCTGCGGTATATCAGGCAATAATTGTTTTATTCTGATAACCTCAATTACTGTAATAAGAACAAAATGTTTTATTTAGTAACGTGATACAGGATAGTTTTAAAAATTTAAAAATTTGGGAAGAGTTTTTTCAAATTTAAAATAGTCAGTTTCTTTTAAAGTTTTCACTTACAGAATAAAATAGTTTACTTCTATTTAATATAAAATATACATTTTAATATACATATTTAAAAAGGGATCATAGGCAAGAGAATTCCATTTTTTGGTACATATCTGTAACACTTTGTTGGGTGTACCATTAAAATTGTTGTATCAGGCTAGCTATATATCATATATACATCTTTATACGATTTCTACAAATTTGTATTATTTTATGTTCTATATTTTTGTATTTTTATGTACACACTGGTTACACCTGCAATTCATTCTTCCTTCTTAGATTTTAGTTCTTTTTTTAATTTATTAATCATTTGCAAACGTTGTTAAACAAGATATAAAATACTGTTTCAATCATAGGAAGAAATGCATACTATTTAAAATACTAAAAAGCATAGAATTGTACAAAATAATATAACATACGTACAATTCAAGTAAATCAATTATAATGTATTTCAATCATAAATATAAGATCAAAATTAAGATATACATTTCAAGTTCGTAATTAATGCATGTCTCAAATAAAAAAATGGCATTGATACCGGGATATTGTGTCAACCTATATTTCTTATTTGCTTGACCATTTAAAAAAACTTTCAAGTTTATTTGGAGTATCAGAAACATTTGCATATTCTCCACTGTAGTAATTGAATGGTTTGTTGGAAAAACTAGTCGAAAATTTAGAGGGAATCGTAATACTAACATTATCGCAGATGTACAAACTCTCCAAAATATTGAAAAACAGGAAATAGGGTTACTGGGAGGTAGTAGAATATAGAGTATCAGGTCTCAAGATGGATAGATACTAACAAAATCAATGTCACAGGCAATAGTTTTCAGATCACAAGGCAACAGAAACTTAACTTCTAACCCATTGACACGTACGTGTGTATCTATATCTGACAGATATTGGGCCAAATTTAAAGTCAAACACATTTCTCTCTAAACTGGGAGGTAGTACATTATAAAGTAGCACGTGAGAAGATAGAATGATACTAATAAAATCAATGTCACATACAATAGTTTTCAGATCACAAGACAGCAGATACTTCAAACCCACTGATACGTGTGCGTATATCTCTGACAGATAATGGGCCAAATTCAAAGTTAAACACATATCTCTAAACTGGGAGGTAGTACATTACAGAGTAGCAGGTGACAAGATGGACAGATACTAAAAAAATCAATGTCACATACAATAGTTTTCAGATCACAAGGCAACAGAAACTTCAAACCCATTGATACGTGTGTATCTATATCTGACAGATATTGGGCCAAATTCAAATACATTTCTCTCCAAACTGTACTGGGAGGTAGTACATTATAAAGTAGCAGGCGACAAGATGGACAGATACTAATAAAATCAATGTCACAGGCAATAATTTTCAGATCACATGGCAACAGAAACTTCAGACCCATTGATACATGTGTATCTATATCTGACAGATATTAGGCCAAATTCAAAGTCAAACACATATCTCTCTAAACTGGGAGGTAGTACATTATAAAGTAGCACGTGAGAAAATAGAACGATACTAATAAAATCAATGTCACATGCAATAGTTTTCAGATCACAAGGCAGCAGAAACTTCAAACACATTGATACGTGTGCATATATCTCTGACAGATATTGGGCCAAATTCAAAGTCAAACACATATCTCTCTAAACTGTACTGGAAGGTAGTACATTATAATGTAGCAGGTGACAAGATGGACAGGTACTAATAAAATCAATGTCACATAATATAGTTTTCAGATCACAAGGCAACAGAAACTTCAAACCCATCGATACGTGTGCATCTATATTTGACAGATAATGGGCCAAATTCAGAGTCAAATACATATCTCTCTGAATTGTACTGGGAGGTAGTACATTACAAAGTAGCAGGTGACAAGATGGACAGATACTAATAAAATCAATGTCACAAGCAATAGTTTTCAGATCACAAAGCAGCAGAAACTTCAAACCCATTGATACGTGTGTATCTATATCAGACAGATATTAGGCCAAAATCAGAGTCAAACACGTATCTCTAATATCTCACCTTATATCCACAAATTTGCGGAGACAACTTATTGGAGTTCAAATCCCACTGTGTCAGGAATGTTCGTAGACGTTCGAAATCGGCTTCAGTTAGTTCTCGTGTTGGAAAAGTAGATCGTGGCACTCCAAACCAAATCCAACCAAACACGAAACGTGATTATCTCCTCAAATTTGTGGACGAAATGTGAGATACGAGAGATATGGGTTTGACTTGAATTTGGTCCCGATTGAGAGTGAAGTTTAAAAAAAATTCTACTTAAATTTACAAAACTATCGAATTTTATAAAGGTAGATATTTTGTAAAGATTTTGTTAAATATTCGCTCTAAAAAGATTTTATTTTATGATGAATAGTAAAAAAGGCTGCTACATTTAAATATATGAATATTTTAATTAAAAAGGATAGTATGTGTCCTTATAAGGAAAAATATAATTCCAATAATTTTACTGTATCTATTCAACCTTATTGTCAAGCAAATCTCAGTTCACAACTGCAGTTAAAAGTTATTACACTCCACATTATTATATTTCAAAATATTATAGCAATTAAATCAGACAAAACCAGAAGAAATAATAGTTTATCAAATGCTCTTCAACCTTCTATCAGTTCTAAAAATACGACCACATATGGCTTTTAAAGCATCCAACTGCTTTTAAAAGGCATTTTTGAGATAAAATCCGTATTTAAATGTTGCATATGTGCATGAAACATCACGTTTCAACTTTCGGTAATGAAGTCAATTGAGAGAGAGCGAATTCAAATGAGTTGAACGTGACTTTTGATTTGAAATACTCTCGCACTTCTTAAGTGAGATGAAGAAGTTCCATAAATGGGCCATCAGAAGAAAAAAAAATGTATTTTTGATACCCCTTATGACTTCCAATGTCGTAACTGAAATATTCAAACGTTCATTTAGGACTACAGTGCCATTTGAAAAGAAAGAATGTAATGCAATTATACTTTCAGCTTGGAAAAGTAGCAATGCTTATTTTATTACAGTATTGGTTTGTTAAATAAAGTAAAGTTTACGGCAAGAGTCTATTTTTAGATTTTTTATTATAACTGTTAGGATAAAATTTTAAAAATTAAACATTATTTTTTTTTTCACTTTAATTAAATTTATTTTACAACAAGTTTTCTGACTTTCACTTTTTACAGTTTATCTATTCTCTTGTCTACTTATCTACAGTCTGGAATATATATATATATATATATATATATATATAAACATATATATATATATATATATATATATATATATATATATATATATATATATATATATATATATATATATATATATATATATATATATATATATATATATATATATATATATATATATATATATATAAACATATATATATATATATATATATATATATATATGTGTGTGTGTGTGTGTGTACATGCATGTAATACATTAAATATAAGAAAAAATATTATGTGTTTTAATATAATTAAAAACACATTAAGTATAATGTGTTTTCCAAATTTAGTTCTTATCTCTAATACGCGATGAAGCTTGTTTTTCAAATCCCTTTGTAACCCAATTTGCTTATCGAAATGAAATCAGTCATTTCAATCTTTAAACATTTACTCTCTAAATTTTCCCAGGAGATAGTCTATAGTCGAAATATTTGTATTCTCTATAGCCTCAGTCTCGTCTAGGTAGTACTTAACCAAATATGAAGCTGGTTATGCATATTTTGAGAATGCATGTTTGATGGTCTTCTTTAATCGTACAATCGTATGCTATTGACAAATAGGGACATACTTAATTCAATATCTGTATATTCTATGTTTGTATACATTGAATTTAGTAAGAAATCTTGAAATTCATGTTCTTTAACTTTTCCGCAAGATATTATTTTCGTGTAGTGGTTTAGAAATGGTAAATGAAACATGAGCTGTTTTATTTACGATAATGAGTTTGAGATTTTTGTAGTGGGCATAGATAGAGAATTTGGACAAAAGAGTATGAACACGTGGGAAATGCAGCACTGTAGGGAACCTGTTGTATACTCCAACACTCTAGTGCGTAAAAAAGCCATTTAAAAAACGAAATATGCATATATCAGTATAGTCATAATAGAAATAGCGTCTAAATGCGAATTTATATATTGATTCATTAATACTTTGTTAGGTTCAAATCCAAGATTTTAAAAAATGTATAATGGTAGTAGCCGGTCTTGACAGAGGTATAATAACGAAAACGATCACCATTGTTAATGTAGATAGAAAAACTGTGTCTATTGTTTTGACAACATATAGCAATCATAGAATTATATCACTTTCCAAATATAGCAGTTGCAAATATTCGAACCTGATGCATACAGACAGAAGTGTTTTAAGGGGATTGTGATCAGAGAAGAAAAGATAACAGAATCCTATATAATATGTGCAATGAAAACTTATCTAAAGAGTGTATTAACTTAAACTATGCACCATGAAATCCATCTTGGAAACGTGCACGTTAGACTGCATATTTCAAAACCATTGGTGGCACCATGAAATCCTTGAAACGGTGTAAATGGTATTGCAGCTATAACAATCGGATATATGAAAATTCCGAAACAACTATAGAATAATTCAGCCCTTGTGAAAAATGTATTTCCTCATTACCGACTTATGTTCAAAGATGATAATGCACCTATTCATAGTGCACGATTTGTCAGATACTGGCTTGATAAACTCAGAGAACTATAACATCTATACTGGGACCCTCATTCTTGATCTTAATAAAATTGAGTTTTTCAAGGTATTTTGGATAGCAAACTGTGTAATCTGTTTCGAAATATACATTTTTGAATGAGTATCCATTTTATATTTTCCCAAACACTTGTATTTTATTTTATTTGTACACTCTATTTAAATTGAATTTCAAGAGAAATATAAATTCCTCATAGAAAGAAATACTCTTTTAATACTTTCATCATAGTATTCGGTTCCACATTACATAATTTGTCACAAAAGGTTTTATATATTTACAGATATATTCATTTCATACTTTCTTCTCTCATTTTTATGTTCGAAATCATTTTAGAAACATGTTTATGCTTTAACGCTTGAGATGCTTATCCATTTATCTAATTATGAATTCAATTTAGTATTCGGTATTATCATTCTAATGCTTCCATTAGGTTTGATTCAGACCATAGAAATCTACTTTATGCTCCAAACAGACTAGTCTTAAGAATCTTATTATAAGGATTCACATTCCTGATAATAAGCATCAAAAAGACGTAAGCATTTGAATGTAAAGTAAGAATCTTACAAATTTCCCCATGTATTTGCATTTTATTTATTTCATAAGTTATATCTCTCTTGAAATTTAAATGCCTCAATCTAAGATATTCTCTATAAAATCTTTAAAATATATTTAACAAGAGCATTTATTCAGAGATTATTTTTATAAAGAGGAATAAACATTGCATTATATTTTATATGGACTAGCTGATTAATTCAAATAGAATCAATTTAAAGTGTAAATTAAAAAAAAATACCTATTGTCTCAAATAACAACTTAATATTTTGTAATACAATATGACATCCTGAATTCTACGCCAAACAAAGCATATATATATATATATATATATATATATATATATATATATATATATATATATATATATATATATATATATATATATATATATATATATATATATATATATATATATATATATATATATATATATATATATATGTATATATATATATATATATATATATATATATATATATATATATATATATATATATATATATATATATATATATATATATATATATATATATATATATATATATATATATATATATATATATATATATATATATATATATATATATATATATATATATATATATATATTAAGGCCCAGTGGCATTGGGGTAGTGCTTCGCGTTCCTACGCCACAGGTCCGAGGTTCGATTACCGGGCTGGACAAGGTTGACTCAGCCTTTCATCCCTTCAGTGGGTAGAGAAATTGAGGAAAGCATGCTTAAGAACTAAATACTGGGGGTTCCGCGTTAGGCTGACCATCTAATCGAAACATATGCTTCGAACCCCAGGGCCCTTGGCCTAGAAAACGGAGATTAGCACCGTAGGCTTTGGCCCCCTAGGGGCTGTTGCACCGAGGAGTTATATATATATATATATATATATATATATATATATATATATATATATATATATATATATATATATATATATATATATATATATATATATATATTTCTGTAGAAAAAAATTATATTAGTATAAAAGAAAGTTTTATTTCTAAGATATTTTCCACAAATTCCAAAATAATTAATTGTAGTAGAAAAAAACATTTTTTGTTGAAGAAAGTATTATTATGTAAAATTAGTTTTCTTTTTATATGGAAAACTTACATAATTTATAAATCTGTAACTTAAATATTAATATTACTTCAGGCACAAACTGTAATCAATGACATAAACGAACTCTGGGAATAAATTCCTCACAAGCATTGGCTCATAAATACATACAAAAAAATTAGTTTATGCACTTTTTAAAAGTAGTGAGTATATTTTTGCAAATAGTTAATGATAACATTAAATTCAATTTGATATGAGTCTTTTATCTACAAAGAGTAACCTTCCAAAAAATCTTTAAAAAATAGCATCATTTTATAAGTATAAACGTAAATAGTATTTACTCTGAAAGTGATGTAAGTCACTTTCCGCAAACACAATATTTAATTAAAAAGGTATTACACCGTTATGCTATATACTTTTAACAAATACTGTAAAAACAATCACATTATAAACTCAAACTACTCAAACTAATTTAATAGTAAAAAATTAAAATGGGCGCAATGATATATATATATATATATATATATATATATATATATATATATATATATATATATATATATATATATATATATATATGTGTGTGTGTGTGTGTGTGTGTGTGTGTGTGTGTGTGTATTTAAGGCGATAATGCATGATCGGTAAACTGCAATTTGGCTGAAAATTCTATATGTCTATCTCAATGAATTGTAAATTTTTTCCAAAATTCAAAATCAATGTTTTTAATATCATTTTATTTTAATTATTAAATTATCCCACAACTTAACACACACTAAGGCAATAAAATTTTGCATTTCGAACTAAACGAAATGTTTTGCTTGAAATGTACTTTTTGCACGAATATATGAAAACATTCTATATACATTTTCACCTGATTAACAACTTTCAAAATTATCATTTGTTTACCTTCTAAGATATAAAATAAAAGGTGGTTTAAATTAATGCTTTTTACAACTCATAATACTTGAATTTTGAACATTTCAAAATATAAGATTTTTTTACAATTATTGTTTTATTTATGACTGATCATAAATGATTATTAAATACCTAAGTTTTATTCTGAAGTGTCTAAGGTATTTTATAAATAAAATTGTAATATTGGGAAAATTGCATGCCGTAAATGTAACTTTGTGAAGGAAAGTCGCCAAAAGCATTTTTATATAACAAACTTTGAAAATAATATGTAACTTTAAAAGAAATTAATATTCTACTGTTAAATACTATTTACTTTTAAAATAATATGCTAATAAGCTATTACCTTTTCAATTATATTCATTAAGAAAAATAAGTTATGAAAATCAGATAGTTAATTGTAACAATTAAAAAAATAATTATTCGTTCATTTATTTCAAACACTATAAGTTAAATAATATTTTTAACATATTGTTTAGTAATTCAAAAGGTATTGGAAAATTTATTAGTTTATGCTCTAAATAAAAAAAATATATAAACTATTAAGAAATTGAGTATTTCTTTTCTTTTTACTTTAACTAAATCTTTTTTAGTCAACATTTCTTCCTTTTCCTTTTTTACTGTTTATGTATTCTTATATAGTTAAATTAGAACCTCGATTAACGTAAACCCTCCGTTAAACCGAAGTCGGTTTCTTCTTCGCTTTATTTTTCACTTCCTACTATCATCCAAAATTTTCTCTTTACAAACGTGCATTTTTAAAGTTTTCTTTTTCCTAGATTCCTGCTGTATGCAAGTCATCCCTTCTAAACTACGAGGGCAGATAAATATTTTGGAATTTACTTTTATAGAATTCCATCTTTCAAGCACATTTCTCCGCATGAGTGTACTCTTCCCCACTTTCAAACATCCCTGTTCTAAGCCAAAATGCCCCCGATTTCAAAGTATGGAATGTGATACGAGTGCAGATAAATATTTTGGAATTCCCTTTTATAGAATTCCTTCTCTCAAGCACAATTCTCAGTATGAGTGTACTTTTCCCACTTTCAAACATCCTTGTTCTAAACAAAAACGCACCCGATTTCAAAGTATGGAATGTCATACGAGTGCATATAAATATTTTGGAATTCCCTTTTATAGAATTCCTTCTCTCAAGCACAATTCTCAGTATGAGTGTACTCTCCTCCACTTTCAAATATCCCTGTTCTAAGCAAAAACACACCCAATTTCAAAGTATGGAATGTGATACGAGTGCAGATAAATATTTTGGAATTCCCTTTTATAGAATTCCTTCTCTCAAGCACAATTCTCAGTATGAGTGTACTCTCCTCCACTTTCAAATATCCCTGTTCTAAGCAAAAACACACCCAATTTCAAAATGGAATGTCATACGAGTGCATATAAATATTTTGGAATCCCTTTTATAGAATTCCTTCTCTCAAGCACAATTCGAGTGTACTCTTATTTCAAACATTGTTCTAAGCAATTCAAAGTATAATGTATCAGATAAATATTTTAACATAGAATTCCTTCAATTTCAGTATACTTAATTCCATCCTGTTCTAAACATGCCTTCATATAAATTCATACGATGATAAATATTTGATCAATATTCCTTCTCTAAAAATTTCAGTATGAGTACTCTCCCATCAAATACTGTTCTGCAAAAACACACCCTCATCTGTCACAACTACTTACTGCTTCGAATTTTATTGCACCTATCGTCTACATATTACTAGATGTTTGATGAATTCTAGATTATCAATTCGATATCCGAATTCGGCATCTTCGGATAATCCAGGTCTGATTTATACATTATACTTAACATCCAGCATTGATATTACTTATTTAATTCCAGATTTAAACTAGTATTCTGCTGATTCACATCTCTTCGGCGTGCACGATGGTAATACATTACCGTATTGTAATTACTCCAGACATTAATATCATTCAATCATTGCACCGCATTACATCCTTCTCTTGTAAATTAAATTTACAGTTAACTGAAAGATACCGTTTATATCGGTAATCTGATCTAATTCAGCATATCGAAAGCCCAGGGGTGTGAAAATAACCTTTGGTTAGCTGCTGTTAGATTTGCTTACCTAGGGGAAATGGCACATCCAGCATTGGGGCTACTTCCACCCCGCGGCGATGTGTTTTGTGAATCTGTTGGATGTCGGAAACTCGTGCTTCTCTTCCGGGAAGGTTCTGGTTCGAGAGTGGGTAATCCAGTGGCTGAAGTGGTTGTGGTCCAAGTGCTGGTGGACATACGACGAAGTAAACTGGGGGGAAGATTGCGGCGGAATCTCTGGAAAAGATAAACAAGATTTTTAAGTATTTTGATGAACGAGATAAATTAGATCACCATTTGATATGTTTTGATAAATTATATCATCATTTTTTTAATATAATGTAAACCAATGGTCCTTAATTTTCAGGATGTTGACTGGTTTCGTGATGCCCAAGAAACATTTAACATTTTTTTCAAATTTTCTCAACTGCGGTGTATTTTTCCTGGATTTGGGCGACATCGTCGGGATTGTGCTAATAATTTTATATCTTTAGAAATCTTGTTATTATTTAAAATAAGTTTATTGTTTATTAAACATATCAAGTATATGGTTTGGTTTGGTTTAGTTTAGTTTGGAGTACTACGGTCTACTGTTTTGCATACGAGGGCTAAATCAAGATTACGAATTAAAATCTATAGTCATAATATCACTTTTTATTCATTTGTTTTATAACTTTTTTTATTATAAAGACCTGTTTAAATCCAATCCTTCGTTAAATTATACAACTTTGACTGATTAGCGGTGATTAAAAGTCTGGGTAGGATTGATGTAACCTATGTAGTGCAATAACCAACATATGCGAAACAAATAATAAACTAAAATGTCTCCTATATAATCACTTAGCAAAAATTAATAAAGGTTGAAAAGTAGTCGACTTTGAGTGATATGTTAAATGAGTGAAATGTTAATTGCTGTATTTAAGTATATAAATTGTAAACAAAGACTTTTTTGTAATAAATAAATTACTACGCACTGATATTTTTTCAAAGAAACAAACTTTTTTCTTCGTCGGTTATCAAATTTTATATTCAAATTATTAGGTCTGAGTATTACCTTCATTATAAGGGATAATTGCAGTTCCAGTACATTTAAATATGTTTAAGATATAGAAAATATATGTAACATTTCATGAATTAAAACAATCTTTCACTTTCCAGTGTCCATACTTTACATCCTATATCATTACAGTTATTATCAAAGTTTAACTCGCCAACTGCGTTGCAGAGATCACGGCGTGGAAGAGATGGCTGACTCCACATTAGAATTCTAATATACGTTAATTAAGTTTAATCATAAAATGAACGTTACCTTTGAAATGATTTGAATAAAGTTAAATTTAAAATGAACTAGACCAATCTTCTATTGTTTCTTAGTGATGAACACTTATATATGTGCATTAAATATTTTATTGATAGTGGAAAGAAAATAATTACACTCTGGTGTCGAGGCTTTTTTATTAATCATGATATTAAAGTAAGTTTAGAGAATATAATTAATTGTATTTAAGAACAAAAATCTTTTAATACATTACATACTTACTCAAACAACGCGTAATAAGCACATCGCATAGGCTTTTTTATTGACGCATAGGCTTCGCATAGGTATCGCATAGGCTTTTTTATTAATCATGATATTAAAGTAAGTTTAGAGAATATAATCAATTGTATTTAAGAACATAAATAATTTAATATATTACACACTTACTTAGACAAAGTGTAATAAGCACATCGCGTAGGCTTTTTTATTGACGCATAGGCTTCGCATAGGTATGTCATAGGCTTTTTTATAAATCATGATATTAAAGTAAGTTTAGAGAATATAATCAATTGTATTTAAGAGCAAAAATCATTTAAAATATTACACACTTACTCACACAAAGCGTAATAAGCACATCGCATATGCTTTTTTATTGACGCATAGGCTTCGCATAGGTATCGCATAGGCTTTTTTATTAATCATGATATTAAAGTAAGTTTAGAGAATATAATTAATTGTATTTAAGAACAAAAATCTTTTAATATATTACATACTTACTCAAACAACGCCTTACAGATCATCGCATAAAAAAGTAGACTCTCTTTTTAAAGTAGACCTCTCTTCAGCATTAATAATGGTTTTGTTCTCAAGCAAATTGACACAACAATTGGGCATATTGACTTACATATATAGCGGAATTCTCAGATAATAAAACAACGTTTTTAGTACGTTTTTATTTAATTCTTGGTAGGTCTCCTAAATGCACTGGTCGTTTGGCAACTGGGTCTCCAAACTGTATTTGTGGTCAGGAAGGAAACTCTCTGCACTACCTTTTCTCTTGCAACCTAACAAAGGATTTTCATCTTAAAGAGCCTCCGATTGGAGCGGAATCGAAGTGGTTCCAGCTTTTACATACAAACAAAGTCCTGCGCAGTAAGGCACAGAAACTAATCTCCTGGATGATTGAAAACTGTGAACTAATCACTTGCACCAGCTAAATGGTCAAGCATTTTTTTTGTACTGTAAATAATTTTTATGAAATTGTTAAATATTAATTTTGTTTTTAAAGCTCAAGTAATAATAGATTGACTTTCTATAAATTATCTCTCAGGGCAACAAAATCTTCATTTTGTTGTCAATTTATGTTCCTTTCTCTTGTTCTTTTTAATGCATATGTTTTTCAAGATGTTTGTAACGCTCATTAGTACATAATAGCACAAATTCAAATATCTGTAAAGACAAGTGTTTCTTTTTATCACTTCCGGGGCTGGACCCATGCTTGGAGTCTCCCCCTCTCTCCAAGTTAAATTATGTAAAAGCATCTTGTTCCTAATATTATCTTGGAACCCAATTAACATCACCTAACTTAGGGCTCCGTTCTAGTTTTAGTTTACTTTTTAATCTTTTTTCACTAGTTTTAACCTTTTATTCTTACTTTAACATTAAAGGCAAGCATAATACTACCTTCTTTCAGAGTTTCCTTTTAGTTATTTAAACTATGGACTTATTTAAATGATAACTCACGACTATTTTCTCCCATTATTTTATTTAATTTTTTTTGTTTACTGTTGCGGAGTGAACTGTTTCGTGGTAAACATTTGAAAGCCTAATCCTTAGGAAAGGCTGTTTGCCACCGAGTGTAAAATGCACTGGTGACTTATATTTATAAGAATGGGCGAGGATCGGTGTTCATTTGTATGCTGTTGAATTTTCAGTATCTTCATCAAGTTCTTTGAAAAGTAAAAGTTTGAAGTCT
>CM063505.1:107469907-107472407 GCA_032207245.1 Pardosa pseudoannulata | reverse complement strand
GGAATTGGGATTCTCCACACTTGTCGTTCCAAAAGATGAACAAAGGATATCTAATCGTGTATAGTCATTGACAAGTTTTTATATATGAACTAATATGTGTCTTCCATGATCACTCGGATGCGTGTTATATATTTATATATATACATGTATATATATATATATATATATATATATATATATATATATATATACATATATATATATATATATATATATATATATATATATATATATATATATATATATATATATATATATATATATATATATATATAATATATATATACATATATATATATATATATATACATATACATATAATATATATATATATATATATACATATATATATATATATATATATATATATATATATATATATATATATATATATATATATATATATATATATATATATATATATATATATATATATATATATATATATATATATATATATATATTATACAGTGAGAAATTTTTCATTGTAACAAAAATTATCGATTATTAATATTTAAATTAGCACTTAGCTAATTTATAACTTAAGCCAAATATAAAAGAAAATTAATCACCATATCTAAATTCAGAGATAAAGCGGATACAATTTGTGCAGAGGGTATTTAAATAATTTAAAATCAAAACTGATTAAAAGAGATACTTAAAAGAATGACATCATAATGCAAGAAAAATATTATTTCAGATTATTTATAATGTGATAAATTGATAAATTTAATCACATGCTCTTTACCTGGACAATATTGCTTGAAATAATGACATAAAACTCGCAGAAGGGGGAGAAGGGATGGATTTCGAAGATTTTTAAGTTCACAGCATATTTATATTAGAATTATGTATTTTAGAATTGGACAGTTTGTTTAGGAGGAGTTGAGGAACATACATACTCATATACATATCAACATAAAATGAATTATTTGTAACATTTTCTTCAGATAAGAGAATTTTCAGAAATTTGTTTTTAATGGTTATAGATGGTTCAATTTATCTAATTATATAATTATTAATGGACAGTATAATTTTTTTTCACCTCATAAATGTACTTTATTAGAAGTTACCTCATAAATGTACTTTATTTATAAGTTACTCATACATTAAAATAAAATTTCCATTTCTAATTTTTCCAATTAGTAATTAAATTTATTTTAATTTAGTAATTAAAGAATGAACAAGATATTATTTTTAATTTTTCGATACCACAATTATTTTCGTTAAACTCCTATGTCATTCACGTTATTACATATGCTTTTATTAATTATGACGTGATACAGATTCATAAAAATAATCCAAAATATAATTGTTACTTTGCAGAGCATTTCCATTTGAAGATTTTCTTTTTCTTATTATTTTATATAATAAATCATTAAGTACATACGTTGTTTATCAAAACTTCTTTTATTCGAAAAATTAAATAATTAGAAAGTAATTCCATTCATTGTTATTTAATTAGGAAAGTAAAATAACTAGAAGACTCAGAGGAAATTAGTCTAAGAAAATATTGAAATGCTTAAAAAATTATAAAAAAAATCAGAGCATGAATAGAATTAATAAATTATGTAATGAATTATGATCGAAAAGTTACAAAAGATTATTAAGAAATGCGAAAATTATTATAGTAGTAAGTAAGTAATGAAAAAAGAAACTAGTAAAAATAAGTAAATAGTAATATAATTAAAAAGTAAACAAAATAAAAGTAAAGTAAAATGTTATCAGATTGCAATTAAATTTCTTTACTCCAATCCCATACTATTTTTTACTAGCTTTCTTTTTGGATGAATAAGTAGTATTAAATTTCTAAAATTGCTTAAACTTTTTTATTTTGATTAACATTTAGAACAGAATTTTGTGGTTATAATAAAAATTCAAGTTTTTCTATCCCACATTTAAATTCTAGTGCAACTTATTTCAGATAATATATGATTAATCTTAACATTTGTTAAATGTAGTTGCGAAGGGAGACGAAAATTTTAAAAGATTGCTACCAAATTAGTTATATTTTATGTTATGTTATAATAAATTAACATACTCTGTAGATTTTAACTTTCACCATTTATTTCAAAAGGCATCATTGATTTGTAATTAATAATACATGCAAAATAAGAATGTATATATTCGTCCCCAGTGGGAAAAAATTTTATATATGATTGCTCCGTTTTTTTTCTCTGGGACACAAATCATTACTAATTCACCATTCTCCTTGTAACTTTTCTAATTTGTATCCGTTTGTATACAAGCATGTGTATTGCAAGAAAACTGACTCAATAAAGTATATAATGTGAAACTCAAATCTCTTTTCACAAATGGAATAATACATTTTTTTTAATTGACATAGAGATTAATGCTTTTATTATTTTACATTGAATGGAGATGAACATGTATATTTCATGATGTTTTCTTGAAAATGGCGAGAAGCCATACTGGATTTAGTTGATGCATAATCATGTCTTCTGTCGGAAACCAAAAAGATTGCTTGTCATCAGCATGT
>CM063505.1:107424907-107459907 GCA_032207245.1 Pardosa pseudoannulata | reverse complement strand
TATATATATATATATATATATATATATATATATATATATATATATATATATATATATATATATATATATATATATATTATATATATATATATATGTATATATATATATATATATATATATATATTTATATATATATATATATATATATATATATATATATATATATATATATATATATATATATATATATATATACATATATACATATATATGTATATATATATATATATATATATATATATATATATATATATATATATATATATATATATATATATATATATATATATATATATATATATATATATATATTCAACAGTAATAAATACACTTTTGTAATTTTCCTCTTGAACTCATAAATTAAAGTAATTCTTTAAAAAAAGAAAAAAATTGTTTAGATCTTTTATATTATAAAATTTTGTATTATAGTATGGCACTTGGTAAAAGCAATCACACTATAAATATACGTATCTGTTCATATTTAAGAATGTTGTTTAAGTATTTAAAGCACTTCTTTATGCAGTAAAATAATCCATTTTTATTTCTTTTATTAACTATTTTAATAGGCAAATAATAAGTTTAAATTTAGAAAGATTTTATTATTATCATATCCAGAAGAATTTGAGCTTGTTATTTTTCAATAAAATATTTCTCGGAAGATTTACATCTTATTAGAAGCTAAACGTCTTTTATTTGTCGTGAAAACTGAAATGTCTAACTATTTTTTGTAAGGTTTATACAATAAATTTTAAAATTTATGTCTTATAGTTACTCTAAAATATCTTATAATTACTCTAACTTTTATTATATGGTATCAATCACTTTCTAGATTTTACAGAAAATGTTTAAGAAAGAAAAATTTCAATAACTTTTTGTATATGACTGTGTGGGTGCTACTTTTATGAAGAATATGTAAAAACTATTTTAGCTAAAATTAGAGAAATTTAGTTATATGAGGAAAGTTTGAGAAGTATACTATAAATTTATATTATTTAATATATACTATAAATTTAACTGATAATTTCAGCTATATTTGAAATTCATACCACGGAAATAGCACAAAATTTTTATTACGCCAAGTAAGCGTTACATTGCTTTAATTAGAACTATAAATTTATGTATAATCATCAGAATAAAGTTGTTACGTTGCGCGTAACGATATACTTGTAAATTATAGTAATCACTGAATTGTTACTTTAAAAATGTCTGTTTGGAAATTAGTTGATTCCATATAATCCAAGAAAAGTGCTAGTTTAACAGTCATTAAAGATATCGTTTTGCTAACTATTTAATTTGCTAAGTTCTAGTCGATTTAATATACCGTTGGTTTTTAGCAATAAAATATATTTCTTGGTTCTACAGAAATTTTTCTTGGCTCTACAGAATTTTTTATTGCTCTATGCTGGTTCTTTATAAGAATTAAGTTTCATTTATAGATATACTTGTAGAGTGAGTAAGTGCTTGAGAAATAAAGAAATTTTCTAAAAGTGTATAGTTTATACTGCACCTCAAGAATATAAGTTTCATAAAATAAATATTTTGATTTTCCGTTATTTTTGCCAAGTGAAATCAATTATGTTTTAACGCTTAATGATTTTGATCAATAAATCTATTTACAAATGTATCTATCCTACAACTGTGAACAAAACTCGCCTGTACATAAGAGCAAATAAATAAGAGAAAACAAATAAGAGAAATGAATTGTGTTGTCACAGCTGATGTTCAAAATACAACCCCTTCTATGCTAAACTTTGTTCTTTTATTAAATAGAAATCAATTATACGACCAAGGATTTAATTTTTTTACCGTATTAACCAAGCATTTTAATATTAGTTATATGCACATATCCAACACCTTTACATACAAATGAAATTGAATTTGTCATACAAAAATAATTTAATGCTACCAAACTACTATATAAGTAGACAATTATGTGTAAATTGCTAGGGATATTGCTTTAAGATTTAGATTGGTATAAAACATTTATTTCAATCAAACATTGTAATTTCTGCTATTTGTCACAATAGTCTATCAGATTCTAATAATGTTTAGTAGGGCAATGCTCGTCTGGAATCATAAAATTGTGGAAATCATGGAGTGAAAAATCTACCATCATGATGTTATTTCCATCCCACTAAGACTTAGATGACCCACACCCACATCCAATTGAAAAGTTAATGGATGCAAAATCCTAAGTGGGTGGGAGAACCTTTCGACATTCTTAATTTAATGTTACTGAATTATTGACTTAAAATTTTAAAAAGATTATCACTATCACAATTTTTACTAAATATTTTCCTTCATTTTAAAATTTTAAAATTTAATTTATATATAAGAGTAGTTTGAACTTAATATATTATAAATTTCCTTTAACTTTTTAATATGATTACGATTATTATCTATTTTTTAACTATTCAGTCTGTGTTTCGTTTTCGTATTTTTTTAATAAACATCGGAACGAGGTTACATTTTACTTGCATGTAGAGCTGAGGGTTGCCTATCATTTCACATTTACAATTTGGGGAATCTAGTTTCCTAATTCTATACAAGTAGGTTGGAAAACTCCATTTCTGGTTACGAAATAATTTAATATGTTATTTTCGAATTTTAACTTTTGTTCTACTTTCGACATTATAGTATAGATTGCTCTTCCTTTTTCACTATTGTCCCAATAATCTTGCCAATATTTATTTATGTTTTCTTTCATATATTTTTAAGTATTAATGCCATGAGCTATATTGGTTTTTTAATTTATTGATTTAGTGGCGTTCTTTGCTAAAATACCTGCATATTTATTACCGTTATTACCCTATGAGCTGTGATCCAAATTATATTACTTGTTTGGTTATTCATGTTCTTGCATTCTTTTTGTGTCTTGGTAATTAATTTGGATTTTGGTACTAATTGTTCTAGGCTCTTGTTTACGGAAAGGCTGTCAATATATAAATATATAATGTCTTCACTAACAAAACGCATTAACAATGCACTCACTATCAATGTATAGTATCATAACTATAGACATATTGTTTCTTCAGGAAATGAAAGAAAAATACTTCTTTCTATTTATAAATGCAGCTTGATACTATGGAGAAAATGAGATTGTGTGGCATCTTGAACTTTAGAAACAAACCGAAATCACTGCACAACGAAATCCACTGCATATTCTAACAATATACTACATAAAGGTCCACCGAATCCAAAGCACTCCAAAAACAGGTTTTTCCGAGTTAGACTCCTCAAAGTCTACAGTGGCACACAAAAGCATTATGTACCCCCAACTCTTCATTGCATGTCAAGAAATTAATAAAATTACATTCACAAACTAAAATATGTAGCACCAAAATGATGAACATATTTCCCAGCAAAATGGAAGACAAATGCAATAAAACTTAAAATTAAGACCAAGGTACAACGTTTCATCTACAAACAACATTCTACTAAGAAACAGTCTTGCTAAAAATTCAAAGAATTCCATTGGAAATCAAATTATTATATATGTCTTATGGATCATTACTTAAATGAAATTTTTATTATTTGGTACCAGAAGAAGGTAAAAAGTTTCTCAGGAGCTTTGAATAATCTCGCGTGATCTCAGGCGAGTCTGATGAAAGTTACAGCGTGAAAATTATCGATTGATAATGCGAAGTGTATTTAATGTTATCCAACAGTAAGTTAATTAATGTTACTTTTTCTCCTTCTTACCGGCGATTCTGTAACACGGAAGCACGACATACTAAAATTAGACATCTAATGTTATAAAATTTTAACATTTTTGTTAACCTTTACATTAGTTAATCAAAATATTTTTTCATTTTATACTAAAAGAAATGCATTTTAGAAAAATTAACAACAAATCATTACAGAACTTTGATAATTTCAAATGCATTTTCCCTTGTAAATGTGGTGTTTGCAATTCAAACTAGACAAAATATCTATTTCTAGAAGACTATTAAATCAATGAAACCTTATGATATAAAGTAACAGAGTGACATGAATATATTCATACCGTAGCGTTTGATAAATTAAATGATAATGCAATCATGTTCAACAGCAACCTCATTCCATATTTTTGCATATTCTTACAAAAAACCGAAAATGTAATACGCGAAAAATTCCAGGTCCTGCATTTTAATGTTTTTTTAAACTACATTATTAACGTGTATTTCAAAATAAGGCTGCAAACAAAGGAAAATTTTAGTTTACTTGAAGTTCTAATTAATCTTATAGAAAATATTTAAAAATACAACAGCTGCTTTGAAGTACGCAACATTTCTGCTACTCGACATTCCATTCGCTCTGAATATTGTACATAACAGAAAACATAGAATATAATTGAAAGGAAATAAAAATTGATTTTTGGATTTTTTCCCTTTGCAGCTACAATACATGAACTCATTGTTATACTGCAAGGAATTTTGATCCAGATTCTTTAGGTTTTATTTTGAAGGATCAGAATAATATCAGCATCTTTGTAACAATACACAGAAACCAAGTAGAAAATATATTAACTGTTAACTATTTTAATCACTTTACATTTATATTACTTCTACAGGTATTACGAAAGAATAAATATGATTAAATGTCTTATTTTATTGTAAATAACATACACCTGTACTTGTATTACCAATGTTTAAATTAATATTCGTACGTAATGCTAGAAATTTTGTTCCAGAGACAGTACACTTATATTGATGCTCGGAAATCAAGTGAAAAAAATATATTGCGGAACAAAGAGTGGAAAATTTTAGTCATTTTATATTTTATATTATTTTTACAAAAAGAATAAATGCGAGCAAATGCTGTATTACTTGTTAGCAACAAGCACCGGCTTTAAGGCAAGAATCAATAAACTTATTGTTCGTACGTACAACAAGCAATTTTGAAGCAGATTCTATATATTTTTATTTACAAAACAGATAATATTAGATTTTTTTTGGTTTCTGGTTTGGAGTGCTACGGTCTGCTTTTTGCAACACAAGGGCTAATGAGACGGGGACCTACAGCTTAAAGCCGATTCCGAACGGTTACGAACATCCATGCCACTGTGGGATTCGAATCCATAAACTCCGGTACCGAAAGCCAGCACCCTAACCAATCGGCCATCGTTCGGCCAGATAATATTAGAATCGTTGTAAATGATACACGAAAATCATGTGGAAAAAAATTAATCGCGAAATATATTTATCACTTTACATGTTGTATCATTTTTAGAGGTACTGTAGAGAAAGAGGGATTAAAGAACGCATTTACTTGCGCATAACATGTTCCCGACTTTACGATAACAATTGTTGAAGTAATTGTTTGTACGTAATGCAAGTATTTTTGATGCAGATATTTCAGATTTTTATCTAACAAATCAGATAATATCAGCATCCTCTTTGTATTGGTACACGGAAACCAAATGGATTAACCGTGAATATTAACTATGAAGTGTTTTAATAACCTTATTTTTTGCAGGTATTATAGAAAAAAGGACAGGAGTTAATACCTATTTAATCGTGTGTAACACGCACTCGATTTTGAACAATAAAAAATGGTAAAAATTATGTTTCGTGTACAATACGCCTCTAAAATTTTACAGAAAAATGACTACCCAGATTGTAAACCAATTGTTACGTGAATTCAATGAATGAAGCTTCTACACTCTCTCGATGTCATTATAAAGATAATTCAGATCCTTAAAAAGCCCCTGTATAAAGTCATTAGAGTTGTCAGTTTCGGTTTCTAGACATGACACTTCAGGATAAAGTTGATTTCATTTACATTCCAGCATGCACGTCCTTACAAATTTTCCCCAAAACTCGGTTTTAATATCCCTTCCCCTCCCCGTCCTCGCAAGTTGGACATCTGAAGATGATTTCTATTCTTTCTTTCAACTCTTATCCTTATCATGGAATATGCACGTAGGAGTTTTGCTCATGGCAATTTCTATTTTTATCCGAACTGTCTTTCTACTTGGTTACTTGCTTGTAAAAGTTATGACTCGTAGATGGTCGTTTGGTTTGGAGCACTATGGTCTACTGTTTTGCACACGAGGGCTAATGAGACCGGGACCTACTGTTTAAAGCCGATTCCGAACGGCTACGAACATCCATGTCATAGTGGGATTCGTACCCACGAACTCCGGTACCGACGATCAGTGCCCTAACCAATCGGCCATCGTTCGACTCGTAGATGGTCGTAAGAGAAAATTCAAAAAATGTTTTTTTTTCTCAATTTTTTGTAATTTAGTGTTATATATGATTTCTACTATTTTAATTTGTATAAAGTTTAGTCTATAAATTTTATATCGGTTTTTATGGCAAAAAACACATTAACAACTGTTTTTCCCACCTTCTCCTAGAATTATCTCTCGTAGGAATATAACAGAAGGAAGCATTTCGATTTGAGAATTGTAGAAGATTTTTATTGTATTATTTTCTTTCACTTCAATGTTTTTTAGAAATAAACAGGAATATTAAAATTGAAGTTAGTTTAAAGTTATTTTTTACAAATAGTCACTTATTTTAAAGACTTGTTTCACAGAAATCAATTTCCTTCCTGATGTGATGCTAAACTTACTTTTTTCAATACTAAGGTAAATATACTTTCCTTTTTAACTTTTTTATACTTTCCTTTAATGAAAGCCAAACTATCTTGGATTTTAAAATATCGTTGTTAAATAATACAAGCTTAGTTTTTGGGAAATTCTTTATTGAATTTTTACCTAACTCATAAAAACATTAAAAAAATAATGCTTTCATTTTAATGTGACAATTTGTATCTCGTAACAATAAGGTTAATTTTTTATTTCTTATCAAATTTATTTTTATGATTTTTCACAGTAAAATGACGGCTGTCATAAAAATTTGAATTGCGTGCTCCTGTAAAATTACTCCACGCATGCGCTAAAAGGTTACCCACCCCCTCCTTTTATAACGACTGTTAAAAAAGGAATTTAATTTTTTTTATTCTTCTATGTTCAGTAAGAAATGAATGCTTTGTACCAACGTACTAGTAAGATAGTAAAGGGATTTACTTATATTGGCTTAGTAACTGTTTGTTTTACAAGTAGTGTAATGTGAAACTGCAAATATCTTTGGTTTGGTTTGTAGCGCTAAGATCTACTTTTATGCTACACGGGGGCCAATGAGACCGGGACCTACTGCTTAAAGCTAATCCTGCAAAGCAACGAACATCCACTCCACAGTAAGATTTGAACCCACGAACCACCCTAACCATTTGTCCATCGTTCAGCGAAACAGCAAGTATGAATCATGCTTCAAGTCGACAATTCATCATTTAAAGCTAATAATTACTAGCATGGCCTTACTAGCATGTTTCAGTAAATAAAGTACAATAACAAAGAAACATACAAACTGCAAAGATTCGCTCGTCTCTAATGTACTCATTTTTATATTTTTTTATTTAATATCTCTAATTATTATACATTTATCATGTAATTACAGGCAGCAGTAAAAGTTATTCCGCAAATAACTGTATCTTGAGTTTTTGCCCTAATTTTTTGAAAACAAGTGTGCGTTTTACACCAGTAAATTCGGTAGAATCGTATCGTTATCTCTCGTCCTCATTTAAATCAATGAATTTATCAATAGATTGGAAGGCTATAATTGTGTTTACGAGCTTCATAACATTGGTCTTACCAATGTTATAAAGTGTAATGTCACCATGTAATTATATCGACTAGATCAATCGATTGGAACTAAAAATAACTCAATATATCGAAATAAAACCTCTGATGGAAAATGTTTTACTTCTTTCTGTAAATGTATCAGGTAAAAACATTTGTGCCATTTTTTTTTGTTAAATATAATTGCAAATTTGTATTTTTTTCATTTATATTTTTAACAGCCATTTAAAATAAGACTGCGCTAAAAGATATTTAAAATGAAAATATTGAAAATATTTGCAAGGAGAAAACATAAAGTATTAATTTTAAAGGATATTTATTACTTTTCGTTTTATAGGCAGATATTATAGAAGTAATTGTTTTTATTATTTGCCATTTAATAGATAAATTAACTTTTTCGATGATTTTTTTTTAAATTCAAATTTTAAAGGAAATCATATTACTCTAGCTTGATTTTTTAATTCTTTTAAAGACAATATTCTATATATTCCTTACAAAAAAATTTTTTTAGTATCTTAAAATAAAATACGGTACGAATTTTGAACACATAAAAAAAAGTATTTATAAAGATCAAAGTTTTTTTTTTTAACAAATATTCATAAATTGCTTAATTTTAAAAATCTATGTAAAATAAAATATTTTAATTAATCTAATTGAACCTTTGGCGATGTTATTTCTTCATTTTCTCACAAAATGTATTTTCATTTTCGCTGTTTAATGTCTTTCTGAACTATTCACAAGTGTAAAATTTTGAACAGAAGTTTTTTTTTTTTCAGCAATTTTTCACAAATTCATAAAGATATTTTTCAACGGATGTCTTTAAAATTTTACTTATTGATCTATGGATATATAACTTATTTATTTTCTTTTGAATGTATTTTTTGATTTTCATTGTTTAGGTCTATCAATTATTGGTAAGCGAAAATAAATTAACATAAATATTTTTCAGCAATTTTTCACAAATTCATTAGAGTATTTTTAACGGGATGTCTTGAAAATTTTACCCATTTGTTAAGGTGAAGACCGACTGAGCTTTAGGAGGCACGTATACTTATAAGTAGAGTACCCGTTAGAAATACAAAATGAAAAAAAAAAACTAATCCTAATGCTGAATATTTTTATTTTGAACTAGAGATGTAAATAGGAAGTAAAAATGCTTAATTAGGCCATCCTGCCAAAGTCCACACTGCACAAGATTGTAACAAATAACTTTTCAACGCCAGCGCGAAACTGAGGTTAGAGTAATAATATGAGTGACCCTCCTGTCGAATTAGTCCAGTGTTGCTAATAATTTCACCTCTAGCCCTCTAAGCGGTTTGCACGTACAATTCTGCCAGCTGTCACAGACAATTTTCGACCTCCAAAAACGTTCCAAAAATAGATGTATTGTACATTTCTGACAGTGTTTTCCCCCATGAAATTATGAGGTAGGAGGGTCAGGTCGATTGTTTAGGAACTTCACCCCTCTTTGACTGACATTTATTGAGGGATGCACCCCTACTCTCTGAGGAACAAAGACGCTAATAGCTTCTCATGGCTTTGTCAATCTCTATTTCGAAGTATTTCGTTTGCGGTAACATATATATCTCTAATTGCACCACTGAAATATCTTGGATGACTTTAGTAAAAAAATATAAATAATTCTCAAAAAATATTTTTTTATTCGTACTTTTAGAATACATTATTTCTTATGTGATGATCTTCGAGAATTGACGAGCTTTATGTGTATTAAAAATTAACAATCAATAATGTCTATTTATATATCTATTTATAACCGGAAGTAAAGGGACAATAACGAGGGTGGGGCAAAGGGTGAAGTAAAAAATCATAGAACACTTTGGTCACTGACACAATAAAGCTTTAGCGTAGTTTTTAAATTTTTAAATCCCCCTGTGTTCCATCAGTGCCATTTTGTTCTGGCGTTGTGGAAGTGTAACTCATGTTAACACTATTGATATATTTATTTGTCATTTAAAACATGATGCAATGTTGTGACTGCTTCAATGTATACATGAAATATTCTGTACTACTACTAAAAGATCAGAACATTTAGAAAGAATGCAATATTAAATCAATTTCGATCGTGGTCCTACAAATTTGATCATGGAAAAAAACGAAGCCTTATTGTAATTCCGTTACATGCGAATATTTAAGGTACTTTATCCCATTGGTCAAGATTTTTAACATAACTTTCGCCTCTAGGTCAGTTTTCTCTGGCGTTGTAGAAGTGTACTCTATGTTACACTATGATATACTTATTTTTCATTTAAAACATAATGTAAAACAGTTGATACATACATATGTACAAATGAAATTATTCTTTGCTGTTTAAAAATCAGAAAATTGTATTAGAATGAATTTATTGCTCTATATATTGATCGTGGTCAATATTTGGTAGGAATGTTCATGAAAAAAAACGAATTAATTCGCTGAGCATATCTAAACTCCGTTAATGGCGAAAAAAATGTAAAGGTAAAATTCTTAGACATTTATTTTAGTTAACAAGTTAGCATATGTTGACAAAATTTTTTACCAAGTGTGAGAGATATCTTTTCTTATATAATTGTTGGCTATCAGCTTTTTGGATATTTGTTAAGACTATCAAAAGAGGAGGCCCATCCAGTTAGTTTAGTTCAGATTTAGCAAGCTATACGCAAGTGTCACTTCATTAATCTGCATAATATCAAGAAGTTTCACATTGTATCATGTTGGTTAGTGGTTTTTTCCTCCATGACAAATTTTGCTTGAGAGGTCAGAAAGGAGAAGAAAAAGAAACTGTGGGTGGAATCGGTACCAGATTTTCTGGGAAGTGACAAAACATAAACATAACAAAAGCAAGTCAACTTAGTGTTGGCAACAGCCTGGCCTTAGAAATAGCTAGTCCGTCTTTCACCTGCTTTCCCCAATTACTTTTTTGCATCTAGAGCGTCCTGCTTACAAGAGGTCGCCGAACGATGGCCGAATGGTTCAGGTGGGCCTTCATCATTCGTCTCGAATCACTATTTATGTCCTATAATCAGCTTTAAATGTAGTTCCCGGTCTCATTAGCCCTCCTGTTGCAAAAAGTAGACATACGCTAAAACCTAAACCCCAAGAGGTCAAGGTGACTTGGAATACGAAAAAATTGCATAATGCATAAAATTTGTTTGGTGTATTTTATTTCTAAGAACTTTGCTATGTAATATGCTTGTAAAGTGAAATATATTTAAAGTTATGTGTTTTAAAAGTTATCCTATGTAGTAATTTATGCTCTTTAAAAATTTTATTTTGGGAGGCATAAATTTCAATTATAGCTCTAATAATTTTGTATATAAATAATTTAAGTGTTGTTTAGGTAACCAATTTTTTAGGGGTTATAAGAGTGAAAAAATGAATTCTATTTACAAGTTTAAGACGTACACTTCAAAAAAGACAAGTATTAGTGTACTTGTAATTGCTAATCTGTTGCCTACTTACAGTAATAACACAAAAAAATATACAGCGTGTATTGATATGTCTATAAAATCAAAGAAAAAGTATTTCATGTAGTTTTAGAACAACGACGCTTAGATATCGTCATCCTAATCACATATGTAAAAACAAAAAAAATATCTCAAATTAAAAAAAAACTAAAAAAATCCACCTCTTGTACTATTAATTTATTTCACTAAAACATTTGCTTTTACTTGATGTAAAAAATGGTTTATAACTTTAAATATCCAAAGTTATATTGTGGGAAAAAATGGGTTTTAATTTTTTTATATTTAGTCGGTCTATGCATTCATTTCAATTATACCTTATTATAAATCATTTCATATGAAAAAATATATTATTTGTATAAAGATACATGCTTATTTAGGATAGAAGAAAAAATTATCCAAGTGTATCAAAAATAGACTATGTTTATAAGACTTTTCAGCTTGACCATCTATGTGCAACGTAGTTTTTTGATGTTTTAGATAGAAGCATTTATTCACACCATGTGTTAGATATTACCGATTGGTGATATGCTACTCATAACATATGCGACATCATTTGCTTACACTAGAGGATGTCGAAGATGATTGGATGTTATTACATTAATCGTCTTTACGACGATTCCCTGTACCTCTCATCCTTCAAAGGCACTACAGACCTGCTTACCTTGATGATTTATAATACCTATAGATACAGTGATCGTTCTCATTATAGTCATAGAACTCTACATCTTGTTATGACCATAGACGCCTGTAACGTATCTCAGGTATATTCGACAGAATTCACTAATATATCCGGGAATGAATGTAAATTGTTCAAATACGAATAGTTTTGTGTAATAAGAAATCCAAATTAATTTTTGTCAGATATTTTGCACAGTTAACGCATTTAGAAGAGAGAGAAGTACATGTCTAACTATAACTATTTTATATTTGACAAGTACGTTTAGTTTGAGAATTAATTGTATTAATACTCTAATAGTTTGAAGACATACTGTTTTACTGGGAATTATTTAAAAATATAAAGATGACCAACACAAATCATTATTGAAAATAAACCTATCTATATAAATGACAATGTCCGTTTGTTTGGGATTTTTATTTATTCCCATGGTTTGTTACAGATTCATAAACATCTGGACTAGCAGTCTTTGGTTCCATCAAAAGGTCACCATCAATAATAAAACCTGTCCTGTTTATCTTATCCCATGTTATATTATAAAATATATTTGTATTACTGAAGTACTTGACAGTACATGATTTTCTTTTTTATATTTTACCAAGTGCAAAACGGATGTTAGTTCATTCGTAGTTTAACATATGATCGTAATGCATATATGTATGTGTGTGTGTTTTGACGGCATAAAACGTCGAAGACTTCGAAAGTTTAAGACAATTTCTATCAAAGTCATAGATACTTAACTGTCTCCTCTCTCAAATGATACAGAGTGCACATTCCTAGACAAAAATAATAATTAAGTATTTCTGTGGTTTTTTATCGAACCAGTTGGTCACTCAGAATTGTAAAATAAGCTATTATTGCCCAACTTTACAAAATTGTATCCATATGATGTAATTCAATAATGCAATAAATCCAAAAGGTACAGTACTAATAAAACTCAAAAACCCTTAGGTAAAGATACTTTCTTTTCCGAAAATAAAAAATAACCATTTTACATACTTTGAAACATACTAAGGGCTTAAAGACACATCTAAGCTACAAACATGGCAGTAACAAAGAAGGGAGTTTTCCACATCGTCCTGGATTATATGGATTTCCAAAAAGTACTGGTGTGACATAGTTTAACTCTACAAGAAGTAGAAGAGCTCGCTAAAAGTAACTTCACTGGAGAACGTTTGCATTCGCGTAATCCGTTCATAACTCTAAATAAATTTCTTCATCGAAATAGAATGAAAATCTTTTATAAGTTGAAATAATTTAGAATATAATAATTTCTGTAATGTTTTATTATTACATATATACTTAATAGAATTTAGATCAGAATTTTTCATTTTCAAGCATCTATTGTCGAACCATTTCGATATTGTCATCCTTTTTGCCCGGAAGAAGACTAACTGTGGTTTTTAGAAGTTATGTGGAAATGAGATTTGCTTCGTTTTCAAGTATGTTTCATGGTACCCAGCAAAATATTTTTCTGGCTTGTTAGGCTCTTTTGGACCATAAGAAGTTTAATACCTTCTCAACATAGGTATAACCACAGACCAGAAACTAGATCAGGAGAAAGGGAGAAAGGAGAGGATGAAAGCGGATCTAAATCAATGAGCTTTTCTGAAGCACATGAAAATTTTACGAAATTAAAATTCTTTATACACGTGCACAGTGGCAATGATAGTATAATTGAAGACGTACAGGCGACTAAATGATCATTTTTAATCGAGCAATCAAATATTACAAAGTAGGTATGAATTGCAACACGTTTTTAATGCTTTGTTGTATTCGAAACATAAGCTATATTTTATAAAATATTAAACATTTCCAGATCATGTTTTGAATAAATAATTTATTTATAGTCACACATTTTAACAATATTCTACATCGATTTTGCATTTAGACTATTCAAATATTTATCGTTGTTTAACATTTCCGTCTCTTGTAATATGGTGAATCAAGATTTGACTAAAGATATATCTATATCTATATCTCTCTCAAATATTGCAAACTATAGCATTCTCATTCGTGTTAATTAACTTGAAACTAAAATAACCCTCAATATTATTTGCACCATTTAACGTTACTTATCAAGTATACTCAAACCCAAGTCTGTTGATTCTCGAAAATAGAGCACAAACCAACACATTTTTATCAAATAAATTGTTTTTCCAGTCAAATAAATAATGATATTTTTTTCATACACTATTAATGTCAGAAAAAGATTAAATTATAAAAATTATTAACGACAGTAAAGTAAAATTGAGTCTCAGCGGTACAAGAAACTGTTTTCTTATACTTCAGACACTGAAACACTTAAAGAATATAAATAGCTTTTTTTTTAAGTTACGATTCTTATTAACCCTCTGACTGCACAATTTGTAGATAGAAATAGATTAAAAAATTGCGCATTTTTTGTATACTTTAAATCTATATATACTGAGGAACTGGAATATCCAGTTTTTTTTTCTAGAGAAGATTTTTTATAATGATTTTTATCGTGAGAAACTTAACCATCAGAAAATTAATTTCATATCTTATCACAAGAAAAACAAACTGTAATAAATTTCAATTGAATTAAAATTAATTTATATTTATTACATAATATAATTATAATTATATTAACTAACATAACTATAGTTCTATTCATATTATTCTATTTATTATATAATTAAACGTCTAATACTGTATATAGTTTATTTCACTAGTTAAATGGTGAAAAAGTGGGATGTGCTCCTGAAAAAAGGAAGGAAAGCACATGCCCGTGGAAATCGCGAGATGGGCAGCCGGAGGGTTAATATGGTCGGAGCCTCGGTACCTCAGTCGAGAAAGGCAACGATGTAATAACTAAGAGATTGCGGGGTCTGAACTTGAGCTTGCCCAAGATCCACTGTATTAGTTGAAAGTGATTTTACGTGCTCCTCAAAAAAGGAGAAAATAAAGCACATGCCCATAAATCGTTGAATAGGGTTAATTTTATTATCAGTCGAGAACACGATGTAATACCTAATGATTTTCTGAATTGAGCTTTCCCAAGATCCACTGTATCAGTTGAAAGTGATTTTACGGCTCCTCAAAAAAGGAAGAAAACATATGCCCATAAATCGTATAATTAATATTCGGATACCTCAGTCGAGAAAAAGCAACGATGTAATAACTAAGAGATTTCTGAACTTATTAAGATCACTGTATTAGTTGAAAGTGATTGTACGTGCTCCTCAAAAAAGGAAGAAAAAAACATATGCCATGGAAATTGGATGGGAGCCATTTAATATGGTCGGAGCCTAGGTACCTCAGTCGAGAAAGGCAACGATGTAATAACTAAGAGATTGCGGGGTCTGAACTTGAGCTTGCCCAAGATCCACTGTATTAGTTGAAAGTGATTGGGGTACGTAAAATAGGTTCATGGTCACATTGTCTTCCAAGTTCTCACTCAATACCTCTGGGGGTGACAGGTCAAGTCTATGGATCTTCTGATTGGTCCCTGTTTCAAAATTACGAGGACCCACTTGAGCAAAAAGTCGTTCATTCCCTAGCAGTGCTTATTAAAACGAAAGTCACATCTCTTTGCCTTAATACGAGTGGCGTATGGCTCAATCATGCTTGATCTGTCCACGTGCCATCAGAAAAAAGAACGTTCTATTTTTAACGTTTTAAATTTACAAAAACAATTAATAGTATTGTTTTGAAGAAATCATTGCCTATCAATTTTTATCATATTTGTAAAACTATTTATAGAAAGTAATAATTGAAAAAAAAAGTACGCAAGCAATAAAGGCGCAATCCGTTTAATAAGAAAGTATTTTAACGAAAGTATTTTTAGGCTGCTATTTTAAGGAAATTAAATTTACATCATCCATAAAAGACTTTTAGTACTTCAGCTTTCCTTACAAATTATTTTGGACGTAGTCCAATAGAACAGAGATATGTTTGGCTTTTCATAACTTATTTCACAAAACTTGTTTGCGTTAAGACACAGTTTGCTTTATAAAAGTAACGCTGGGTTTTATTTCTGGTTTACTTTCTTTTTTTGTAAGCTTTAAAAGCGTTTAAGTAAAAAAGATAATGCATAGATAGCAGGAACTGCAGTGTTTTATCGAAAATATTTTGGAGAATATTTTTATTATTTTTTATTTTTATAAAAATACATGTTCATATTGAAATGTATAAACTCTATATTTTTAATTTAATTTTAAATTTTATAAATACATGGCAATACGTCTAAATGGAAAACAAACTGTTTTTATTGCATGACTAATGTTGTTAAGGCATTTAAAATATGAAAGATTGTTTTTATTTAAACAAACAATTTATGGATTAAAACTAGTTATGAATATAAATGAATCATTTTTGTATTTTAGCATAAATATTAATATGAGTAAAATTCACAGTGCCTATCAATTTTTATCATATTTGTAAAACTATTTATAGAAAGTAATAATTGAAAAAAAAGTATGCAAGCAATAAAAGTGCAATCCGTTTAATAAGAAAGTATTTTAACGAAAGTATTTTTAGGCTGCCATTTTAAGGAAATTAAATTTACATCATCCATAAAAGACTTTCAGTACTTCAGCTTTCCTTACAAATTATTTTGGACGTAGTCCAATAGAACAGAGATATGTTTGGCTTTTCATAACTTATTTCATAAAATTTGTTTGCGTTAAGACATAGTTTGCTTTATAAAAGTAACGCTGTATTTTATTTCTAGTTTACTTTCTTTTTTGTAAGCTTTAAAAGCTTTTAAGTAAAAACGATAATTCATAGATAGCAGAAACTGCAGTATTTTATCGAAAATATTTTGGACATTATTTTTATTATTTTTTATTTTTGAAAAAAACATGTTTATATTAAAATGTATAAACTCTCTATAATTTTAATTTAAATTTTAAATTTTATAAATACATGGCAATACGTCTAAATGGAAAACAAATTGAATTTTATTGCATGATTAATGTTTTTACGCATTTAAAATATCTAGTGATTTTATTTAAAAAAAAGTTATGGATTAAAACTAGTTATGAATATAAATAAATCATTTTTGTTTTTAGAATAAAAATTAATATGAATAAACTTCACAGTGTACAAAATAGTCGGCGATACTTATATAACTAGCAACACCCATATATTTATGCAACATATTCATTTAATATTGAAACTTCTATGACAAAACTTATTAAAACTTGTTCTAATAAACATACTTATTATTTAATAGATACTACATATTCAATTCAAATAAGTTATATGAGAAAAGTATAAATAAATATTGACTTTCCATAAAAGTAACGCTGTTAAAAAAGTTGCCCCCATAAAAGTAACGCTACGTTAAATGAAATTTAGTTTCCTGTAAACCAAAAAGTAACAACTAGTTTCTAATAAGTTTACAATCTACTCCTTCATAAAGGGATGCCGAATGATAACAGAATGGGTCGGTGTTGCTCTTCGGCACTAGAATTCATGGGTTCAAACCCATAAATGGGATGGCACGGATGTTTGTAGTCTTTCATGTTCCAATCTCATTATCTGTTACTTAGCAAAACAGTAGACTGTATTGTTCCAAAACTAATTAAATATATCTAGAGTTAAAGGGTATAAAATATTGTAGAATTTATCTTATTTCCTTACACAAACAAATGTTTTTTATTAGTATAGAATATGATACTCTAAAAGTGTTTAAAAATTAGGTTATTCTAATAATGATTGAAATATGTCATCCAGTCTAATGATTTGGTTAAAAAATTAATACATATCAACACTGTGGGTGGAAGAATTATAAGAATACTTTGTACCATGCATTCCTTTATCTTTTTAATTTATCTAGTTTGTAACTGTGTCCATGCACAACGTTGAATGTGCATTTATGTTTTCTTACAACACATTCCTTCTCATTATTCGTGTCTATGTATTATCAAATTATAATCTTGCAGTTTAATTTATGCTTAGAAATATTTTATATACAAAACAAAAATTTAATTATATAACAGTGATTCCCAACCTTTTGCAGGCTGACACCCTGCTACGTAACCGTGTTCAACGCCCTCCCATCCTTTGTAACAATCCCATAATTTAAAGCATAGGGAAGGAAAAGTACTCACTTATAAGAGGTAAAATGTTTAAGTAATATTTTGCAACCAAATGATTTTTACTGAAACACACTTGAGCAACAGCCAAACGAATTCTGTTAAATAAATTATCTGAATGTACAATCCACACTAATATAGAAAACGAAATTACTGTTTCTGGTAGCGTCAGTAAATTAGTTTAATGTAAATTCATTGTATGTTAATTAAATTTGCAAAAATACTCACATCATCTATAAAGTTATCTTTCTGCATTCCAACCAAACGATATTCAGTTGAATAAATGGTGTATTATTGCAATATGGATTAAATATACAATTTTATGAAAATGGCTAAAAAATTATCTCATACTTTAGAGCAGTTTGTAAAATTAAATGCATTTAATCTGTAAAATAGATGCTTTGATAAAAACTTCTATGTCAACAATCACAATTACTTCATATATTACTTAATATTTTTAAATCCCATGCAAACTAGATTAACGTCTAAAATAGGTAAGATCATTTTATGTGCTTTAAAGTGCAGAAAAAGTCTTCAATATAAAGACAAGTTTCTACCAATGTCTCATTTGCCAATTTCTAAATCTGTTGAAAGCAAAAGAAATAAAGCTGATTTTTAAATACTGTAAATATAATATGATTGATCTTCAGCATCACACTATGGTTCTGCATTCAATCTAGAAAAGGTAGTTCTTTTTAAATTAAATTTTATTTTTATAATAATGTAAATTTTGAATTTTTATCCGTTGAAAATCTAGAAATGTCTTGAATTTGTACAATTTAACTCATTTGTGTATGTGTTTTATTCATAAGAAACACCTATTTCTACTAATTATCTTTCTATGTACAAATTATACCTAGAATTATTACCCAAATCTGTTTTCAAATTACTGTAAATATGAAAGGGAGAATTGGATAAGTATTGAATGCAAGCACTACATATAATTGAATTACGTTAAGGTACAGAAATCCAAGAACTTACAATTTAAGAAAGAACCTTTTTTATGTGCAAACTAAATTATTTACATATCTAGTTTCACGATTTAAATTTTCTGAATATGTTTAATAAAAGCTATGTGGTCGTTATAAAAGAATTATCTCGATTCCAAATTATCAAATATTAAACAAAATTGAAAAGGATTTTGGATTATTTACTTTTAGCTCTCATCACAGATAACTCTAGAATCACATAAATTCTACATATTTTTTGGTTTGATTTGGAGCACTACGTTTACTTTTTTCAGCATAGTAATAACTACCTACTGCTTAAGTACCGAACGTTAACATCCATGTCATAGGGGATTAAACCAGAATCCGTTTCAGGCCAGCAAGAATCTGTTTCAATCGATATTTTATTTAAATATAAGTTTAATGAAGTTGTATAGAATTGAATCCAAAATACAATACAAAGAAAACAAAAGTTGAGTTACTTTAAGTTCTGAAAACTAAAACTTTAGTTGTCTAAATTTAGTAAACCAAAAGTTCAGTTATCAGGGTTTTTTACTGTGGTTCAATTATGTAAATAACCATTCAAAGTTTCATTCACATTTATAAATGCATAATTACTCTTCCTCAATAATGCAATATTGTTGACAGTTTATGTTGCTTAAAACTCTCTCAACAGATCTTCAGTCACGAAAGGTCAAGTTTTTATCAATATGTCATTTATAGATTCTCCTTTTATCTATACTCGACGCAGCGCAACTTTTGAAGTCTGACTATCCACAGAGTTAATTCGTAAACTATAAGCTCACGAGTAAACATGAAATCATTTCTTGACATAAGAAAAAAAATCGCAGCGATTATTAAGGCTGATTCTAATCGGGATTAATTTGTGTCAAGCAAGGAGGCTTTCATTTATCGCCAAGCATAAATAAAAGTCGAAACGTGACTTTTTATTTAAATTTTATATCTGAAGAAAAATTTAAATCTCTGAACAAAAAGAATAAAAAACAAGGAAACAAAAGTGAGGAGAAACAACTTAAGTTCCGGACCAAATTTCTTTGTCTAATACGGAAAACGAAAATGAATTCGAGCATATCAATTTTTTTCTTTTTTATTGTGGGTCACATTATAACATTAAAATCACACATTTTTGTAGCTCTTAATGCAATATTTCTTACATTTTCATCTGTCGTAGGAGAAAACGTGTGTTACAAGTAAAAGCTGTCGTGAAAATGTTTTGAGTTTTCAGCTTTATTCGTCCAGTGGGAGTTGGATTTCTAAATATAATGTTGGTCAGATATTTTACTAACTTTTTACATAAGGTATATTCTCTTCACTTATTAGAATTAAGGGGCACGTAAATCTTAAAAGTGTAAAGCAGCGAAATTAAATTATACTATTTTTTTTTACCTTATATATCATGGTATTATCCCAAGGTGTTCAAACTTTCCCTTCTGACTTATTTTACAAATCAGAGAACTGTAATATTTACATACTGCTTACATAGGTAAAAAGATATTTTAATATAGTGCCAGTGGGTTTTCTAAATATGATGTTAGTGAAATATTGTACCAATTTTCTATATTAGTTATACATTCTATACTTACTAAAATTAAGAGACACGTAAATCTTAAGAGTGTAAAGCAGCGGAATTAAATTACACTATTTTTCTTTACCTTATATAACATTGTATAATATCCCAAGGTGTTCAAACTTTCCCTTTTTAACTTATTTTACAATTCAAAGCACTGTTATATTTACATACTGCGTACATAGATATAAAGATAAAATATATTTTAATATAGTGGAAGCTGGATTTCTAAATATGATGTTAGTGAAATATTGTACCAATTTTCTATATTAGTTATACATTCTATACTTACTAAAATTAAGGGGCACGTAAATCTTAAAAGTGTAAAGCAGCGGAATTAAATTATACTATTTTTTTACCTTATATATCATGGTATTATCCCAAGGTGTTCAAACTTTCCCTTTTTGACTTATTTTGCAAATCAGAGAACTGTTATATTTACATACTGCTTACTTAGGTAAAAAGATATTTTAATATAATGGAAGCTGGATTTCTAAATATGATGTTAGTGAAATATTTTACCAATTTTCTATATTAGTTATACATTCTATACTTACTAAATTTAAGGGACACGTAAATCTTAAAAGTGTAAATCAGCGAAATTAAATTATACTATTTTTTTTACCTTATATATCATGGTATTATCCCAAGGTATTCAAACTTTCGATTTTTGACTTATTTTACAAATCAGAGAACTGTAATATTTACATACTGCTTACATAGGTAAAAAGATATTTTAATATAGTGAAACCTGGATTTCTAAATATGATGTTAGTGAAATATTTTACCAATTTTCTATATTAGTTATACATTCTATACTTACTAAAATTAAGAGACACGTAAATCTAAAAAGTGTAAAGCAGCGGAATTAAATTACACTATTTTTTTACCTTATATATCATGGTATAATATCCCAAGGTGTTCAAACTTTCCTTTTTTAATTTATTTTGCAAATCAGAGAACTGTTATATTTACATACTGCGTACATAGGTAAAATGATATTTTAATATAGTGGAAGCTGGATTTCTAAATATGATATTAGTGAAATATTGTACCAATTTTCTATATTAGTTATACATTCTATACTTACTAAAATTAAGGGACACGTAAATCTTAAGTTGTAAAGCAGCGGAATTAAATTACACTATTTTTTTACCTTATATATCATGGTATAATATCCCAATGTGTTCAAACTTTCCCTTTTTAACTTATTTTGCAAATCAGTAAACTGCTATATTTACATACTGCGTACATAGATATAAAGATAAAATATATTTTAATATAGTGGAAGCTGGATTTCTAAATATGATATTAGTGAAATATTATACCAATTTTCTATATTAGTTATACATTCTATACTTACTAAAATTAAGGGACACGTAAATCTTAAAAGTGTAAAGCAGCGAAATTAAATTACACTATTTTTTTACGTTATATATAATGGTATAATATCCCAATGTGTTCAAACTTTCCCTTTTTAACTTATTTTGCAAATCAGAGAACTGTTATATTTACATACTGCGTACATAGGTAAAAAGATAAAAGATATTTTAATATAGTGGAAGCTGGATTTCTAAATATGATGTTAGTGAAATATTGTACCAATTTTCTATATTAGTTATACATTCTATACTTACTAAAATTAAGGGACACGTAAATCTTAAAAGTGTAAAGCAGCGAAATTAAATTACACTATTTTTTTACCTTATATATCATGGTATAATATCCCAAGGTGTTCAAACTTTCCCTTTTTAACTTATTTTGCAAATCAGAGAACTGTTATATTTACATACTGCTTACATAGGTAAAAAAGATAAAAGATATTTTAATATAGTGGAAGCTGGATTTCTAAATATGATGTTAGTGAAATATTGTACCAATTTTCTATATTAGTTATACATTCTATACTTACTAAAATTAAGGGACACGTAAATCTAAAAAGTGTAAAGCAGCGAAATTAAATTACACAATTTTTTTACCTTATATATCATGGTATAATATCCCAAGGTGTTCAAACTTTCCTTTTTTAATTTATTTTGCAAATCAGAGAACTGTTATATTTACATACTGCGTACATAGGTACAAAGATAAAAGATATTTTAATATAGTGGAAGCTGGATTTCTAAATATGATGTTAGTGAAATATTTTACCAATTTTCTATATTAGTTATACATTCTATACTTACTAAAATTAAGGGACACGTAAATCTTAAAAGTGTAAAGCAGCGAAATTAAATTACACTATTTTTTTACGTTATATATCATGGTATAATATCCCAATGTGTTCAGACTTTTCCATTTTACCTTATTTTGCAAATCAGAGCACTGTTATATTTACATACTGCGTACATAGGTATAAAGATAAAATATATTTTAATATAGTAGAAGCTGGATTTCTAAATAGGATATTAATCAAATATTGTATCAACTAGCATATAGCCCGTCATATGACGGGATTAGTAAATTTTTAACGGGATTTTTAATTTTCCAGAATTGTAAAGTACCCTATAAGGCAGATAAAAAAAGGTTTGTTTATTGACTGAGAATTATTTGGTACACGCTCAATAATTTGTTTATTTTCATACTCCTCTAAAGTCTCCCGATACTGTGAATGCAATTTAGAATCACATTGAATTTATTTAGAAAAATAATTCAAACTTTTTGTAGCTACCTTGAAATTATAGTTAAGTTCTTCCCAATCTTTTTTTTGAAACAGTAATTCATGGAAGTAAAGAATTGAAACTGTCATTTCTACTACACCCTGGAGGTAGATAGAATTTGTTGTTAATACCTGTGATAAAATGTTCACTGCAAGAAAAATAGTCGATGATTAAATTTAAATTTAACACATATGTACCTAATCTGTTATATAAGCCAAATATAAAAGAAATTTATTTACATCATACCTAAGTTCAATGATAAAACATATGAAAATAATGCAGACGATATTTAAATAATTTAAAATAAGAAATGATTAAATGAGATGGTTAAAGGAATGACATCCGAATGCTAGAAAAAAATGTTATTTTTAAGTATTTATTATGTGACAGATTGATAAATTTAATCGTAACCGGGAAAATAGGGCTTGAAATAATGGCATTAAATGCTAGAAAAGGGGTGAAGGGGTGTATTTCGAACGTTCCTAACCCTAACTCATCAAGAATCCAATATGGATACCTCTATCCATTCCAGGTCCAACCGCTTCATAAATTTGAGGACAGACGGAGATATAACTTAGGCTATTATTATATAAGGGATTTTCTATATTAGTTATACATTCTATAATTACTAAAATTAAGGAACACGTGAATCTTAAGTGTAAAGTAGCTAATTGAAATTACATTAATTCTTTAATTTTATATATCATGTTGTAATAATCTAAAATATTCAAAAAATTCCAGTTTTCTTTATTATGAAAATAACTATGTTATACTTATAAACAGTGTAGATAGGTGTAAAGATAAATGTTTTTTATACAATTAACCAAATTTGATCACATTTGCCTGTAAAATTTTATTCATCATAATGTGTGCGTTTGATTATTTTTTAATATTTAATTTTAATAAAAGTATTTGCTATTTAAATATACTTTAAAATGCATTTTAATCCTACTACAAGTGTTTTATTCTGTTTTTCCTTTCTAATTCTATATTTGTATATGGTAACTTTAATGTGACTAATACGGTATTATAATAAAATAAATTTGAGAAATTTGCTTTAAATAGATAAAGAAAGTTTAAAAGGTTTTTGTAATTGCTTTAGTAACTAATGCAATGCAAGACACAATAGCATCAATAGACACAATAGCAATTATTTACTAATCTATTTACAAATAGATTAGTAAATAATTCCATTTAATCGTAGTCCTAGCTAATGTTTTTTGTCTTGCACGTTAAAATGCAATTATGTGTTATAAATCATCATAAAAATGTTAATTAAATTTATGATGATGTTCCTTTCAACACAAGAATATTATTATAGATATAACAAAGAACTTTCTTTTCCACATATTATTTTTCTGTCCCGTAGCAACAAATTAGAACAAATATTGTAAATAATGCTTACTTAGCAGGTGTTGGGCAGCTACCTATATAAAAACTTACATTTAATCTTTTCAATTGCGCACTAAAATTGAAATTTTTATCGTGTTGAAACAAACACGTCTTGCTTATGAAGTATGAGACTCGTAAGTTTAACACGTAACAGGTAAGTTGAAATAGATGTAATCGCATTTCCATTGGCAATTTCGCTGGTTGTTATTAACTTAGTTGTCTAACATGACAGAAATTTTGATAATATAATCCTCTTGTATTTCCATTTATGTTACATTTGGTTGGTTGGATTTCGTGTCTAAATTTAATCGGCTAAACTTAATATTTTTGTAAAACTGTAAAAAAGTACGCTTCAAAGTACGCTTTTGGTGTATGATTAATAAAAGTGTTTTTACGATTTACGACTATTTATTATGCTTTAACAAACACAAACATAAATCTCATGAGCCTGCGAATTAATATTAAAAAAAATCCCCGTTCTCTTGACACTTATAAGTGTCGGAATATCAAAAAAGAAGGGGTAGATGGGGACGCAAGAAGAAAGTATAGATTAACATTCTCTTCTGGGGTCTATTCTAGCGTTTTAGATTCTACCTTTTAGTAGCATAGCAAAAAAATCGATCGAATACTGTAGATTACGCTTATTTTACAGGCTAAATGGAATTTTTTTTATATATAAATGAAATATCTTTATTTGTATTTTGTCCGAACATCACGTAAGCACTATTTTTTGCTTCTCACTTCTTTGTAATTGTTTGCTGTTAATCAATTTAAAATATCCTTTACTTCAAAATTCGAGTTAGTCTACTTAAAAATTATATTCAACATTTATATAGCGTTACAATACAGCCTAAACTAAGGTGTACCAACGAGTCTCACGGTGTCTTTCGGTGTTATTGGAATTTTATTTTTTTAACCCCTTCCCGGTTTTTCCCGAGCTGAACTCGGGCAGGCGAAATGTACCATCCTGGCTCATCCCGAGTGTAGCTCGGGCACTGTGAAATTTTACACTGTGCAATCAGTCTTTCCCGAATTATCTCACATGTGCTTTTTATGGTTTCGAATGCTTTTGTTTACTTTTCTGGCTACTAGATTATTTGCTGCTCAAAGAGAGACAGTAGAGGGAAGAAGGTAAGGAGAGAAACAAAGTTCAACCGTCCAGATTGCGATGTTGGACTCTGTGCAGTACCTTGTTTTCGATTGTATCATACACGATCAAATTTTGATTAATAATTTCATGATCTTTTATGTAAATGCAAAGGATATAAATAAAATTTAATTCAAGATAAAAGCTAGGTATTCTAAGCTAGTGTAAATTGACTCCAAAGTCTAATGAATTTTTCCGAACAATAAGCCAACTATACAGGTAAATTACTCATTTATTTAAAATGATTTTTTTTTACATTAATTTTTATCAAATTTTGTATGCGAATGATGCTATTATGTTTAAAACTCTACGTGTGAATGAAAATAAGAGTAAAAAATTGACATTTTTTGACCCAAAATCAAGATATAAAATGTACCTGGAAGGGGTGAATAACTTTTCTAATATTATTATTTGTTAGCATTTTAGGTAACCTTTTTGATTTTGCATATAATTTATCTTACTTTTACAGGTAAGTTTATATAACCATAAACGATTATGAATTTACTAAACTTCTCTTTAGTTATAAAATTAAATTGCCAAAAATCATTCATCTTAAAAAATCACTGCAAAATTGAAAGTAATATATATAGTAAACCATATTTTTATACATTATTTATACAATAAAGTGTATTGATTTATTTACTGAAAATATTCTTAGCTGTATACAGTTTTCGTTTATTTTCTGAAGTAAAATTATATTGGCTTTTCAGCTTTTATCATTTTGTCCGGTTGAAAAAATAACTGGAATTCAAATTTTATGTTATTTAAATATCCTGTTTTAATACTGATAATTTAAGTTATATTGTGCAAATATAGTCATGAACTCTTTTAATGTTCTAGCTTATGTTGAAAAATGTTAATCAAAGCAAATCATGTTTTGATAATTGTTTACTTAGTTTAATGAATATATTTCATGTACCTTTGGAATCTCGAAATAATTCTGAATTGTACTAAATCTTTTTTTAAAGGAATGATAATGAATATAAGAATGTAGTTCATTTGTTATAATTGATATGCATATAAACATTATAATTTTCAAAACAAAGTGGGCGTTTAATCTAGATAAGAGCAGTTATACAGCCCAAAAATAATAATGAACTCACTTAACATTCTAACAAACATTTTTTTTGTCCTAAGGGAATATAACTAAATTTAATAATAGATTAATTAATTTTTTAAATGGAGCAAATGTTTTTAATTTTTTTAGATGGTTTCATATATAAATTTGATGTATCTTTCAGATCTACGAATATTTATTTAATTTCAATAAAGTCATTTTGTTTACTTAAACAATCGTAAAAATAAGAGCAACCAGTATTTGTTATAATTAATGTAAAATAATTTAAATATGTATAATATTCTTTATTTTGTAATATATTACTACCAGAGACTTTCAAAACATTATAATTCACTTAAATCAGACTTTGAAAAAAAAAAAAAAAAGAACTTTGAAATTTAATGAAACTATTTACAATCTAATCAAATCAATATTGTTGTTTTAATTTTTACATTATATAAAATATTAAAATTGAATCAAAGAAATATATTTATTATTAGACATAACTCTATATAAAATTTCCTCTATAACTCTAATAACTCTAAATAAAAAGAATAAATTTCTAAGCTTATAAAAATTTCTGATGCATAGCTCCTTATTGTCTTTTATTTATGACACAAAGAATTTTATAGAACTGTTAAAATCATTTGCCCCACAAAATAAATCAAAATTTCGTAATAATAATTGCTATTTAAAATTAATTTCTTGTGAACTAAACGAGTGTACACTCTTAACATTACTTTTTTAATATTTCTTCGTCCCATTAATACTACAAGAGTTATTATTTTCGGGTTCAAAAAAATGTCTTGATTACAAAATAAGAAATTCAAACATAAATACCAACGTAATTATTAATACTTCCACACTAGTCCACGGACTTGAGAAAACCATGCTTTGCTCCGGGTTAAAAAAAATTGTATTGATAGTAAAATAAGAAACTCAAATATAAATACCACAAACGTAATTATTAATACTTCCACACTAGTCCACAGACTTGAGAAAATGATGCTTTGTTTCGGGTTCGAAAAAACATGTCTTGATTACAAAATAAGAAACTCAAACATTAATACCACGGACGTAATTATGAATACTTCCATACCAGTCCACAGACTTGAGAAAATCATCATGCTTTGTTTCGGGTTCAAAAAACCATGTTTCAATTATAAACTAAGAAACTCACTCATTAATACCACGAAAGTAATTATTAATACTACCACGCCAGTCCAAGGACTTGAGAAAATCATGCTTTGTTTGAGGTTAAAAAAACATGTCTTGATTAAAATATAATGAACTCAAACATTAATACTACGAATGTAATTATTAATACTTCCACACCAGTGCAATAACTTGAGAATATCATGCTTTATTTCGTGTTAAAAAAAACATGTTTTTATTAAAATAAGAAACTCAAAGATAAATACCACTAACATAATTATTAATACTTCCACACTAGTACCTGGACTTGAGGAAATCATTCTTTGATTTAATGAATGAGTTTTATGTATCTTATGGATATGAAAATATTTTCGTAATTTTAATTAAGTTTTTACCTAATTTTAAATGAAAAGAACATAGAATCAAGAATATTCTTCATTTGTTTTAATTTATATAAAATAATATTTTAAGTACATATTATTTCATTGAATAATTATACCTTAGATAGTTTTACAAAACTCTAGATTGTAGTGAAAAACTTAAAATATTGTTAAAATTCTTGTACATTATAATAAAAATTTATTAATCACTTATTATATTAGGATACTTTTAAAATATATAATTTAAACAGAAATAAAATATCATAGTCGAAACAAATAAATGTATTATTCCTTATTAAATATGAATCCTTATTTTTTATTAAAGAGTAAATTTCGAAGTCTATACAATATTCCTCATGTGCAACTACATATTTTCTTTCATTGTAAAAAGCATTTCATATTACGATTGATGAAAACTAAAAAACATCTAAAAAACATCACAAAAACGTAATAAGAATTAATATTCCAAAACTTTCTTATCACTTATTATATTTTGATACTTTTAAAATAATATAATTTAAACAGAAATAAAATGTCATAGTCGAAACAAATAAATGTAATACTCCTTAATAAATATGAATCCTTATATTTTATTAAAGAGTAAATTTCGAAGTCTATGCAATATTCCTCATGTGCAACTACATATATTCTTTCATTGTAAAAAGCATTTCATATTACGATTGATGAAAACTAAAAAACATCTAAAAAACATCACAAAAACGTAATAAGAATTAATATTCCAAAAAACGCATCTACTAAAAAAACCTACTATCTTCACACTACTTGTTAGAAATATTCTACGTTCCATTAATACTTCCAGATCCAGTTTTTTTTCTAATGCAAAAAGAAACACGCCTTGCTGAAAAAAAAATAGGGAACTCAAACATAAATACCACGAATGCAAAGTTTAATACTTCCGCACCAGTCCCCAGTCTCTTGACGCTTATAAACGTTCGAATATCTAAAAGGAAGTGGGAGGAGAGGAGAGAGAACGACTGTCTTGAAGAACACTCTTTCCTGCGGTCTTTCCAACCGTTTCAGCTTTTACCGTTTTGTCACGTAGCGACAAATTGGAACACGCTTTTGTAGAATGCGTAATCCTCGAGGAACTTTACGGGAATATTCAAAATTTATTTTTATGTCTAGTTATTAGATGGGAGTTAAGTACCTCAATCATACTCTAACATCAAACATTAAGTACTTCTTTCACCAGAGAAATATGAATGAACTTATTAAAATGAGATCTAAACGTTTAATATTAGAAATAAGATTGAAAGGGAAATTTACTAACAGTATAGGATTTAAGCTTAAAAATATAGGTTAGTGCATTGTTCTAAAGGAAACGTGCGAAAACTTAAACATTTTTTACATAAAATTTATATAAGATATTTTACCCCTCATGGTAATATATTACAAGTACATATATTACATATATATTACATAGACGTATTACATATATTACATGATAATATATTACAAGTATTATAAGTACTTCTTTCATCATGGAAATACGAACGAACTTATTAAAATGAGATCTAAACTTTAATATATGAAATAAGATTAAAAGTGAACTTTTACTCACAGTAAAGCAGTTAGGCTTTTAAACTATACGTTAGTGCATTGTTCTAAAGGTAACGTGTAGAAATTGAAACATTTTTTACATAAAATTTTTATAAGATATTTTACTCCTCATGGTAATACATTACAAGTATATATATTACATAATACCTCATGGTAATATATTACAAGTATTATAAGAACTTCTTTCAATAGAGAAATACAAACGAATATATTAAAATGTGATCTAAATGTTTCATATTTGAAATAAGATTGAAATGGAAATTTTACTAACAGTAAAGGATTTAAGCTTTTAAATTATACGTTAGTGCATTGTTATAAAGAAAACGTGCGAAAATTTAAACATTTTTACATAAAATTTTTATAAGATATTTTAAACCTCATGGTAATATATTACAAGTACACATATTACATATATATTACATATATATTACATAGACATATTATATATAACACATGATAATATATTACAAGTATTATAAGTACTTCTTTCACCAGAGAAATGCAAATGAACTTATTAAAATGATATCTAAACGTTTAATATATGAAATAAGATTGAAAGGGAAATTTTACTAAAAGTAAAGGATCAAAGCTTTTAACCCTTTGAAGGGCACCTACAGAAACTCTTTGGTTTTCAATGAAATTAGTTTATAAATGTTATCTATGGACCTTTAAATATGAAGTATATAAAAAATAAATTATATTACTTGAGGAATAACTAAGGGGTAATTTGATTGCATAATCACCTTTCTTGTAACAGCATGAAAATGACACATTTTTAATAATATATGAAAAATAATTAATAATTTTTATTAAAAGGGTGTATAAATCAAATACATAAGAAATTTGTATGTGAAGTTGAAATAGGTAATTTTATTTTAAAGTCTTAATTTTGAAAAATCGAATTTTCGATTTTAGGATCAGGTTTTGATAGAGCTTTATTCTAAAAGAAGATTTTGACAGGAATAATTAAAAGAAGGGAAAAAAAGTAAGTGTCAGTAATTTGATGAAAAATTGAAAATCAAAAACTTTTTTTTTCTGTATAAATCAGAGAAAAAAAATTTAACAGCCGGTATATTATATATACCAGTGCCATTCAAAGGGTTAAAGTATACGTTAGTGCATTGTTCTAAAGAAAAGTGCGAAAATTTAAACATTTTTTACATAAGAATTTTTAACATATATTACCACTCATCATAATATATTACAAGTTCATATATTATATATATATTATCTCTTGGTAATATATTTCAAGTTATATAAGTAATTCTTCCACCAGCCAAATAAATACGAATTTATTAAAATGAGATCTAAACTTTTAATATTGGAAACAAAAATGAAAGGGAAATTTTAATAACAGTAAAAGATTTACGCTTTTAAAGTACACTTTAGTGCATTGTTCTAAAGAAAATTAACATTTTTTACATAAAATTTTTATAAGATATTTCATCCCTCATGGTAATATATTACAAGTACATAAATTACATAATACCTCATGGTAATATATTACAAGTATTATAAGTACTTCTTTCACCATAGAAATACGAACGAATTTATTAAAATGAGATCTAAACGTTTAATATTTGAAATAAGATTGAAAGGGAAATTTTATTAACAATATAGGATTTAAGATTTTAAAGTACAAGTTAGTGCATTGTTCTAAAGAAAATAAACATTTTTTACATAACATTTTTATAAGATATTTTACCCCTCATGGTAATACAGTACAAGTACATATATTACATAATACCTCATGGTAATGTATTACAAGTATTATAAGAACTTCTTTCAATACAGAAATACGAAAAAACTTATTAAAATGATATCTAAACGTTTAATATATGACATAAGATTGAAAGGGAAAATTTACTATCAGTAAAGGATTTAAGCTTTTAAAGTATACGTTGGTGCATTGTTCTAAAAAAAGGTGAAAAATTTAAACATTTTTACATAAAATTATTATAAGATTTTTTACCCCTCATGGTAATATATTACAAGTACATATATTTCATATACTACCTCATGGTAATATATTACATGTATTATAAGTACTTCTTTCACCAGAGAAATACGAATGAACTTATTAAAAGGAGATCTAAACGTTTAATATTAGAAATAAGAATGAAAGGGAAATTTGACTAACAGTAAAGGATTTAAACTTTTAAAGTATACGTTAGTGCATTGTTATAAAGAAAACGGTCGAATATTTAAAAATTAAAAAAAAAATTATAACATATTTTACCCCTCATGGTAATATATTACAAGTATATATATTACATATACTTCCTCTTAGTAATATATTACAAGTATTATAGTACTTCTTTCACCAGAGAAATACAAATGAACTTATTAAAATGAGATCCTAAACGTTTAATATATGAAATAAGATTGAAAGGGAAATTTTACTCACAGTAAAGGATTTAATCTTTTAAAGTATGCATTAGTGCATTGTTCTAAAGAAAACGTGCGAATATTTGAACATTTTTATAAAATATTTTTATAAGATATTTTACCCCTCATGGTAATACATTACAAGTACTTATATTACATAATACCTCATGGCAATATATTACAAGTATTATAGGAACTTCTTTCAATAGAGAAATATGAATGTACTTATTAAAATGATATCTAAACGTTTAATATATGACATAAGATTGAAAGGGAAAATTTACTATCAGTAAAGGATTTAAGCTTTTAAAGTATACGTTAGTGCATTGTTCTAAAGAAAAGTGCGAAAATTTAAACATATTTACATACAATTTTATAAGATATTTTACCCCTCATGGTAATATATTACAATTACACATATATTACATATATATTACATATATATTCAATAGACCTATTACATATATTACATGATAATATATTACAAGTATTATAAGTACTTTTTTCACCAGAGAAATACGAACGAAATTATTAAAATGAGATCTAAACGTTTAATATGTGAAATAAGATTGAAAGGAAAATTTTACTAACAGTATAGGATTTATGCTTAAAAATATAGTTTAGTGCATTATTCTAGAGGAAACGTGTAAAAACTCAAACATTTTTTACATAAACTTTATATAAGATATTTTACCCCTCATGGTAATATATTACAAGTACATATATTACATATATTACCTCATGGTAATAAATTACAAGTATTATAAGTAGTTTTTTCACCAGAGAAATACTAAAGAATTAATTAAAATGATATCTAAACGTTTAATATTTGAAATAGCATTGAAAAGTAAATTTTACTAACAGTAAAAGATTTAAGCTTTTAAAGTATACGTTAGTGCATTTTTCTAAAGAAAACGTGAGAAAATGTAAACATTTTTTACTTAAAATTTATATAAGGTATTTTACCCCTCATGGTAATACATTAAAGTACATATATTACATATACTACCTTATGGTAATATATTACAAGTATTATAAATACTTCTTTCACCAGTGAAATAGTAACAAACTTATTAAAATGAGATTTAAACGTTTAATATTTAAAATAAGATTGAAATTTAAATTTTACTAACAGTGAAGGATTTAAATTTTAAAGTATACGTTAGTGCATTTTTCTAGAGAAAACCGTGAGAAAATTTAAATATTTTTTACATAAAAATTTTATAACATAAGTTACCCCCTACGGAAATATATTACAAGTACATATATTACATATACTACCTCTTGGTAATATATTACAAGTTATATAAGTATTTCTTTCACCAGAGAAATACAAATGAACTTATTAAAGTGAGATCTAAACATTTAATATTTGAAATAAGATTGAAAGGGAAATTTTACTAATAGTAAAGGATTTAAGCTTTTAAAGTATACGTTAGTGCATTGTTATAAAGAAAACGTGCGAAAATTTAAACATTTTTGCATAAAATTTTTATAAGATATTTTATCTCTCATGGTAATATATTACAAGTACATATATTACATATATATTACATATATATTACATATGTATTACATAGACATATTACATATATTACATGATAATATATTACAAGTATTATAAGTTTTTCACCAGAGAAATACGAACGATATTACTAAAATGAGATCTAAACGTTTAATATTTGAAATAAAATGGAAAGGAAAATTTTACTAACAGTATAGGATTTACGCTTAAAAATATAGGTTAGTGCATTGTTCTAAAGGAAATGTGCGAAAACTTAAACATTTTTTACATAAAATTTATATAAGATATTTTACCCCTCATGGGAATATATTACAAGTACATATGTTACATATATTACCTCATGGTAATAAACTACAAGTATTATAAGTACTTTTTTTCACCAGAGAAATAAGAAAGAATTTATTAAAATAATATCTAAATGTTTAATATTTGAAATAACATTGAAAGGAAAATTTTACTAACAGTAAAGGATTTATGCTTTTAAAGTATACGTTAGTGCATTTTTCTAAAAAAAACGTGAGAAAATTTAAACATTTTTTACATAAAATTTTATAAGATATTGTACACCTCATGGTAATATATTACAAGTACGTATATTGCATATACTACCTCATGGTAATATATTACAAGTATTATAAGAACTTTCACCAGAGAAATACGAAAGAACTTATTTAATTGAGATCTAAACGTTTAATATTTTCCTAACAGTAAAATATTTAAGCTTTTAAAGTATGCATTAGTGCATTGTTTTAAAGAAAACGTGCGAAAATTTAAACATTTTTTGCATAAAATTTTTATAAGATATTTTAACTCTCATGGTAATATATTACAACTAGCAAAGATCTCGTCATATGCCGGGATCAGTAAAACTTTTAATTTTCCAGAACTGTAAAGTACCTTATGAGGCAGGTAAAGAAATTGGTTGGTTTTTGACTGATAATTATCTGGTACACTCTCAAGAATTTGTTTATCTTTACTGACCGTATGTTATTTGCCAACTTTAATTTATATTGTCATATTGCGAAAGAGCAGAGGACAGCAGATGTTTTAATGACAGTAATTATTTGGCTGTATATACGAATTATGTTCAAAATTTAGTTTCCGAAATCTTCCCAAATACATTTCATACCTATTGGTTATGTATAAAAAAAACACACAATTGAACAAGCTTCTTAATTTTCAAAGATATATAACTTATATTATTAACTTTAACGATAGATGTTTATTAGTCCGTAAAACAGACTCCTAGACTTTTATGAAAATAAATTTTGTTAATACCGGTGATACAATTTTCATTGCAACAAAGAATAATCTATGATTAAATTTAAAAATATCACATGTGTAGCTA
>CM063505.1:107339907-107419907 GCA_032207245.1 Pardosa pseudoannulata | reverse complement strand
CATTGCTAGAAATAATGCTTCTTTCACTTAGTTATCACGCGATAAATTAAAAATTTAATCGTTTGCTTTTAACCGGGGAAAATAATGCTTAGAATAGTGACATGAAATGCTCGAAAATGGGGGAAGGAATGGATTTCGAACGTTAAAAATTTACAAAAACCTTCCCAGGGATATACCTAAACATTTCCCAGATTTTCACGGCGATTGGATGCATAGTTTTTGAGTCTATTGAGTACAGACAGACAGACACACACAAATTCATTTTTATATATATAATTATGTGTATTTATCCTGTAAATAGGTTTTTTACATATCCTGTATCCTGTAATTAGGTATGCCCACTGTGCCTATTGCAGTACAATGGTTACTTTCCTGGAGATCACCTTTTAGGAGAGATATCCCTTCCGCATTACATGTGAAAAGAACCCGGCAAACCCCAATCAGGTTATCTTATTGATTCGACCAAGAATTACACCTGTAACCAAAAGAAAACAGTCGGTAGAAATCTAACACCTGATTCATCTAAGCTGCTGTATTTGCTGGTATTTAACTCTATTTTTTCATCTGTAATGAGTTAAAATAAATTATTGTTGCCTATCAGAATTATCTTAAGAATACGACGCTGTATCATTTGCCTCGGATAAAATATTGGCTTCAACAACCAAAAATATGAAAAACACAGAAAATGTTATAGATTTTCTTAAAATTCATATTATTTTAAATTAAGATCTATTTATAACTGATCCTCTCTGAGGGGGTTAAGGATATTACAAAGTGCTTTTATAGGGAACCTTTGTACAACTATTGCAAAATATGTTAAAATCATTAGTCCTGTTTTAGCAAATAAGTAGACCGTAAGGCTTCAAACCAGATTAAACAAAATCATGTTAAGAGTTTTGAAAAACGTTATTTTTTTCATTAAAATTTTAGTTAAATATCACGCGATTTATCTTAGTATTCGTACAAAATGTTTATAAATAACGTTCATTAATTTGGGTATCCATTTTAATATTAAAAGATAAAATTATTTAAAACAATAAAATTCAATTTAAGGTTTTTGAAAATCTGATCAATTTAATGAAGTTTTAAGTTTAGACATTAGAAAATATTTATTCTTTCATCTAAAGATAGAATAAATATTGTGTATTTTTATGTTTGAACTTAAAACTAAAAAATTGAAATAAAGGCTTAAAAGCATATTTTATTATTTAAAACAATATTAAAAGCCTTTTTTTATTTAAAACATTATTAAAAGCTTTTTTAATTTAAAACAATATAAATCAATTTATGATTTGGAAAACTTGATAATTTTAGGAAAATTTTAATTTTAGACTTTAGAATATATTTGGTTATTGTTTGATCTAAAAATAGAATAGATGATGCATATTTTCATGCTTGAATTGAAAACTTGAAGCTAGTTAAAAAAAAAAATTCAGTACAACTCTCACTAATTCACAACCTATTCTAGTGGTAAACGCTAACATAATAGCTAATGAGGTAAAAACAGTTTGTAAAGTGTGAATAATATGAGGAGTATCATGTAGTGATCAAATATAAACTTTAAATTCGAAATAACATAAATTCCTTTTTTACAGTACATATCGGAAATGAAATTTATATCGAGTGAAGTGTGTATTATCTGACCTGTATATGATTACAACACTGTTTTAACTAGTAGATGTTATAATTAGAAAGAACTAGTAGTTTTAATTAGTAAGAATAAGATAAAAATTGTGTATGACCTGATATAAATGTGATGATATGACTTGTGATTAATACTGGATTAAATGATAAAACTGTGTAAAATTAAACTTATACGAATAGAAAGATGCTTTAGTAGAAGTCAACTGCTGTTATACTTCTTCATGTTTTCAGTAAAGTTATATTCTTATTTTTTAGAAGACAATGTATTTTACGGGACAAAAAATCGAAAATATTTAATATGACCTAATTAAGCATATATTCAACATCTAGCAATTAAAAATTTATTTTATATCAGTAATTTTTTTTGTTTCTCCTATTTACATTTCAAGTGATAAACAGAGTAAAAATAATAAATAAAAAATAAAAATAAAAATAAATAAAAAAGAGGGAAAGAGAGAATCGATTTATATTATATGCACCAGGATAATTTTCAAAGAAAACTTTTAAATGTCTTAATTTTCATAAAAATACTTTCTATTTAATTTACTTTTTTATTACTGATTTAAGTAACTTATATATTTAATATAACAGCATTATTTGTCCTTATGTTATGAATGCTATTAGCAGTGGAATATTTTATTAATATAGATATGAACTAGCTTATTCTTTTAATTACTATTATTTTATAACTAACAAATAAAGTAGTAGTTTTTCATAACTAACAAATAAAGTAGCTATAATCATTTCAGTTTTTAATTGATATTTCGAGGTAAATAAAAATTTAAAGTAAACATACTTAAGAAGAATTTTTTATAGTTATCTAAATGTTACAAAAGCTATTTAAACGCAATAACTGAATTTAACAATATAAATAAGAAAAGCAAATTGCATTTAATTCTTCCTTTAAGTATCATAATTTAAAAGGATTAGTGTTTACAAAGACAGAGTATAAAAGCCGTATCTGTATTTCTTAAATTCCGTCTCAAATTCAAGCACAAAAATGGACTAATATGTTTGAAACAAGATGAAAGCATTTCAATTACTTCTCGCACAATAGACTTTTATGTTCTTAACCGCAGTTCATTCAAGTTGAGATAAAAAAAGACTTTTTAAAGCTAAACAAATTCTTCAAATGACTCTACCATTTCTGGTTTTTTATTACTCAGGAGATACACGTCCAGTATTTGAAATGTTGACTGACAAGAAAAAGGAAAAAAAAAATTTTTTTTTACTAATGTCACTTTGACGTCAATTTTTTCTCTCTAACAAAATATATTCTTAAAAACAAAATCGTGCATCATTTTAGTTTTATGGCCATATAGTTTCGATAAAATATAGAAAAATTAAAAGTATGTATTTCATGCAGTGGCGTGTGGTCCCTATGTGCAGGGTGTGCACTGCACACCCTGGCAAAATTAGGAGGGACAATAATTTTCTGCACCTATGTCTACCTATCTTTATATGGTATATAATAAATATTATTTATAATTTATTCAAATATTATGTTGATTTGCTTGCTTGAATTCCCGCAGTGCGTGCGGTACTAGGTGCTGCACCACGTAGCGCGCAAACGAACATAGGAAGTTCTGATGTGTACGCACTGAGCACTAAATTGAAAACCACGCTTTATATGTATGGGCTACTGAAGAAGAACAGCATACTATGGCACTAAGGCAAGTGCAGCTATTTTTCCTGCACTTGGCATTCAGAATCATCCGAAGGTACGGTTTATTAAGCATTGTATTAGAGCGGGGACTTACGTGCTGAAGCCATTTTGGTTTTTTTAACTGATTAACTGTCAATACGATTTTGCAGACGGTTCATGTTTAAATTTATATATTGTAAGATTTTGTTTCCATGGAAACATAAAGAGGTATTTCATCAATATAAAGGGAAATGTTTTAGTGTGGTAAATTAATTTCAGTGATGCATTATATTTACTGAAATAATTAGCTGAAAAACAATGTTGTTTTGTTTTAAAGAAACGAGTTTTAACAGAACAGTCCAAATTTTACCATTGTAGTTTACAGACTGTATATAAGTTATATTATGTAACACCATATCCTTAGTTTTGTTTTTAAAAATTGTCAAGATGTTTTTCGCAATATATGATTTCCAAATGTTAAAATAAATTAATAAATATAATTTAATCCACTGACCGAAGAAGAAACAGTTCGCTCTATTGTGCCAGCGTGCAGTGAAATCCTCTGCACGTGGAATAGACATTCGGTTTGTCGGCACCGCAGAGTCGGGCGCCATGTGGTGCTACGTTTACTTAACAAATAAGTTTATCATGGAAGACCGAAGCGTTGCTTTTTCGACAATAAACAACAAAAGACAATAAAAAACAAAAGACATGATTTTTGCTTCAGTGCTAGTAGAATTTTCATAAGTTTTGCTGTTTTTATAGTTATAACTCGACTACTCGTAGGTAAATATTTTATTTATTGTAATCTTTAAATTTATATTCATAATAAATAACCCGTTTCAGAATGGAGAACTCAGATGTCTCAATAATTAAAGATTTATGGGAAAATCCATGTTCTCTGCACACCCTGCATGAAAACCTACAGCACGCCACTGATTCCATGTAAAAAGTTTTAACTATCTGTACTTATAAAATATGCACATTCAAAATTGGTATGTATCACTTTTTAAGAGTTTTAAACTAATTTTCCCTGTTAGGGGATTTTAAAACTATTTATGATTATGTCAAACTGATAAAGAATTTGACACTATTTAGAGGAGTTCTAAAAAATCCTCATATTTTTCCCTTAAAAGTCTACAAATTCATTTCAAAAATATTAAGTACTGTTAACATTTTGTTCACCATTTAAAATATCTCTTAAAAAGTTTCATTTGTTTATTGAAATCACAGTAAATTTCAATTGATAGACTCTTTCTCTAAAATAGAAACGATTTCACAAGTAATTATTATGCAATTTTTTGTCTTCATTTATAGTAATTAATCGAAATTTTGAACAATTTTTAGTACGGTACGTTTTAAGTAATCTTAAGAAAATTGTGGGCTTCATAAAGTATTTCAGAAATTATTAATTTATAGTTAATAGTTTTCGAATTTCCTTGTCTGCCTTTACATTAAAGTAGAAATAAGTGAAACGTTCTTTAAAAAAGTATGTCAGTTAATTAAAAAAAATTCAGTTTTTGACATATTATGCTAAGTTTAAAAATATATCTTACATATTAATTTTAAATTTATTCTATAATTATTATTATTGAATTTCTAAAATTAACTTCTGAAATGTTTTGTTGAATTATTTTGTTAATAAAGTAAAGTAGAGTTGGTATCATTTTGATTCCTGATAAAAGTTATTCTATAGTTGGTATCACCTTGATTCCTGATTAATATTATTCTACAGTTGGTATCATCTTGATTCCTGATTAATATTATTCTACAGTTGGTATCATCTTGATTCCTGATTAATATTATTCTACAGTTGGTATCATCTTGATTCCTGATTAATAAATATTATCTACAATCGGTATCATCTTGATTCCTGATTTATATTATTCTACAGTTGGTATCATCTTGATTCCCAATTAATATTACTCTACAGTTGGTATTATCTTGATTCCTGATTAAAGTTATTCTATAGTTGGTATTACCTTGATTCCTGATTAATATTATTCTACAGTTGGTATCATCTTGATTCCTGATTAATATTATTCTACAGTTGGTATCATCTTGATTCCTGATTAATATTATTATACAGTAGGTATTATCTGGATTAATGATTAATATTATTATACAGTTGGTATCATCTTGATTCCCAATTAATATTATTCTACAGTTATTATCATCTTGATTCCTGATTAATATTCATTGGAGAAAACAATTTCAGGAAGAGGACTGATGTTTATCATTTATTAAATACTTCAAAACTAAAATGCTTTCAGGTTTCATCCATTGTGTATTCTGTTCTTTCACCATTTTGGGATAGCCCATTTTAGAATCCGGAAATTCTATAGTAACAAACATTTCTTTTTTACATATCCTGTACGGGTTCATAGGAGCTTTTGTTTCACTATACATAACAAAGTTTTCAGAGGGTAACTGAAATGTGATCTAAATATTTTATTTTCTTTAAGTTACCGCCAAATTCCTTGAAGGAAATTTCGGTTCTAGCCACAAAATTTCGGAATACCGAGAAAATACGAGACACACTGCTGGAATTCTATTTTGCGGTACTTTATCAGAAACAGTAACTGTTTCCAATTAGCACTTTGTAGGTTATATTATGTAACAAAAACTCAGAAGTAGTGAAATGTTTTCATATTTTAATATGTTAAAGATTTAATATTCTTTACATAGGGCATCGATTAAAATAGCTGTCATTTGTACACACAATACTTTTGATCACAAACTTTTGGTGACAAACATTTAATTACTTCTTGTAGGATTATAATTGGAATCTATTCAATAAATGCAGTTCGGTAATTTACCGTTAATCCGATTTATTTTATAAACATTGATATTTTAAGAATAATTTTAATAGTATCACTGTAAATGGATTTAGATATGTATCATACAATAAACGAGTATATATATATATATATATATATATATATATATATATATATATTATATATTTATATATATTTATATATATATTTTATATTATATATATATATATATATATATATATATATATGTATATATATATATATATATATATATATATATATGTATATTATGTATATATATATGTATATGTATATATATATATATATATATATATGTGTGTGTGTGTGTGTGTGTGTGTGTGTGTGTGTGTGGCTTAAGCATTGAGGGAAATTAGTTTTACAATAGTTATATTAAATGGTACCCATAAATATTGTTATAAACTGAGAGAATAAAGTTCTGAAATACGTAATCAAATATTTCATCAGTTTTTAACAATTTTCAGAGTATTAATAGACTAATGTAACGACTTACATATATATATGTATGCATATATGTGTGTGTATGTGTGTGTGATCTTGAGTAGTGAAGAGTACTCTTTCTAGATCCACAGAAATGCTGTTATAAACTGGAGAATAAAATTTTACAAACTTTATATTAAATTATGTTTACAAAAATTTTATATCATATTCCAAAACAAATGTTTTTCCAAACAAAATTCTATTTTAGCGCCAGTGTCGTACGCAATTCAATAGGTTTTTGTTTATTTTTGATGCTGTCAGCATAAAAATGACCAGAATGCTTTCAGGAAAACTTTCAACATTTTAACCTTTTTTTTTGTTTGTAAAAGGATAGAAAAAACACCTTTAGCTGAGTCAACATTTTCTTGCAGTTTTTCCCTTTTAAAGCAATTATTGGAAAAGTAAAAAAAAAATCCGTAATTTAAAAACTATTTTCTGGAAGATTTTCTCTTTTAACTATGTGAAGTAGTATAAAATTTATTTGCAAGCATTACAAAATAAAAACCAATTAATTAAATGTAAAGATTATACAAATACTTGTTATAACAACATTAAACCCAGATATATTTTTCCCATTTTATGATTTGATATATCTTCATACATGTCATAATTGTTAATACAAATAAAAAAGGCTAAATGAATCTATACAAATATTAAGAAATATAGGTAAACACATATCATCCTGTATAAATTTTAGAATAAAGTATTAAGGTAATTAAAAAGGTTTAGACATTTTTGAATCGGGAAGGTTAATGATACAGGGACCTACTGTTTAAAGCCGATTCCGAACATTACAAAAAACCATGCCACAGTAAGATTCGAATCCACGAACTCTTGTACAAATGATGAGCACCTTAACCATTCGGTCATAGTTCGTCAAATTATTAAAGAGATTATACGAATATTTTGCCTACATTTAACCACTAAATATTAAATATAAATTATGGGGTGAACTTTTTGTAAATTGTATAGCTTTTTATTATATTTATTTTTATGTATTAGATTCACGCAATGAGTGTATTAGATTTGAACTTTTGTCTTACGGAATATTCTTTGAGGGTAAGAGAATAGAATCTGCAGAAGAAAATACTGTTTTGAAGTCTTTAAAATCTAAAAATAGCCTAACATTATTAGACGGGTTTCAAAAGTATTTGATTTTCTTTTTAATTAACCGGCTTAAAATTCGAAAATGTTATTAATAACATACGTATGTAAATAAAGTTTAATGAAAAAATTTTAATGAAAATTAATAATTATCTTACAAATTATTTAAAATGTTTATTTAGAAAGAAGTTTAAAAATATTTCCAGGCGTATCTATATTTTATGCTTTTTAATTTCTTGCCTAATTATCCCGAGTTATCCCGGGTTCGTACATATTGAAGTTAATTATTATCCCGAGAAAACTCAGGAGAAGCAAAATTTGTCAATACGATTTGCCAAATCCAGGTTTTACTCGGCCTGGAAGAAATGAGAGGAAATATTCAACTTTGATTGACAGTTTTGTTGGTTTAACGGTTCTTTTGGCAAGACTGGCCACGTGTTTATCCTATTGTAGAGTATACAGTTGGCTTGTGGATTAGTAATTTTTAAAGAAGGATAGTTGTGAAAAATCATCGTGATGAAATTTCTGATATACCAGAAGGACCCAGCATTATTCCTGAACACATTTTCCAGATGTTATTCCTACTACTATCAAGTCCAACGAGACAGTGTAAACAGTGCTTCCACAAAAGAAATTCCAGAGAAAATCAGTAAAAAAAGAGACCAGATACCAATGTACAGAATGTCAGGTATTACTTTCTGTTGTCCCTTTTCTTTCAATAACTATCATACAAAGAATAATAGTTAAGATTTTTCCATGTGCCGAGATAACTAGGAATGGCATACAAATATAAAATCTAAATGCTTTTACGCCTTTAAAAAATTAAAAATTCAACTTAAAACTTACTTATTTTGTTTTATTTCGTTTCTTTGTATTTAATAATAGGAAAAAAAATGTAATGATTTTTTTCAAAAAAATTTGTAAGGAAAGTGGTTAATAGTGTACTTTTTTGTGCAACAAAATAGTATGGTTTTTATTCAGTGAAATTCTTATTAATGATATAAGACCTCTAAACAAATCAGAATTTTTTAAATTTTATATGAAATTAAAAGTAGGCAGTAATAATGTAGATTTTTAAACTTGAAAGGTAGGATATAACCTTAAGATTTCTATTAAATCCTAATTCCGAATCTGTCTCTCTGAATTTTTCATTAACTCGACATTTACTTTTACTATTCGTATTTATTTTAATTCCAGATTTCCATAAAAGTAATAAAAAATGAAAAATTGCAAAAAAAAAAAAATTCTTAAGAAATTTTTTTCTAGAGAAAATTAGTAATAATAGACACCAGATACCAATATATAGAATGTCAGGTATTACTTTCTGTTGTTTCTTTTGTTTCAAAATCTATCATACAAAGAATAATAGTAAAGATTTTTCCCTGTGCCGAGATAACTAGGGATGGTATACAAATATAAAATCTAAATGTTTTTATGCCTGTAAATGTTGTGATGATATTTTGAGATTAAAAAAAAAAATTATAAGGGAAGCGGTTAATAAATGTATTCTTTTCCTGCAACAGAATTGTATAGTTTTTATTCAGTGAAATTCTTATTAATGATATAAGAGTTCTAAACAGATCGGAAATTTTTTATTTTATATAGAATTAAAAATAGGCAGTTATAATGTAGATTTTTAAACTTGAAAGGTAGTATATAACCTTAAGATTCCTATTAAATCCTAATTCCGAGTCTGTCTGAATTTTTCATTAATCCAACATTTTCTTTTAATATTTTTATATATTTTAATTCCAGATTTCCATAAAAGTAATAAAAAATGGAAAATTGAAAAAAAAAATTTTTTTTAAGAAATTTTTTTAGAGAAAATTAGTAATAATATACATCAGATACCAAGATACCAATGTACAGAATGTCAGGTATTACTTTCTGCTTTCAATTTTGTTTAAAAAACTATCAAACAAAGAATAATAGTTAAGATTTTTCCATTTGTCGAGATAACTAAGGATGTTTACAAATATAAAATCAAATTCTTTTACGACTGTAAAAATTAAAAATTCAACTTAAAACTTACTTATTTTGTTTTTATTTCGTTTAGAATAAAAAATGTGAGGATCTTTTGCGATTTTTTTTAAAAAAAATTTGTAAAGCAAGCGGTTAATAAATATACTTTTGTGTGTAACAAAATTGTATCGTTTTATTCAGTAAAATTCTTATTAATGATATAATATACTATTATATCATTAATAAGAACAGATCGGAAAATTATTCAGATTCCTAGATTAAACAGATTGAAATTTTTTTTTATTTTATATGGAATTAAAAATAGGCAGTTGTAATGTAGATTTTTAAACACGAAAAGTACTATACAACCTTAAGATTCCTATTAAATCATAATTCCGTGTCTGTATCTCTGAATTTTTCATTAATATAATATTTTCTTTTACAATTTTTATTTTAATTTTAATTTCAGATATACACAAAATTAATCAGAATAATGTAAAATTCCAAACAATTTTTTTTATAAAAAGTTTCATCACACATGGATAGACTTCTCCAGGACAATTTTAAAGCATTGTGAAAAATAACGAGTGGTTTGTGGCTTACAGCACACCCATAAATATCCAATGATTTAAGTCTTCTGACGAAGAATGCCACTTAGAAAAGGGCCTTGGTAATTTAATGTTGATTTGATGTCTTTTAACGGTTTGAACGAAGCTTTTATGACACTGCTCACATTTCAAACAGCTCGCTACAACTTTTACATTTTAAGCTTGCTGATAATAAATATACATTTCCACAGTAACACGTGGTCGTTAATTCTGTATGACATTTTCCGTACTTGAATTTTGTTACTATTAATATCTTCCCTATCTTTTATTTTATGACTTTTCATTTATATCGTTACTGATAGGTAACATATTTTTATTAAGGTGTCTCAAGACGTATAATGAATAAAAAATGCATTAATAAGTGCTTTTTCTTCAATTCAAAAATATTTTATGCTAAACTTAAAGTGGCATCTTTGTCTTTTATATGTATAAAATAGCTATCTTATACACACTCACACATATATACATGTATACACACACACACACACACACATATATATATATATATATATATATATATATATATATATGTATATATATATATATATATATATAATATATGTATATATATATGTATATGTATATATATATATTATATATATATATATATATATATATATATATATATATATATATATATATATATATATATATATATATATATATATATATATATATATATATATATATATATATATATATATATGTATATATATATATATATATATATATATATATATATATATATATATATATATATATATATATATATATATATATATATATATATATATATATATATATTATATATATATATATATATATATATATATATATATATATATATATATATATATATATATATATATATATATATATATATATATATATATATATATATATATATATATATATATATATATATATATATATATATATATATATATATATATATATATATATAATATATATATATATATATATATATTATATATATATATATATATATATATATATATATATATATATATATATATGTATTGTATATATATGTATATATATATATATATATATATATATATATATATATATATATATATATATACATATATATATATATACACACATATATATACAGACAGAGAGAGAGAAATGAGGGATAGTGTGCCCAAATTCCCCATATAGTAATAATTTAAGTTATCTGCCTGTCTGTTCTTGAATTTATGAAACGGTTGTACCTGGATAGGATAGAGGCATCCATATTGGACTATTCATGAGTTACGGTTAGCAACGTTCGAGATCCACCCCTCCCCCTTTTACAGTTTTTAATGTCATTATTTCAAGCAATATTTTCCCCAGTTAAGAGAATGCGATTAAATTTATCAATTTTTCACAACATGTTTTCTAGCATTACGACGTCATTCCTTTAATCATCTCATTTAATCATTTCTTATTTTTAATTGTTTAAATATCATATAAGTATACTCATGTAAGGATATATAAATTATACTTTCCGTCAAGCAATCATATTACTGCAGGACATTGAACACTACGGTTAGTTGCAACTCAGGAGAAAATGAACGTATTTTTATTTAAAACGTCATTTGCAGCCAAAACCACTTTCGTTATGCCACTATAGCACTATCTATGGCATCACATTTTTTTCTGTCGTAGAGTTTTGACTTTCAAAAAGTGCATTCAGTTCAAATTTTAAATCATTTTGGACAGCAGTTCTTATTTTGCATCATTTTGAAAGTGGGTTTTTAATAATAATCATCTTGTATATAGGTATATAATCTAGCAAAATAATACCTGCCGGTCACAATATTTGTGTAATCCGTATTCTTTTTACATTCCCGGGCTACTCGACAAGGAGAAGCCTTTGCAGCTAGACTAATGAATATTGTTGATTTCGGGTAACATTGAAGAGAAGCCCAATTTCAGAAAACTTGAACCGTTATTGAGGAGTTACTAAAAGACATCTTTACAAGTTAACGGCAGACAAGAGAATGATGCGAAAAACACTTTGCTGGATTAGAGGTGTATCCCAGAGGGAGACATATAGAATTTTCCCAAGGGACAAGAAACTTAGTCAGCGAATTTAACTGTTAGATCCGTGGAAAACTGAGCCATTTCGCTGCGACAGCTCGAAAATGTGTTGAATAGACAGGAAATTTACATCTATCGCACACATAGGTTTGAGAAATGTGCTGGGGGAATTTTATGCCGAGGACACCACTTTAATTAAGACATTTTGTAGCTGGGAAAATACATTTTAAAGAATTAGAATGAGAAAGTTTTTAAAGAGATATTACAGTGAAATAATATTCATGTATTACAAGTAAAAATATATAATTTGATATAAAATAACTGCTTATTGTTTTTCATAAATTTAGTAAAACAGTAGTTATGCAATATTTTTATGATGCTTTACAAACTAATTTCACTTTGAAATCAACCTTTATGTTACACACATAGATAGAGGAAAATGAAAGACTTAAATTCAGATTTAAAGGTTCTAATAAAAAGAAAGTAATATTGAAATATCTTCTCATTTAAATTATTAGAATATTACTTTACACCGAGCTATTTACAATTAAATAGGTTGTATCTGCTAAAAAAACTCACGTCTATTTCGTCATTTACAGATAAAAATTTAAAATTGAGCTATGAATTAGCATATCAAAATTTATTAATATATTTAAACATAACTTCTTTAAAATTATCTTATTACGCAAGACGATAAAAACGAATTTTCTTCTTTCTGTTTCAAATTAAAAATAATTTGAAAGCTATGTATCTAATACATATGCTTTTACCGACATTATTTTGAAATCAATTAGTCAGACGTTTACCATATTACATATTTTATCATAGAAATTTAATTATTGGAAAAGTCTAATCATATGATTAAAATTATTTTTTATGTCTTACTTCCGTTGCGGTTTAGATTAATTTGAAAAAATCAGAAAACAAAATCATTTGGGAAGTTCAGATGATACCATATTATGCTAAATATCAAGATAGTTTGTCATTTACTTTAAAAAACTGTTTTAAGAGGCATTAAAATTTTAGAAATAATTTATTTGGTTTTAAATTAATTTACTTGAAAATGTAATATTTCTTAATCAATTTATGTAAATATAGTTCTCTTTCCAAGGCAAAATATAATTAATCTCATATTTAATAATTTTTACTTAATACAAGTGTAGCTTTTTGAAAATATTTCCTAAACGATATATTGCTATTTGATATAAAATGCTACAGTCTAGCATTTAAATAAAATTTATTAATCAAGTTTTTATTATTATAAGCATCTGTAGATATATTTGGTCAGGAATTAATCAACAATAGATTAAACATCCAGTTTTCGTGTATATTATTGTACTTTCAAATATATATTTACGGTTCGAAGCTTATGAATTTTTGTAACTGTTATTTTATAAGCTAATATGTTAGCAACAATCTAAAGAGGTACAAAAATTAGAAATTAGAATGCTTTTAGCAATCAAAAAATGAAAATAAACTTTCAAAAAAGCATTTATAAACATCAGTTTTAAAAATTGCTTAAGCACACAATTTGCTTATCATACAAAGCTAAATTGAATAATTTAATGAGATAGAATTATCTAAACTCAGCTAAATTTCATCTTGTAAAAGTTTTCCGTCCATTCAGGAAAGTTTTATAAAAGCTTATTTATTTCTAAATCCTACTTATTTACCTGTCTGTGTATCATTTTGTGAAAATTAATAAACATAGCGCAGTTTGTTTATCGGCAGGGTTTGTCGAGTGAATATATATAAAGATTGTCGCACACTTTCGCACAGGAAGGTTGATTCTACATGGGCTAAATCTTCTAGATCAGAAATACTCTTAATGAACGAGGAATATCAGAATATCAGGTATTAAGCACGATGGTGAGGAATAATGCTGAAATATATTTCTCCTTATGCAGTTCCCAACAAATACCCAGCAATGCATAAAAATAAATTAACAAAAATTCAGGAGTATTAAATACATTTAAAATGGCAGGGTGGTTTTACAGGAAGATTTAAATTAACAGCTAAAGTTCATTCTTTAATGAGATGAAAATGGCAAATTTTTAGCAGGAATTGATAAGGTAAAAATTTCTCCGTATCCAGGGGTCACAAAGTCCATTTATGGGCAACACAATTTACAAAATTATAAAAAATTACAGACCAGGATTTGCTTTAAATTATTTACTCGGTCTGCCAGCTTGAAAACTAAGTACCTTACTATTAATTTAAAACTGAATACGGAAAGAGGAATTCAGTTAAAACGTCAATGTTTATTGCAAAGAATTAGCTGTCAGTATAAATTTTTAACGAATTTACTGCGAAATTACAGTTCTGAAAGATGTTTTACCACAGCGGTTTCTAACTATTTAACTACAGTGGTAACTAAAACCCTGAGAAGGAGCTAAAATATGTTAAAAAATTATTTTCATACCAAAGAATCAAACAGAAAACCTGTGTACAACTTATTAGTGGAAAAGTAGTTTCACGGAACTGTGTAAATGATAACTAAATGTAGTAATTGATTGTTAGTAGGGAAATAGATAAAGAGGTACTTTCCACACAATTCTCATGATTTACTAGCACACTTTATGCCAACCAAAAACAGTCCTCGATTTAAATTTTGATGTGACAGACACAGATTGTTTTATTGATTGAAAATAATGAAAATAAAAGTATGTTTAAATATTCTTTAGCTAAGCATAATTATTTTATTACGCGTAGTTTTCAATTTTAGGAATAAAGATTTTATTATCCAACACTTGTCTGTTTTACATTTATAAAAAGGAGGGATATAAAAAGAATAAAAGTTTCTAATCGTTAAGGTTCTGTAGTAAAAAAAATAAACCATGGTGTTAATATACAACAATTCATACCAACTTGGGATCTCGGAGTTACCGAAAATTGATTACAAGATTTTTATCTACAGACATATACTGTGCACGTTACAAATAAGTGTAAAAAAAACTAAATCTCCATGTACTTACCCGTCGGTATTTCATGTTGTAGAAATTATTACACATAGTTCGTTTGTTTGCTGCGTTTGTGAGGAGTTTGTATAAATGATGTTAGAATGAAATCGTCCTTTATATAGTATCCAGGAGTTGTTTTGAAATAAATTAACGACAACATCCGGCTTTAAGTCGAATTAAGAAGTAGGTTATTGGTGTATAGTTAAAAAAGAAATTTAAATAAAATGGTGCCTATCATTCAAATTGAAGGTCAAGTTGTGACAGCTGTGAGAAAATAATATGGGATTAAAGTATTTTGTAACGGATGTTAAATTTTAGCTTTGAATACAACTGTTTATTATCTATCTCCTTTATTATCTATTACAATGAATGCCAGAAGGGCGGTTGGTTTTAAATTATACTAGTGCTTCAAATATCATAAAACAGTATATGATTAAAATTCATATGAAATGAAAGCATCTTTCATGCATAGACTGTGCTATGGTGTAAAGCAATTCATACTACAAATAAGTTCAAATTTCTGATGACCTTCATTTTAAGTTAAAATGTAAGAACATAAACGGAATAAAAAATCATCGCAAAAACTTCCCTTTAAGAAATATTGTATGGACTGAATAAAAAAGGTAAGAATCATTGCAAAAAAATGTACTTTTGAAAAGGTAAATAAAAATGTGATGGATAGCAATGACTATAAAACAGAAAATTTCGTGTGTGTTTACCATTCCGAAATATACTGCACAACAACAACAGGGTACAGATGCGATATTTAAGCTCCGGCTTTTGTCTCCAAATTTGGCGGCTTTTTCGAGCGTTTTGCCGGGCGATGTCTGTTTAGCTGTTACTACTCTGACATTAGAGCTTTGTGGTGGTAACCCTAGTTCTATCTTTAAGCCCCATTGGTGCACGTGACTACTTGGCTCCTTTTTGAATAATTTATCTGTATTTTTCCAATTATATTGGATTTGTGTAGTTCGTAATTGCTTGCGTAGTGAAGTCTTTTTTTAACCTTTTTAGTTAGTATCTGTCGTTGTGCACCACATGGTTTTCAAGAAACCAAAGGTATTTCTTTAGCCTTTTAGCCTATAATCCTCTTTGAATAATTTCTAGAAAGCTCTTTGTGGTTTAACTTTAGTAGTTCGGATGTGCTCGCATGGTGAGTTTTTTTTAAAATCTTTTTTAATTAGTATCTGTCGTTGTGCACCACATGGTTTTCAAGAAACCAAAGGTATTTCTTTAGCCTTTTAGCCTATAATCCTTTTTGAATAATTTCTAGAAAGCTCTTTGTGGTTTAACTTTAGTAGTTCGGATGTGCTCGCATGGTGAGGTCGCTGGTCAGGTTGTACCATTTTTTTTTATCATTTTTGTTAATACTAGTATGCGTTTATTGCAGACTGTTGAGCACACTTTCTTTTTTTGCTTCTTTAAATGTGTGTATATGTGTTAAAATGTGTGTTTTTATGTATTTTTAGTTGTAACAATCACAAATTTTACATTTGTGTGCCCTTATTTCTTTCTTTAATGTTTATTAAAATGTGTACATGTTTTATGTATTTATAGTTGTAACAATATGACACGGGGGGTTAAGGGGTTCTCCCCCCTTACAAAAATTTTTAATTTGTTTTAAATTTCTTTTCCTGTGTGCTCAGCAGTCTGCAGTAACATTTTTTTATCCGTCCATGGGTTTTTTCTTGGTGATCTTTCAGAAAATGCCATTTTTATGTATTGTTTCTTAAAAGCTATGGGGTTCCTTCCATGTCTTTTTCATGGTGATTTTTCAGAAAACGCCATTTTTGTTTGGCGACTTTCAAAAATGTTTTTTTTGCCAAGATCGCCAAGAAAAAAACATGGTGGCCGGAATAGCGTAGATATAGCATATGTTCCTAACATAGATATGGAATAAAACGTTTCTTAAAATATTTTAATGATTTTTTTTTCAGATTTTGACAATTTCAAGTAGAGTAAAATTCTCATAGTCAAGTAGAGTAAGTTTCTCATCGGAAAAATCGGGGTAAGTTTCACACTCAACTGTTACGTTACTGTAACGTAAATTAATTATAATTTTCACGGATGGCATCCTATAAAATTTCATATTAAATCGTTTCCAACCGTTATCATCAACATTCTGGAATGGTTTCATTCACCTTTTAATAATGTCTAAGCTATGCTCTATGAGAGAGATATCAGGAGAGGTAGTTATTCATGTAAGCGTATTTATTTGCAAATTTAATAAAACAGTTTTTGAATACGAAATTCCATTCCAATCAGACAACTCTTTTTTTTAGCCTGTGTATTTATTTCTTATAGATTATATTTTGAAAGAAAAATAATTTTTTTTACCAACACGAATTAATACTATATATTGTACACCCTGTGAAGACCCCTTGGTTCAGAACACTAAGTTCTCAGGTAACTGGGACCGTAACTGATCCCCAGATATAAAAGGCCTAGAATTTTGAAACTGATGCATTTTTTCAATACTGTTCTGATGTCCCTGGCAAAAAAAAGTGTTTTCCTATAACTAAACTCTCTATTCTTTAGTTACTGTGTTATGAACTCACGAATCCACCATTCTATCCTTATCTTTCATCTTTTATTTGTTTATGCTCTGCTCGTTGTCAATTTCTCTGCTTACTGTAAGAAATCTCTGGATTTGAGGGCTTGGCCCAGGTAATCCAGCTGACCCATCATCTTGAAGATCTTGAAGACTGATGCATTCCAACATTAGCAAATCCAGTACTAGAGGACTTGGCCCAGGGAGTACTGTTTTCAATTCTTCCTGTGAGATCCTGTGACTCTGAGCTTTTCAACATTTTTTACTAGATACTTTGACCTCATGGAGACTGCCGCGACTTTTGACCGGAACCAACTTTTTAGCAATTACGTTTGGGAGATTCGTAAGGTCTGCTCATATAAGGAACAGCAGGGTCTCGGACACCAAACGGGGGATAGTTTGGGCTCCCGTTGCATCCTGGAAAGGAATCCCCATCGAGTGAGAATATTTAATTCTTTTTTACGACTGTGATCATCGTGGATATGTTATCCAAGCAAACATTGTTTACTTTTCGAAATATTTTGTTATATTGGAATCCCTTTGTATTTTTTAGCCAGTATTTACTCCAGAAACAAAAATTATTTTTAATTCTGTTATGTCTGTGATACTTCTTCAAGCTACCTTTTGACTCAAGAACATTCAAGGCGTCACAACACGAATCATTTTAAATAATTTTCTTTACTTCCCATGTCATGGCAGTTTTCTGTTGTTGAATTTAAGGGTAAGCTAACAGAGTAGGAAAAAAACACGTATATGTCTGGAATTAGTATTTGTAAACTTTGTGTCTCTTGAAAGTTATACCTCTATAGTTTCTCAAGTCATTTTAAATTCGTATCTTGGTAGATTTCGATATTATATTACAATTGGTTATTAGTAATAATGATTTTTAATTGCTATATATATATATATATATAATATATATATATATATATATATATATATATATATATATATATATATATATGCATATATATATATATATATATATATATATATATATATATATATATATATATATATATATATATATATATATATATATATATATATATATATATATATATATATATATATGTATATATATATATATATATATATATATATATATATAAATATAAATAAATATATATATATATATACATATATATACATATATATACATATATATATATATATATATATATATATATATATATATATATATATATATATATATATATATATATATATATATATATATATATATATATATATATATATATATATATATATATATATATAATATATATATATATATATATATATATATATATATATATATATATATATATATATATATATATATATATATATGCATATATGCCTGTGTGTATGTTTGTCTGCTTGTTTTCTAGAGAACTACACAGAATAAAGCTAAGTCTTAGCTCTGTAATTAAAACTGAAGTAATATACTCAGAAAATGTATTCCATCGGACTTCCATTTCTATTGTCAGATTTTATTTTCCGCATGGTTTAAGGTAGTAATTACTTTTTATTTCTAAGTTAAAGTTGTTATGCTATTTAAACACATTACATGGAGCTATTATTATTATAGTTGAAAGCATTTCCATTACCTTCTGCTTTCTATATAAATTAAATTGTGCCATAGGAAAAAATATCAGATATGTGATGATGAAATTTTGAGAAAAGGATTTATATTTAAGATCTTCAACAAATCATAATATAGAGTCCTCTAGCAGACGACAAAAATTATTATAAATATATTATGATTTGTCGTACAAGCTATTACGACAAATCATAATATAGAGTCATCTAGCAAACACATATTCAAAATATTCATTTATACAAATGTCAGGTCATTGGCATTTAGCCATTAGTCTATTTTTGTACTTCCCAGTATTTAAACAAAACTTTAGAGCAAATTGCATGTTACTATGATCATTTATCCAGAATTGAATGTCTGTAGTATAGCACGTTGAATACATGCTAATTACTTAGAAAACATTTCTTACTTTGACTTCATAAATGAATATTACTCTACAATTTCATTACTATTTGTTACTGTTTTCACTCATATATATAAGATATAAGACGCATTTGTTGTCTGCTTGTCTGTTAATTTATAACTCAATATCCAAACAACCAAATAACTTGAAATTTGGTACACGTACACAAAATTATATGGGGAAGGTTCTTAAACAGGTTTCGTTCCATTCTAACCTCACTCTGGCCTGCTCCATCAGAAAGTAGTGCTCCATATGCCTGTTCTGAGTCGTGTGATAATGAACAAAAAAAAAAGGGAAATCATACAAGTTGGTCATTGAGAGTGATTTTGAACGTTTTTGTGGTGTTGAAGAGATGATGAGGATGTAAGTAAAAGTGGTGGTCATACATGTGTAAGATGGGAGAGGGGGTGGACGGTGGTAGGATCCTCCCTCCTCCCTCCAGACCTATGTTTGTAGGATGGACCTCGCCTCCAGCTGTCATTTTACATGTGGAAGGTACTTAAAAAGGTTTCATTCCATCCCAACCTCACTCTGGCCTTCTCCAGCCAAAAGTAGTAATCCATGTGCCTGTTCTGAGACATGGGTACATTTTAGTAAAAAATATTAATAAACAAAAGTTGTAAGTAAACGCAATACTTCTTTGTTATATTTACTTTACTGCAAGCAAAAACTGCAACAAATATCACATTTAGCAAAACTTCAAGGACCAGGATTGGCTTTCTCACAGAGCAGTTCTGGCAAGCAGAAATGATGTGGTTGAGAAGCTCAATGTCACCATTCAGAAGCAGCTTCCGGGGCAAAAAATATGCCTTCAAGACTGCATCCTTAATATGATGAAGCAGTACAGTATCCATTTGAGTTCTTGAATTCCATCCAGACTCTTGATTTGCAAACAAACAACTTGATTCTGAAAGTTGGTGTTAAAATAATGCTGATCCGAAATATTGATGCATCCAGGTTGTGCAATGTTTAATTGTAAAAAGGTTGATGCAACATATCACTCAAGCCACAATACTCACAGAGTGTGGTAAGGGTGAGAATGTCTTCATTCTAAAAATTCCAATCATTCCCTCAGACAACATCATACAATTCAATAGAATACAGTTGCCTTTGAAACTGTGCTTTGCCATGACAAACAACAAACAGGGCCAGTCTCTTGGGATAACTGGTATAGACTTCCAGACACCATGCTTTTCTAATGGGCAGTTATATGTGGCCTGATCTAGAGTGGGCAAAGAGGAAAATCTTTTTGTACACACTCCAAATGAAACTGCCAAAAATGTTGTCTATAACATATATATATATATATATATATATATATATATATATATATATATATATATATATATATATATATATATATATATATATATATATATATATATATATATATATATATATATATATATATATATACATATATATATATATATACATATATATATATATAAAATATATATATATATATATATATATATATATATATATATATATATATATATATATATATATATATATGCGTGTGTGTGTATTTAACCAAATGCAATATAGTGTAACGAATTCGTTATATCAGCTTCTCTGTTGCAGACCTGTCACGCTCGAGGGTAACAATCAGGAATTAAATGAAAATCAAGAATAAAGCAGAAAATCTGCATTCCCCATTATTATTTAAATGAGCATTGTATTGAAGCACAATGGTATGCTTCATAGGTTTTTTTTTATGAGAAATATCTCTATGATTCTGTCAGAGAAATACATTAGAAGCAGACGGAGTGTCTGCATTTGAAGTTTCAAAGGCACCAGAAAAAAAGAGTCAGCAACGGCAAAATTCACCTGCATTGTCAGTGAGACACTAGGTTTCTTTCTGCTTTGTTGGCTGTGCGGACAGCAGCGGTTTCATGATGTTTTTTGGATTTGTCATGACTACTCTCGGTTATTGAGAGAAGTCATTAATGCCTTGTTTTTACTTGATGTGAATTGCAAGTCTACAAACTAAAACTGGAACGGGGCTAGATTAAGTCATCACCTCTGGGTCAGATATTCCGAACTTTCGAGAAGAAAAATTAACGGCAGATGAGCGTATAGAAAGAATTATGAGTTTGGCTCCGTGTGTCACTGTATGATCATGCTCCATCATGAATTAGACCAGTAGCGTGTGTTAGAGCGACCGAGTCAATCCTTTTCCCAACCCTGCGTACTGAGTGAGCGTCAGTGCTTTGAAGTTTTGAGAAGGGAATTAATCCCATTTGAGAATCGGAAATCTTTGAGTTTTTGTTTAGATTTTTTGTCCTATAGCTAGCGAGAACTTTCGAGTTTATTTAGTCCTGAAAACCAGTTTCTGTAGCGAACATCAGAGATGCTAATTGAGTTAACTGTAACTGCAGTGCAGGAAGACTAGCAAAGAAGTTACGAAATGATCCAGTGGTTTATTTGAAGATATTATGTAAAGATCATCACATTTTGTAATACGTTAATCATTTCACTGTGCATACTCATTATCATTTATTCATAGAGTGAATAAGGTATTTAGCCCAGAATTTTTGTGTTTATAATAAAGAACTAGTCTGTATATAGGCCTCGATTTATATATATATATATATATATATATATATATATATATATATATATATATATTCGTGTGTGTGTTGTTGTTTTTGTTGTCTTATCCTACTTTGTGAAACCAAGAACGTAGTTATTTAGAACAGTAACACTAGCAAGAGAAAAGAATAAAGCTTACCTTAGATAACGCCGAGGGTTTTTCTCCAGTATAAGGTATTTCTTCATTATCCGATCCAGAATTGAAATCTGCCAACGACACGCTTGCTCCCCCTGGCCTCTGCACTCGGTGGTTCAGAGCCACTTGTGATGGTGGTGCAAGCAGAGAGGCCAGAGATCTTAAGCCACCTACCACATGAGCTGGAAGATGAGGATCAGCCAACATATCTGTCACTAGGCCGTGTGCCTCGGCCAAAAGAGCGACATCTACTGTAGAAGCACTTCCCTGCGAAAGAAAGCATAAATTAGTTAAACTTATGAACTATATTTGATAGATATATTAATGAAATCAATAACTGTAGTAACACATGAAATTTATTGAACCCAATATACCTAATCATGTACTATCAAGCACAATTATGACGGGCCCTATATGAATAACTAGTGAAATTTTACTACCTGCAGAGAGTTTGAAATCATCTACAATATATTGGGGGCAACGGAATGCAATATTTCTTAAAAGGTCTGTTCAAATATATGCATTTATATATATATATATATATATATATATATATATATATATATATATATATATATATATATATATATATATATATATATATATATATATATATATATATATATATATATATATATATATATATATATATATATATATATATATATATATATATATATATATATATATATATATATATATATATATATATATATATATATATATATATATATATATATATATATATATATATATATATATACATATATATATACATATATATATACATATATATATATATATATATATATATATATATATATATATATATATATATATATATATATATATATATATATATACATATATATACATATATATATATATATATATATACATATATATATATATATATATATATATATATATATATATATATATATATATATATATATATATATATATATATATATATATATATATATATATATATATATATATATATATACATATATATATATATATATATATATATACATATATATATACATATATATATATATATATATATAATATATATATATATATATATATATATATTATGACACGTTCCACTAAACGACACTAGAGTCGTGACATAATTTTCATAGTTTTATTCAAATCTTAAACCACACTACTCGACAATCATCTTCAATGCCGTCTCCCATCGTCGCCCAACTTTTAACAAAGGCGGGCTTAGCTGATTTGGGTAGCCACAGCTCTGTCAGCGGAATGTGCACACTGTTCTTTGCTCATATCATTGAGCGTGAGTAGTATTTATGTGGCTAACTCATCCCGCCACATCACTCTCAGTAAAGAATCCTTAATTAAAATCTTTTAAAATTAATATACAATTTAAATCCTGACATATATATATATATATACAAACACACACACACACACACACACACACACACACACATATATATATATATATATATATATATATATATATATATATATATATGTATATGTATATATATATATATATATATATATATATATATATATATATATAATATATATATATATATATATATATATATATATATATATATATATATATATATATATATATATATACATATATATATATATATATAATATATATATATATATATATATATATATATATATATATATATATATATATATATATATATATATAATATATATATATATATATATATATATATATATACTAAAGTGATAAATAACTGTATTTTTTCACTGCTTTTCTCTTCACTAGTGATAAAATATTTGCAGATAGATTGCCTCATTTGTACTTCTGTTAGTTAAATATGTAAATCGAAGCATAAACGTTTTAGACTGAAATTTTCTGTCTATACAACACTGTTTTTATGGCAAAAATTTAATTATATGCAATATATAAAAGTTGTCGGCTCTAAAGTGTTTCAAAATTCTCCAAATTCTCGCTGAAACCTTTCAAGCCCAGCTATCAGAATTAATCGAGGACTTGAATCATGGAGATTACATTTCTTCCTATACATGAAATTTAAAGTTTGAATTAATAACTGCTACCGCTGGCTATTTTAAAATTTTCCTAAACTATATGTCAATTTTCCAATGAAAATTTTCTTCCTTTTTATAAAGAATAAGAGAATTAGAAAAAAAAGCTCAGAAAAGTTTAGAAATAAAATCTTTTATCTAACAAATACGTAAAATTTTGGTGTTTTCAAGGAATTCATTTCTCCCTGGGATGAGTGTAACTCTTTACCTTTGCCAATCAAACCTTATCAATTAAGAATATGGGCTATTTTTCATATGATCCGTTAAGAAGGGTGTTTTCCCATCATATATTTATCTGAATTTCATAGGGATGTTAAAGTATAACATGAAGCATCTTCTCAATTTCCGAATTTTTCATTTAAATATTTAAAAAATGCTTTAGTAATTTCTTTAAAGGTTTCCTGCAGTTTTATTGTATCTATTATATATTATGTATTGCATATTATATATATTATAGTATGTAATATAGTTTATAGTATAAAGTATATTTAAGGTTCCACCTTTTCTTTCACTTCATTTCAAGATTGGACAGAGATTCGCTGTTGATACAAATATATCTACTGCCAAAAAAATGCTAGAGCGAACTTTACTATATATTAATAGCTACGTTAATGAGTAGCTAAACGCTATGCACAATTTTGCTTCACCATGAAAAAAATGCTTCAATTCAGACACCTCAATAATTTTTTTCAGTTTTTGAGTTATACGTCATAAGTGTGTACTTACTGACCTCAAGTCTGAACTAGCAATATATTTTTCAGGTACAGCCAAAACGGATAGTTAATGTTTAATAGATTCCTTGTGCATAAAAAGAGTACGAAGTCTTGAAACTATTCAAACGCATTTCAAACATCATTAAATTTTTTTTTCCACTGCAATTTGAAGATCTGCTGTTTTGAAACATTTTCTATTTTGCACACGGAAGTTAAATGAACAAATATTCCTTATATTGATGTAAATATATGATTCGTCGTGTTATCCTATACAAAAAAATTATAAAAAATAAAAATTTTTTAAAACCTATATAGATATAAGGAGTTAATAAAGGTATTTCGTAAAGTAGCATACAAGCGATATATAGTTAACCCCTTCCCTATTTTGCCCGTACACCGTACGCGCACAGCTTTACTGATTTGCCCGTACGGTGTACGGGTAATCTGATTTCTATTTCGCTTGCACTGTTTCGTCAGCATTTTCTCCAATTTTACTAACAAATTATTCCACTAAATGATTGTTTGCAGTTTATTGTATTTTTTACTCTGATTGGTTCAAAAGCGCGGGTTTTTTCGCATGTTTTGTATCAGAAAACGAATTGTTATCGTTCAGTGTATAACTTTCTGGTTATATTTTACTAACCGCCTGATAATTTTATTGATGTAAGAGTTGAATAATATATTTTTACTTTTAAATAATGGATATTTCAGAGCGTATGGAGCAAATTTCTTGTGATTCGAACTGTGACTCGGAATCAGAAACTGAATTACCTGTAAAGGATAGTAGCGAAAGTTTACTAGATGACCTGGATAGTAGTCACTCTGATAGTAGTACAGATGGAATCAGTCAAGCAAGACAGTTTTTTTAAATTAATTGTGATAACCCTTCGGATCCGCCTCCTAGATTTGCTTTCACTGGAATTCCAAAAATTAACTTGGATATCGATGAGACTAAAGGTAAACTTCAGTTCTATGATGCTTTCATAGAAAGAAAAAAATGTAATAAATGCTTAAAAATATTAGTAATGTTAATTTTAATAACATATCTTTACCTAAAAATGTGAAAGGAAAAAAATGCAATAGAAAAATGTGACTTTTTTTGACTGAATTCTGGAAAAAATGAAACTGTCAAAGGGTTAATAAAGCATAATAGATAATAGCTAAATTTTTAAGCCCTTTAATGCAATTTAGTCTAATAAAATCAAAATTAAAGAAGCAAAAAAACCATGGGGTTTATAAATTTTTAAAAAAATAATTTTTGGAAACTTGGAATTCATAAGTAAGGTAGTTATAAAAGTATTTACATTTTTTAAAGTTTAAGCAACTGCATTCATCATAGAGAGGGAAAAAATGGTAATGCAGTGAATATATCACATGAAAATGTAAAGCTCTGTGTTCCAGAAAATTAGAAAATATTTCAGTGCAACTATTTTATAAAGAAATAAGTGCACAAAATAACTGTCGAAAACGATGAATAAAATGAATAAAAATTGCTTCCCACGTAGGAAGAAAACTGTGTTTAAAGATAAAAGAAACCTGAATGCAAACCTTTCAGCTGAAGAGTTACATTTATATTCCTGAAATATTACAGAGTTGTTTTAAATCTTCTTTCGGAAGAAGAATGACCGGGGGATTTGAATAAAGTATTGATAAATATATAAAATACATACTGGTAGAATGTTTGTATGGAACTGAATGCTCTGGCTTTTGAAAATGCTTTAATATTAACTTCTGGAGCTTGCAGTGGCGCATAATGAATAAAAAAGAGGTAAAGTCGTGCAATCTAGCAGAGTCTGGTAGAGTGACTATCCATTATATTTAGATTTTTTGTTGCATGAATATTTCTAAATTGAACTTTTCAATATTTCAACGCCCCAATTTTCTTTCAAAAATAAGAAAACAATAAAAATTCATAACAATTTCCTTCAAATAACAATCGGCAGTTAATTTTACATACTTTGCTTGTTAGGTGACTTTACAAAAAACTGATATTATATATCTATATATATGTAATATATTAAAATTATTTAACGTTAATATTTCCTCTTCTCACCCATTCTAATCCCTTAAAATCATTTTCAAAGCCTCTAAATGTATTAATCAAAGGAGCGTCCTCGACTTAAAATTCTTTCGATACCTTTTCCTAAACTTTCTGTCCTATAGATGTAATTTTTCTGTCTATTCAACAAGTTTTCCAGCTGTCGCCGGCAAATGGATCGGCGTTTGTATCGATCTTAACAGTTTAATTCGCTAACTAAGTTGTCCCTTGGGAAAATTCTTTCTGTCTTCTCTCTTGGGTGCACCTCTGTTCGAGCAGAGTGGTTTGTTGTGTCTTTCTCTTCTCTGTCGTTGACTAGTAAAGATGTCCCTCTTTAGAAGCACTAAAATAAAGTTTTAATTAGAATTTTGCAATTTTCTTCACTGCATTTTTATTACTTCTAAGCCGCACCTTGTTGTTGTATAATTCCTATATTATATACTAGAAAAGTGTGCCCGTGCTTTGCTACGGTGTACTTAATGTATTACTTTTAAACAAAGATTTTTTTTCGTGCATAACTCTCTAAATTCTTCACAGTACAGTTCGAGTCATTGGTATATTTATATATTTCTATTATAAGCTTATTATAACAATATTCAGTTTTTATACTACTGTATTACTACAGTACGTTGATTAGCAACGTTAATAGATCTTGACATATTAAGTGGTAGAATAGGAAGCAGAGGTTTTGACAACAGTTCTAATTTTGGTGGTATTAATAAATGTTGTCCAAAATTAAGGAAATTTATGACAAACCACATGGTTTTGTATGAAATAGAAGCACACATTCATATTGACAACCATATGAATATAAAGATAACTATATAAAATGATAGGTTTTATTTGCCCATGAGAGTTACTGAAATTTGTACTTTTTGTAGTTAGAATATTGTTGATAAACATTTCCTTGTAACGTAAAAATTAACAAAGAATTAAATTTAAAATTAGTTCTTATATAAAAATGCTATAATTTGCTTCACATAGAAATGAAAGTTAATCAATTTATATCTCAATTTCCAGGTCAAATTGAATTGATATTACGCAGACGATTATAAAATAAGAAATGAATAAATGAAATATTTAAAGGAATGACGTCATAATGATAGACAAATATCATTTTCACCTATGTATTATGTAATAAATTAAAAATTTTAATCTTCTATTTTTAACCGAGGAAAACTGCGTTTAAAACAATTACTTGGGATGACATCACATTGCTAGAAATAATGCTTCTTTCACTTAATTATCACGCGATAAATTAAAAATTTAATCTTTTGCTTTTAACATAGGAAAATAATGCTTGGAATAATGACATAAAATGCTAAAAAAAGGAGGAAGGATTGGATTTCGAACGTTACAAATTTACAAAAACCTTTCCAGGAATATACCTAAGAATTTTCCAAATTTTCACGGCGATTGGATGCATGGTTTTTGAGTATATAGAGTACAGACAGACAGACACAAACTCATTTTTATATATATATATAGATATACTTTCCAATTTATGATAAAATCGGACATATGTAATTTACACACCAGTTGAAAAGTTTTCCGTCACCAGAAACAAAAACTGGCATACTTAACTATTTTATAACCACATTAAACTCGATCGAACTCAAATTCAATATTATGGTCAGTTAAATTCTTGCGTAACTTTTGTTCCTTTTACTATATACAAGAAGGGCTACTTTGATTCAAACTTAAAAAGCACAAACTTAATTTTAGAAGAGTTCCTTATCGGTTTCCTCCTTTTACTGATGTTACCATAAAGCAATTCAATAAATCACCAAAGTTTTATTAGTTTAAAAGATATTTAATTAAAATTTTTACTCTTTGCAATTACAGGCGAATGTTTCCATTATTGTTTGTCAAATAATCTATAAAATTTGTAAGAATTGGATAAAAACTATGCAGATATTGAAAAAAAAGTACAAACTAATATATGTCTATTTCAACAGGATATAGTACTTCTCTCTTAATAAAATAATTTCGAATGCTTATGTTCATATTTAGTAAAAGTCATAGATCATTCGCAACGGATTAACCAATATGTACTTATTTTTTGGTTCATTCCAAAACATTCACACGTATCTCATTTCTATCAGAATATGTGAAGAAAGACGTTATCACTTATGCACTAAATGCAAGAACCAATTCAAACCATTTTTTATTTAATTTTTGGTTCATTTTCTAAATTCTCTGGTGATTTATTTTTTATGTATCAGGAACTGCATTAACTTCTAGTTAAAGTTTCCAAGTACTACGTCCGCTGCTTCATTAGAAGACAGTATAAAAAATAAAAATAAATTAAAGTGCATCAACTGCTTATAACTAAGTACATAAGGGAATTACATCCAACGTAAACCGTTCCAATTAAAATAATGTAAAGAAATAAAGTTAAAGTATCCATCTCATAACTAATTCGTGGATGATATTTAAAAACAAACATATATATATATATATATATATATATATATATATATATATATATAATATAGATAGACAGATATAGATAGAATAGATAGATATATACATATATATATATATATACATATATATATATACACACACATATATATATATACATATATATATACATACATATATATATACATATATATATATATATATATATATATACATACATATATATATATATATATATAAGTATATATGTATATAGAAATGCATGTATATATATATACATATATATCTGTATATATATATCTATATACATACATATATATATATATATATATATACATATATCTATATATATATATATATATATATATATATATATATATATATATATATATATATATATATATATATATATATATATATATATATATATAATATATATATATTCATTTATATTGTGTACAACGTTATCAGTGCCGGAAAAACGATTTCTTACATAAAAGAAATTGACTATATATATATATATATAATATATATATATATATATGTATACATATATATATATATATACATATACATATATATATGTATATATATGTATATATATATATGTATATATATAATCATACATATATATATATATATATATATATATATATAATATATATATATATATATATATATATATATATATATATATATTATATATATATATATATATATATATATATATATATATATATATATATATATATGTATATATATATATATATATATATATATATATATATATATATATATATATATATATATATATATATATATATATAATATATATATATATATATATATATATATATATATATATATATATATATATATATATATATATATATGCATTTATATTGTGTACAACGTTATCAGTGCCGGAAAACGATTTCCTTACATATAAGAAATTGACTTTTTCACTCTGGTAAACATATAATTCTGGTACGGAAATAATAATGAATTTTTAAAAAACAAAGTGTTGAAAAAAATATAATTTCTATTTAATGACTTATCGATAGTTTCTAGAAATTTTAATGCTTTTTAATTCCAGAAATAGTTTTTTTTTTGACAATTTTTTAAATAATAATCGAAGTTGTATTTTTCCTTTTCTAAATTTATTCAAACACTCTTTAAATAAATTGCATGCGACTATTTTTAAAGTTATACATAAACTCTTTAAAAATATATCAAGCACATCTCTAATGAGAATTTATTTTACCCAATTTTCTATGATTTTATTTTTTATAACTCTGTGAATAAAAGTTTCTTCTGTAAATATTTATATCAATGAATGAATTCAGGAAATGTAATGATTCTAAATATCCTACTAAACTTTTCAATTCACTGAAATTTTTAGAAAAAGTGTTAACAAGATAGTAAGGGTGCCAAGTTTACGTTTTAATTTAAAACATTTATAAATAGATTTATCTAATACAGAATTTCTCCACTAAACAGTATCTCTCTATATATATGTGTGTGAGGTTTAACACGCTACTAAAATTTGACACACGAATTGCTTTCCTAGAATTTAAACTGAATGATAGGCGAGTCTAATAATATTTTTTTAATGATTGTAAAATGGACTGTATTTTTATTCTGTTATTAAACCTTAATTTTGGTTGTCGAGGTATTCCGAAGTTTTCAGTTTTCAAACACTACATTATTCTTAGTGTCTGGACCACCCTATTTTAGGGCGGAGGGTTGTACTTTATGTGAGGCCTTGTATTTATTTTATTACTCTCTATTTTGTAAAACCTAGCGTTTTGCGACGATTGGCTAGTAAGAGGGAATATAGATTTAATAAACTGCATCATTTCATGGGAAATAATTAATATAAAAATGAAACTGAAATTCAAGTTAAATATACTGAGTCCAAATCTGTACAATAATGTTACGCATTGTACATTACGTACAATACGTTTTTAAACACATTTTTGTAATTGTACAATAAGGTACGTTAATGGTCTGACCTTCACCCATAATTTTGGTTGTCGAGCTATTCGGAAGTTTTCAGTTTTCAAACACTACAGACTTCTTAGAGGTTGGACCACACTATTTTTGAGTGGAGAGTTGTACTTTATGTGAGCCCTTGTATTTATTTTATTACTCTCTATTTTGTAAAACATAGCGTTTTACAACGTTTGATAAGTAAGAGGGAATATAGATTAAATAAACTGCATAATTTCACTTGAAATAGTCAGTATAAAAATGAAACTGAAATTCAAGTTAGATATACTGAGTCCAAATCTGTACAATAATGTTACGCATTGCACATTACGTACAATAGGTTTTTAAACACATTTTTGTAATTATACAATAAGGTACGTTAATGGTCTAATTAATTTTGTTTGTCGAGCTATTCGGAAGTTTTCAGTTTTCAAATACTACAGCATTCTTAGAGGCTGGACCAAGCTATTTTAGGGTGGAGGTTTGTACTTTATGTGAGGCCTTGTATTTATTTTATTCCTCTCCATTTTGTAAAACATAGAAACAATTGGCTAGTAAGGGGAATATATATATATATATATATATATATATATATATATATATATATATATATATATATATATATAATACAATGCATCATTTTACTTGAAATATTCAATAGAAAAACGAAACTGATCTTCGACTTAGATATCCAGAGTTCATTAAAAAATAGTAAGAGTGCAAATAAATTTATTAAAGTACCAGGACTGTTTATATCTAACTACATAAGAGAATCACATCCAATTTAAACCTTTCCATTTGAAATAGTGTAGAGAAATTAAGTTAAAATATGTATGTCATAAACAATTCTTGGACACTTGAACTATTTTTTAAATAACTTTCCTATAATTTAAAATATATGATATGCTAGTCTAATGATATTTTTTAAGTAATTGTAAAATGAACTATATTTGTTTTCTGTCCTTCACCGTTATTTTTGGTTGTCGAGCTATTCGGAAGTTTACAGATTTCAAACACTGCAGCATTCTTAAAGGCTGGACCCTTATTTTAGGGTGGAGGGTTGTACTTTATATGAGGCCTTTCATTTATTTTATTCCTCTATATTTTGTAAAACAAAGCGTTTTTCAATGATTGGCTAGTAAGAGTGAATATAGATTTAATAAACTGCATCATTTCATTTAAAATATTCAATATAAAATTTAAACTGAAATTCAAGTTAGATATACTGCGTTCAAAACTGTACAATAATGTTACTTACTGTACATTATGTGCAACACATGTTTTAAGCACATTAATGTAATTTTACAATAATGTACTTTAATGTTATATTTGCTACTGTATAAGAGAAATTTAACAGGATTGAAACACATAAGTGTATTTCTATTTAAAATTACATTAACCTGTGAAAGTTTCCCCCTAATAATATTATGTAGCTACGGGTATAGCAGGAAATTAAAGGAAGTATTAGAAATTAATACACGTATAAGTGTAATAAATAGGTGCACCTTGATTTTTTTTTTACAATTAAATGTATAAATACCTATAATATACTTGTACAGATGTACATGTGACATGCGTAAAATTTAGATTTGTAGTTTAGGAAGAAAAAACAAACGTCGTATGTTATACCGGGAATAGACTCGAAAATTAATTCACTTTCAAAACATGACTAAAATCAAGCTCAAATATAAAGTCAGGCGGAGACAGAAGTCCATTAAATCACCATTTTATTGATGATAGTTGAAAAATTCAGATGAAACCCACCGAATGTCTGCACCGAATATCACTTCAGCCTGTATTTTTATGTTCATTAATAATTATATATATAAATACTTCTATAATACACATATATGTGTGTATATATGAATACATATATACGTTTATATAAAAAAATCTTCTGTCCGTGTGTTTTTAACAGAAGTCCTCCTAAACGACTGGACTGATTTTGATAGTTTTGTGCATGCAATTAATTTAATTAGAGAATTGTTTAGATTCACAATTTGACCCAATAGAAAATCTAGAAATCCAATAAAAATCTAGAATTGCGAGCTTATTTTGATTATTATAATGCCGCTTGAAATCCTTCACTGCCAACGTATCCGTGGCTCAGCGATCAGCGCAACGGGATTTCCCGTCAGGCGATGTGGGAATTTTAATTTGATCTAATTACGTTTGTAATGACTTTACATGTGGCTTCAAGAATTTTTAAATTATTTTTCTTACATATCCATCTTAACGGTCTAATTTATAATTTATTTAAAAACACTTCACAATTTGTGGATTTACAGCGTTAAAACAGGACAGCATCTATCATGTAATTTTATTTATTATATTACACATTTAGAGATTCCAAAGTTAGCATTAGTTCATTTTTAAAATCCAAAGGATACAATTCCGTATAAATATTCTCCCATTATGTATTTCTTACAGTTAGTAATATTTTATGTAAATTCTCTGGTAGTTTTTCTTTTGAATGATGATATAAAACAACCTGTATTATTTCAGAGATATAAATGTATCTCTTCATCTGAAAGGTTTGCGTCGAAGTTTCTTTTATCTTTAAACTCAGTTTTCTTCATGAATATGGAGCTATTTTTATTACTTTTATTCATCGAAGTGTCGAAAACACAGTTATTTTGTGAACTACTTTTACTTTAAAAATTGATACAGTGTAACATCTGGTTTTACGGAAGAAAGAGCTTTGCACTGCCATGGATTTTGCTATATTATATTTTTCTTCTTTCTGTATAATGACTGCTATAATTTGAATGATTGATTTTTTTTCGCACTGTTTCATATATTTACTTATAAATCTGTCTTCTAAAATTTCAAAAGAATTTCTTTTTATAAATCAATACAATAATTCTGCTATTAGAGTACGAAACACACATTCTTCTATGGTTACATTACTTGCACATCACGTAATTCTGTCAGTTTTTATTATTTTCGAATAATAATCTTCGCTTTTTAACATACTTTTAGTTCGAAGTAAATCTTTTAAAAGATTATTTAAAATTGAAACATAAATTCTGCTTTTCAGTATTTTGAAAACTGAAACCCAACGTTCATTGTTTCCTTGAACACAGAAACTTAAAATAAAGTTAACTGCAATAAATATTCTTCTATCATTCAGTGTTGCCTATTTAAATGAATCGACCTTTTCAGTTTAGATCAAATAAAATAGAAATATTGGTGAATTCTCAAGATGTTTTATGTTCAGAAACGTCAAACCTTGCACCAAATTATTATTTAGTAATAAAGTTTAATACAAGGGCATTATCATTACTGAAATGAGTTTTATTTAGTAATAAAAATTTAAAATTAAAAGGTGATTAGTTTTATCTACATATTTAAAAGAACTGAATGAACATATATATATATGTATATATATATATATATATATATATATTATATATATATATATATATATATATATATATATATATATATATATATATATATATATATATATATATATATATATATATATATATATATATATATATATATATATATATATATATATATATATATATATATATATATATATATATATATATATATGTATATATATATATATATATATATATATGTATATATATATATATATATATATATATATTATATATATATATATATATATATATATATATATATATATATATATATATATATATATATATTTATATATATATATACATATATATATATAATATATATATATATATATATATATATATATATATATAAATATATATATATATATATAGTATATATATATATATATATATATATATGTATATATATATATATGTATATATATATATATATATATATATATATATATATATATATATATATATATATATATATATATATATATATATATATATATATATATATATATATATATATATCATATAAAATTATTTTAATTGAATATTTCCGTTCATATCGCTTGTTAATATTTAATATTCAAAATCTCTTGATGATAAAAATGTCTTAAGAATGAAATAAGCTTTTGAAGATTTGCTCTAGATGGACAAACCTTCTGAAAAAGTAATGCTACTGATTCACTTCAGTCATAGAGAGGAATTAGCTTAAGGATTCATAATCATAGCCATTTCGATTTAAATGATGTCGGAAGAAAGCCAGATAGTTAAGGAGCTGCTTTTCGATACCTGAATTCATAGGTTTGAATATCAGTGTTGGCATGGATGTTCGCAGCTGTTTAATATCAGCTTTAAACAGTAGGTAGTGTTCTCATCTGCCCTCGTGTAGAAAAATCGTAAACCGTCCCAAAAGAAAATAGTACATAATATACAAATGTGTAATTCATCAGAAAACATATTTCGAATTTCGTTTGCCTTCTATTTTAATATAGCTATGGTTTAAACAAATAATAAGATTTATGTGATAATATTATAGCCTCCAAAATTAAATATTTTCAATTTTTTTTATAAATTTAACTGAGTTAATAAATAACGGTATAACTTATAGCATTTGTTTAATTTATAGTGCTACGGTTTATTATAAATGTCACCAGAATTTATCTGAATGCAAATTTCTTCAGGCTGCAAACATCAATGTCAGATATGGAATTCGGATTTTGGATTGAGACAACGTAGACAAATGTGATTAAGCAAAAGCAAAGTATTACCATTGGACCGTTGTTGAGACTTTGTAAAGAATAACTGCAGTAAACGTTTCTCATCATATTACAAGCTGCATTGCCCAAATATTATTTTTTATGAATGAGGTACCAATATGATTTTCAAATGCATAAAATCGACAAAATGTATATTCACATTTTTCTCTAAAATTTCTAGTAGATGTGTGGTAGTAATAAATTCTAAAATTAATTTTTATACACTTAAGGTAATTTCTATAATATACTTTCAGATAATAAAATCAATTACTTCTGAAGAGATAAAATAAAACAGTGATTTGACTTAGACTAACACGTACAAAAATTCCGAAACCGAAAGTCCTAGGCTTCCATCTACTAAAATAATGCAATTTAAAATACTATTAACGCATATTAGAAAATTAGTATCACTTATAAACAGTCATTTCAAAAATGTGAATTCTTTATCTATTTACTAAAGGTGTATTTTACAAATAAGTAAAGAAATCATTAATTGCGAAATTTCTAAAAAACAGATTAGTCCCTGTTTATATTGAAAAATTTATTTAGATTTAATTTATGAAAAGTTGAATTACATTTTGTTTATACAGTTTCTATATTTACTTTTAACACTTAAAATATAACTAAACATAATAAAAATAGCATAAAAATAAACAGAAAATAACTGTTATTTACATTCTAAGCTAATATGTTTGCTTTTGCAATTTAAGGTTTTATTTGCTTATATCTTCCTTTTACCCTGAAGTCTTAACATACCAAAAGAGATAAGATGTTATGACACGAAAATATGTGGCCCCACCCAAATCTAAGTATTTGTAGCAGCCGAAAGGTTTAAAATTATCCAGGACTCAAACCAAAGTCAATACTACATCTATTTCTGGAAAAAAATAAATCACAACGCAGTCATTTATAAACTGATTAGGATGATTTAAAATTAGAACCCACGATAAAAAAATATTTATGTAACATACATCAGAAACTCTTGAAACATTATATCAAAAGTTTTAAGGAAGCTTGCAAATCTCGATTCTTTCATTTATAAATAATTCATTATTCTCTAATGATCGATATAAGTTCTTTGACAGAACTTTCCTTGTTCAAACCTATATCGTAAAGAGAATACTTGTTTTATATAAATACGTATTTGTAGATATGTGTGTATACATATGGTTAAAGTTAAGAAAATGTTCATGTATATCAATTATCTGCAGATTTTCAAAATAGATATTAATTGTATTTGATTTTTATCAGAAGTCGATACGATACATAAAATAATCAATCGACAGTCGAAATGTACGCTCATGTTCATGTCAGCACTCATTGCAGTCAAAAGTTATGAAAGAAGGGACACAAAAAATGTGTTAACACGGGATATGATTCCCTGATATAGATATACAGATTCACCAATGTGATTTTATGCTAGAAATGAGGCAGTTTATGAATTTCTCTGTAAAATAATCAATTACGTTCCCTTATCAAATCTGTCATTAGTCCAAAGATGATTCTCAGAGGAGAATTATGAGCAGCAATTCCTTCTACTTGCCATCTACATACTCTATAGGGTGAGATTTATAGATTTGGCTGGCTAATCCATCCCTTGTAGATATTCACTTTTAGTAAATCGTCAATAAGATGTGGCAGACTGTTTGTGTTCATTAACAAGTTGACTGCCTTAAGGGTCACCGGTGACCGGCACTCGATTTGGCTACTGGGCCGTGAGGGCCATCTGTGATCGGCGACGCAGCAAATATTATTACATAATTATAGTAATTATGGATACTGATAAATGTTTCAATAATAACGTTGTTATTATAATGGTTTAAAGAAATTAATGCAATATAGAACATACAAAAATATAATTTTATTAGTACATGAAAAATATACATTTTATTAGTGCATATTGCGATGAGTTAGATTGAAATATTCAAAGCAAAGATAAGGTGAATCAAAAATCGGAATCGAAAAATATGTCACCATTTTTTTTAAGTTAAATTCTTTGCTCTAGTTCTTCCTAGCTGCTCTGAATGCTAAAGAATGAGAATAATTACTTAGCAATCGAAGCACGATTATTTGAAAAAAAAGGACAATCGTAACAATTGCTTACCGAGCCCTGGTAGTCACCTGTAACCCCCCCCACTCCGAAAACTGCTTCATGATTTTACAGCTCGTTTTATCTGCTGCAAATATTTCAGCATAATATACATCGCATAATGGAAAGTTCACGCCACCGCCTTGGGTAAACCATCCAAATATCGTCTGGCAGTCAACGTGTTAAAAGGAAATCAGCTCTAATTGTATAACATTTGATTTCTCTTATATTGGACGGCGGGAAAAAGGTACCACATCATTTCCAAATGAAAGCCTTTTGAAAATTAACAGTTTGTCTGTACCGGGACTCAACAATGAGGAAACGGTCATGTCTTTGTCTCCAAACTCTGTGTTATTTGTGTCATACGAAACAGATTCGACTTCTCGTATATGTGAGCAGGATTGGAACAAGATGTTCCCATGCACACAAATCATAATGCCTTCTACAAACACTCGGGGGAGGGTAAATTTTAATAGTAGATTTTTATTATAATTAAAGTAGATAGTATAAGAATAAGAATCCTATAACCCATCATAACTTTAACAAGTTTATTACAACATTTTCAAATATTGCTGTGTTTTTTTAATATTTAATGTTTATTTAATTTTTTATAACAGCAATTTAAAGTTGCGAATGAACATTTGACTTATATAACTTAATATTTGTCATAAAAATTAAAACAACATAGATTTTTAAAGTTATGCATATATACACTACTGTTACATTATCAGTACTTTAGTAAAGGTTTTCTAAATAATCTTTTTTCGTTTCCGATAAAAGTAACTCCTTGCAATTAATATACCTTTAGTTTGATGTAAATCTTTTAGGAAAGGACAAAAAATTGAAAGTGAAACTTGAGTTCCTCATTTTAAGCATAAAGACATAAAAAAGTGAAAAAGTACAGAAAAAGTTCTAGATAAATTCAATATTTCTAACTTTGCATTTATTTATAAGCTACGATTTCTTCACATCACTCCCAAAAAATTTCCTTTTTACAACTGCATGGTATAATTCGGGTTTTAAATAATGAAACCTATATTGTGTCATTGCTACAATACTTCTACACTAGTATCTAGTTCTTCTGATTTTTTCTCCTATGAGAAAAAAAACCTAGCATTTTAACATACTTTAGTTTGTAGCATATCTCTTAGGAGAGAGCATAAAATTGGAACTGAAATTTGAGTTTCTCTTTTAAAACATCGAACAAATTTAAGAAAAAGGGAAAAAATTTCAAAGAATATCCTATTTTTTTTCCTCCGACAACGGGCTTAAAGATAAAATATCGAACTTCCCTCGAAATAGAATTTTTTAGCTACTCTCATATTATGAGTGATTTCATCCATGCTAACTGTCATTTTCTTTGTGGAGCAAAAATGGCTTCGAGTTTTAAGAAAGAATTAAAGCTACTTCCCCTGAATTCATCGCATGGCTGAATTTAACAGAAAAGTGAAGTAAAAGAAAAAAATATTTACGCAGGTGCATACATTGAGTTTGAAATATATTTATGAGTTGTTTCAGCGAGTAAAGCCTGTTCGAGAAACTTCTTTTTCAACTTTAAAACTGAATTTGATAACTTTACAAATACTAAATATAAGACTGACTGACACTGTGTGCTGGCAGAATATTATTTTCCTAGTTTTTCTATGCATATTTCCTTTAAATAGCAGACACATGATGTGAAAATATTGCATTGCACAGAAATATTCAATAAAAAAATAAATCTAATGGTATGGATCTAATTCATGGTTATAGTTAGGTTATGCAGTATTTACAGTATTACATTACGTAATTTAAATTTCTTTAGTAAATTTAAGTAAGTGTGTATGAAAATGTTTTATACTTTTAGTTAATAAAACACTATACGTATGTTTGTAATGCAGTTGCATTAATATAAAATGGATTAAATTTTAAGATGAACGGAAAATTTTAAAATATTTGAAACATAAATGGATTTATGCACACAGTAGTAAACAATTTAATTAAATGTGTGCCTAATTTTACATATGTATGAAAATGTTTTACACATATGTCTAATAAAATACTATACGTATGTTTGAAATGCAGTTGCTTTCAAATGAAACAAAGTAATTTTTATAATGAACGGAAAAATTGAAAATATTTTAAACATAAATGGATTTATTATACACAGAGTAGTAAACAATTTAGCAGCAAACCAAGTGTGAGATAAATACATACAGTTTAGTTTTTACATATAAAGGAAATAATAGCAAATAAATTTCTCATTCTTCTTCTCTCTTCATAGAATTATATAACTATATCTTAATTTTTATAAAATTATTTTTCTACCTCTTTAAATTAAGAAGACTGAAAAAGTTAGATTCGGTTTCTTTTAAAAAGCTCTGTTTAAATAGTATCCAAATTAAATTTTCTATCTTAATAATTTTAAAGAATTTAATATTAATACAGATTTAACATAAAAATAATGAATGATTTATTGTTCATTACTAATCACGACTAATCATTACTAATCACGAATTAGTAATGCAAAAATAATGGAACAATTTAGCTGATAAACGAACTGGGAAATAAATATGCAAATACGTACAGTTGGTTGTGAGGTAATTTAGAACATTAATATAATTGATAATTAATATAATTGATGTAATTAATAATGTTGATTAATTAATGTAAATACTATAAATAAAACGAGAATTAATTTGTTTGGGACCTAAATCTGACCTCATCACATCTTTTGTAAAGGAAAAACGACTCATAAAAATTAATTCAACGGATTTTCGTCATGTGCGGGATTCTCGTTCTCATCCCAGTCCCAGATTAGAACCTCGTGTCCGTACATGAAACTAAATAAGAATATACCTTTGTGGAGTTATTTATGAGTCCCTAAGGGGTAGTGCCCAATTTGAAGGGGCAAGGTTTTCCCATGTTTGCGATTTCAATTCGGAGAAAAGGAGACCAATAGATTTAAACAGCTCTCTTGATTGGACGAAAAGAAGTAAGAAAGGACAGAGATGAAAATAATATAAAATAAAGAAAAGTCAAGACAGGGTGAGAGTTCGACAGTCGAGGAGAGACTGTCGAGAGTTCGACGGCAAGTGTTCAGGACTCGAGGACAGAGTTCAGAGTTCAAGGGAGAGAAATTAACGACTACGACTACGACATATCGCAACAACCAGAAGTGCCCCAGCGCATCCGCATTTCACAATCACCCAACTTGTTTTAGAAGGTCCCAGACCAGTACAGAGACTGGAGTCAATATTCCAATGTCCCATCAATTGAGATAACAAGCAAAGTTCTACATCATTTCACAAGAGCGTCCGACCTGAGTACAGCCTCGGCACACCAAGTAGATCCACAAAGGTACTCATTATAAATATTTGAAATTGAGATTAGGTCCTCTCTCTTTTCATTATTTTTTACCTAAATGTTAGGAAACTATTAATGTTAAATTTTAAAATAATGTGGCACTTAGTAGAAAGTTTTGGAAAAGCAAATCTTATGAAGTTGAATCAAATTTTTATACATTATACATGCATATAGCATAATAATAAATTTGATTAATTTTATTTTTAAACTATAATACTTGTATGTGTTTATTTTAAGAGTGTAATGTTTGATTTTAATAACTCTTAATTTAGCTGATTAGTTTTTTTTTTAGTTTAAGTCTGTAGTCTCTCAGAACCTGTGGTTAAATTTAGAACATAAATAATCTACAAACGCAACCCAAATAATATTTAGTCTTTGTGACTAACAAAATAAATTCTATAAATTTGATCATAGGTAAATACCTAAAATTAAAGAGAGCTACACGACACAGTTTAGTAATTACATATGAATTAAACGGTAGTAGATATATTCATCATTCTTTTTTTTCTCCGTAGAATAATTATTATATGTTTTATTTTTCAAAAAAAGTACTTTTGGACAACTTTAGTTTAAGAAGAGTAAAAAAAGTCAAATTTGGTTTTAAAAAATGCAAAGTAAAAAGTTCTGTTCAGATAGTATCCAAATGAAATTGTCTATCTTTATGAATTTGGTGAATTCAGTAGATCAATACTCAGAATCAATATTCAGGATCAATATAAAATTAATGGATTAACTAAAAATAAAATTAATAATTAATTAATAATGAAACATTTTAGCAGCAAATCAACTGGGAAGTAAATGTGCAAATACATACAGTTTAGTACATACATATGAAGGTAATGCTAGCACGATTCTTTATTCTTTTTCTTCCTCTATAGAATCATATTACTCTATCGTATTTTTTAAAAAGATCTTTTGACATCTTTAATTTGAAATGAGTAAAAAAAAGTTAATTTGATCTTTTTTAAATAAAACCAGTGTAAAGATGAAATTTCTGTTCAAATAGTATGCAAATTAAGTTTTCTGTCTTTATGAATATGGCGAATTTAATGTTATACAGGATCAGAATAAAATTAATGGATGAACTAGTAATGAAACTAGTAATGAATTATTAATGAAACAATTGAGCAGCAAATCAACTGAGAAGTAAATGTGCAAATACATACAGTTTAGTGATTACATATGAAGGAAATGCTAGCACGATTCTTTATTCTTTTTCTTCCTCTATAGAATCATATTACTCTATCGTATTTTTTAAAAAGATCTTTTGACATCTTTAATTTGAAATGAGTAAAAAAAAGTTAATTTGATTTTTTTAAATAAAAACAATGTAAAGATGAAATTTCTGTTCAAATAGTATGCAAATTAAATTTTCTGTCTTTATGAATATGGCGAATTTAATGTTATACAGGATCAGAATAAAACTAATGGATGAACTAATATTGAAACTAGTAATGAATTAATAATGAAACAATTGAGCAGCAAATCAACTGAGAAGTAAATGTGCAAATACATACAGTTTAGTGCTTACATATGAAGGAAATGCTAGCACGATTCTTTATTCTTCTTCTTCCTCTATAGAATCATATTACTCTCTCTTATTTTTTAAAAAGATCTTTTGACATCTTTAATTTGAAATGAGTAAAAAAAGTTAATTCTTTTAAATAAAAACAATGTAAAGATGAAATTTCTGTTCAAATAGTATGCAAATTAAATTTTCTGTCTTTATCAATATGGCGAATTTAATGTTATACAGGATCAGAATAAAACTAATGGATGAACTAGTAATGAAACTAGTAATGAATTAATAATGAAACAATTGAGCAGCAAATCAACTGAGAAGTAAATGTGCAAATACATACAGTTTAGTGATTACATATGAAGGAAATGCTAGCACGATTCTTTATTCTTCTTCTTACCCTATAGAATCATATTACTCTCTCTTATTTTTAAAAAAGATCTTTTGACATCTTTAATTTGAAATGAGTAAAAAAAAGTTAATTTTGATATTTTTTAAATAAAAAAAATGTAAAGATGAAATTTCTGTTCAAATAGTAATGCAAATTAAGTTTTCTGTCCTTTATGAATATGGCGAATTTAATGTTATACAGGATGAGAATAAAACTAATGGATGAAATAGTAATGAAACTAGTAATGAATTAATAATGAAACAATTGAGCAGCAAATCAACTGAGAAGTAAATGTGCAAATACATACAGTTTAGTGATTACATATGAAGGAAATGCTAGCACGATTCCTTATTCTCTTTTCTTCCTCTATAGAATCATATTACTCTATCGTATTTTTAAAAAGATCTTTTGACATCTTTAATTTGAAATGAGTAAAAAAAAAGTTAATTTGAATCTTTTTTTAAATAAAAAAAATGTAAAGATGAAATTTCTTTTCAAATAGTATGCAAATAAGTTTTCTGTGTTTATGAATATGGCGAATTTAATGTTATACAGGATCAGAATAAAATTAATGGATGAACTAGTAATGAAACTAGTAATGAATTATTAATGAAACAATTGAGCAGCAAATCAACTGAGAAGTAGATGTGCAAATACATACAGTTTAGTGATTACATATGAAGGAAATGCTAGCACGATTCTTTATTCTTCTTCTTCCTCTATAGAATCATATTACTCTCGCTTATTTTTTAAAAAGATCTTTTGACATCTTTAATTTGAAATGAGTAAAAAAAAGTTAATTTGATCTTTTTTAAATAAAAAAATGTAAAGATGAAATTTCTGTTCAAATAGTATGCAAATTAAGTTTTCTGTCTTTATGAATATGGCGAATTTAATGTTATACAGGATCAGAATAAAATTAATGGATGAACTAGTAATGAATTATTAATGAAACAATTGAGCAGCAAATCAACTGAGAAGTAAATGTGCAAATACATACAGTTTAGTGATTACATATGAAGGAAATGCTAGCACGATTCTTTATTCTTCTTCTTCCTCTATAGAATCATATTACTCTATCGTATTTTTTAAAAAGATCTTTTGACATCTTTAATTTGAAATGAGTAAAAAAAAGTTAATTTGATCTTTTTTAAATAAAAAAAATGTAAAGATGAAATTTCTGTTCAAATAGTATGCAAATTAAGTTTTCTGTCTTTATGAATATGGCGAATTTAATGTTATACAGGATCAGAATAAAATTAATGGATGAACTAGTAATGAAACTAGTAATGAATTATTAATGAAACAATTGAGCAGCAAATCAACTGAGAAGTAAATGTGCAAATACATACAGTTTAGTGATTACATATGAAGGAAATGCTAGCACGATTCTTTATTCTTCTTCTTCCTCTATAGAATCATATTACTCTCGCTTATTTTTTAAAAAGATCTTTTGACATCTTTAATTTGAAATGAGTAAAAAAAAGTTAATTTGATCTTTTTTAAATAAAAAAAATGTAAAGATGAAATTTCTGTTCAAATAGTATGCAAATTAAGTTTTCTGTCTTTATGAATATGGCGAATTTAATGTTATACAGGATCAGAATAAAATTAATGGATGAACTAGTAATGAATTATTAATGAAACAATTGAGCAGCAAATCAACTGAGAAGTAAATGTGCAAATACATACAGTTTAGTGATTACATATGAAGGAAATGCTAGCACGATTCTTTATTCTTTTTCTTCCTCTATAGAATCATATTACTCTATCGTATTTTTTAAAAAGATCTTTTGACATCTTTAATTTGAAATGAGTAAAAAAAAGTTAATTTGATCTTTTTTAAAGAAAAAAAATGTAAAGATGAAATTTCTATTCAAATAGTATGCAAATTAAGTTTTCTGTCTTTATGAATATGGCGAATTTAATGTTATACAGGATCAGAATAAAATTAATGGATGAACTAGTAATGAAACTAGTAATGAATTAAGAATGAAACAATTGAGCAGCAAATCAACTGGGAAGTAAATGTGAAAATACATACAGTTTAGTGCTTACATATGAAGGAAATGCTAGCACGATTCTTTATTCTTTTTCTTCCTCCATAGAATCATATTACTCTTTCTTATTTTTTAAAAAGATCTTTTGACATCTTTAATTTGAAATGAGTAAAAAAAAGTTAATTTGATCTTTTTTAAATAAAAAAAATGTAAAGATGAAATTTCTGTTCAAATAGTATGCAAATTAAGTTTTCTGTCTTTATGAATATGGCGAATTTAATGTTATACAGGATCAGAATAAAATTAATGGATGAACTAGTAATGAATTATTAATGAAACAATTGAGCAGCAAATCAACTGAGAAGTAAATGTGCAAATACATACAGTTTAGTGATTACATATGAAGGAAATGCTAGCACGATTCTTTATACTTCTTCTTCCTCTATAGAATCATATTACTCTTTCTTATTTTTTAAAAAGATCTTTCGACATCTTTAATTTGAGAAGAGTAAAAAAGTTAAATTTGATTTTTTTAAATAAAAGCAATGTAAAGTAAAAAGGTCTGTTCAAATAGTATGCAAATAAAATTTTCTGTCTTTATGAATATGGCGAATTTAATGTTATACAGGATCAGAATAAAATTAATGGATGAACTAATAATGAAACTAGTAATGAATTAATAATGAAACAATTGAGCAGCAAATCAACTGAGAAGTAAATGTGCAAATACATACAGTTTAGTGATTACATATGAAGGAAATGCTAGCACGATTCTTTATACTTCTTCTTCCTCTATAGAATCATATTACTCTCGCTTATTTTTTAAAAAGATCTTTTGACATCTTTAATTTGAAATGAGTAAAAAAAAGTTAATTTGATCTTTTTTAAATAAAAAAATGTAAAGATGAAATTTCTGTTCAAATAGTATGCAAATTAAGTTTTCTGTCTTTATGAATATGGCGAATTTAATGTTATACAGGATCAGAATAAAATTAATGGATGAACTAGTAATGAAACTAGTAATGAATTATTAATGAAACAATTGAGCAGCAAATCAACTGAGAAGTAAATGTGCAAATACATACAGTTTAGTGATTACATATGAAGGAAATGCTAGCACGATTCTTTATTCTTCTTCTTCCTCTATAGAATCATATTACTCTCGCTTATTTTTTAAAAAGATCTTTTGACATCTTTAATTTGAAATGAGTAAAAAAAAGTTAATTTGATCTTTTTTAAATAAAAAAAATGTAAAGATGAAATTTCTGTTCAAATAGTATGCAAATTAAGTTTTCTGTCTTTATGAATATGGCGAATTTAATGTTATACAGGATCAGAATAAAATTAATGAATGAACTAATAATGAACTAGTAATGAATTATTATTGAAACAATTGAGCAGCAAATCAACTGAGAAGTAAATGTGGCAAATACATACAGTTTAGTGATTACATATGAAGGAATGCTAGCACGATTCTTTATTCTTCTTCTTCCTCTATAGAATCATATTACTCTCGCTTATTTTTTAAAAAGATCTTTTGACATCTTTAATTTGAAATGAGTAAAAAAAAGTTAATTTGATCTTTTTTAAATAAAAAAAATGTAAAGATGAAATTTCTGTTCAAATAGTATGCAAATTAAGTTTTCTGTCTTTATGAATATGGCGAATTTAATGTTATACAGGATCAGAATAAAATTAATGGATGAACTAGTAATGAAACTAGTAATGAATTATTAATGAAACAATTGAGCAGCAAATCAACTGAGAAGTAAATGTGCAAATACATACAGTTTAGTGATTACATATGAAGGAAATGCTAGCACGATTCTTTATTCTTCTTCTTCCTCTATAGAATCATATTACTCTCGCTTATTTTTTAAAAAGATCTTTTGACATCTTTAATTTGAAATGAGTAAAAAAAAGTTAATTTGATCTTTTTTAAATAAAAAAATGTAAAGATGAAATTTCTGTTCAAATAGTATGCAAATTAAGTTTTCTGTCTTTATGAATATGGCGAATTTAATGTTATACAGGATCAGAATAAAATTAATGGATGAACTAGTAATGAAACTAGTAATGAATTATTAATGAAACAATTGAGCAGCAAATCAACTGAGAAGTAAATGTGCAAATACATACAGTTTAGTGATTACATATGAAGGAAATGCTAGCACGATTCTTTATTCTTCTTCTTCCTCTATAGAATCATATTACTCTCGCTTATTTTTTAAAAAGATCTTTTGACATCTTTAATTTGAAATGAGTAAAAAAAAAGTTAATTTGATCTTTTTTAAATAAAAAAAATGTAAAGATGAAATTTCTGTTCAATTAGTATGCAAATTAAGTTTTCTGTCTTTATGAATATGGCGAATTTAATGTTATACGGGATCAGAATAAAATTAATGGATGAACTAATAATGAAACTAGTAATGAATTAATAATGAAACAATTGAGCAGCAAATCAACTGAGAAGTAAATGCAAATACATACAGTTTAGTGCTTACATATGAAGGAAATGCTAGCACGATTCTTTATTCTTCTTCTTCCTCTATAGAATCATATTACTATCGCTTATTTTTTAAAAAGATCTTTTGACATCTTTAATTTGAAATGAATAAAAAAAAGTTAATTTGATCTTTTTTAAATAAAAACAATGTAAAGATGATATTTCTGTTCAATTTGTATGCAAATTAAGTTTTCTGTCTTTATGAATATGGCGAATTTAATGTTATACAGGATCAGAATAAAATTAATGGATGAACTAGTAATGAAACTAGTAATGAATTATTAATGAAACAATTGAGCAGCAAATCAACTGAGAAGTAAATGTGCAAATACATACAGTTTAGTGCTTACATATGAAGGAAATGCTAGCACGATTCTTTATTCTTCTTCTTCCTCTATAGAATCATATTACTCTCGCTTATTTTTTAAAAAGATCTTTTGACATCTTTAATTTGAAATGAGTAAAAAAAAGTTAATTTGATCTTTTTTAAATAAAAAAAATGTAAAGATGAAATTTCTGTTCAAATAGTATGCAAATTAAGTTTTCTGTCTTTATGAATATGGCGAATTTAATGTTATACAGGATCAGAATAAAATTAATGGATGAACTAGTAATGAATTATTAATGAAACAATTGAGCAGCAAATCAACTGAGAAGTAAAATGTGCAAATACATACAGTTTTAGTGATTACATATGAAGGAAATGCTAGCACGATTCTTTATTCTTCTTCTTCCTCTATAGAATCATATTACTCTCGCTTATTTTTTAAAAAGATCTTTTGACATCTTTAATTTGAAATGAGTAAAAAAAAGTTAATTTGATCTTTTTTAAATAAAAAAAATGTAAAGATGAAATTTCTGTTCAAATAGTATGCAAATTAAGTTTTCTGTCTTTATGAATATGGCGAATTTAATGTTATACAGGATCAGAATAAAATTAATGGATGAACTAGTAATGAAACTAGTAATGAATTATTAATGAAACAATTGAGCAGCAAATCAACTGAGAAGTAAATGTGCAAATACATACAGTTTAGTGATTACATATGAAGGAAATGCTAGCACGATTCTTTATTCTTCTTCTTCCTCTATAGAATCATATTACTCTCGCTTATTTTTTTAAAAAGATCTTTTGACATCTTTAATTTTGAAATGATTAAAAAAAAAAGTTAATTTGATCTTTTTTAAATAAATAAAATGTAAAGATGAAATTTCTTTTCAATAGTATGCAAAATTAATTTTCTGATCTTTATGAATATGGCGAATTTAATGTTATACGGGATCAGAATAAAATTAATGGATGAACTAATAATGAAACTAGTAATGAATTAATAATGAAACAATTGAGCAGCAAATCAGCTGAGAAGTAAATGCAAATACATACAGTTTAGTGCTTACATATGAAGGAAATGCTAGCACGAGTCTTTATTCTTCTTCTTCCTCTATAGAATCATATTACCTCGCTTATTTTTAAAAAGATCTTTTGACATCTTTAATTTGAAATGAATAAAAAAAAAAAGTTCTGTTCGAATAGTATCGAAATTAAAATTTCTACTTTAATAAATATGGCAAATTTAAAATGTTATACAGGATCAACATAAAATTGGGGAATGATTATTTAATGTACGTAACACAATGTCTTTTGTTTAAAATATTTCCTTCTCTTAAATTGTCAGACATTTTTCTTGTATTTAATTCTATGCAATGCTACTAAATTTAATATCTGTAATATATGGTAATATTACATTTCCTGGACAATAGAAAGCTTTAATTTTTTTCTCATGTATAAAAATACTCATATTTTAATCATATGTCAGAGATGTCATATAATTTAATAAGAGTTATAAAGGTCTCTAAAATTTTCTGACTAGTGCTGGTTTTCATCCTGGAGTCAAACAGTTAAAAGTTTTTCCTCCAACTTTTGTCGAATTAATGTCGAAGATAAAACGAATTTCCCAACAGGAATGTCAAAAAAAAAAAAAAAAAAAAACTACTCCCCGATGCTTACAGCCAACGTAGGGTAACAGCCTACTTTGACAGTATCCGTTTTTAAGACCAAATGCCCCTGAATGTGAAATATATGTCCCGGTTAGGTGGTCAACCTTACAAGGAACCACCAGTATTTAGTTCCCAAGTATGTTTGGTCCTTAATTTATCTACCCATTGAAGAAAAGAAATAGTAAAACAATAGACTAGTATAAAAAATTAAAATGGCTTAATATGAATTCCATAAGCTATAACACAAACATGTGGGGGATTTTAGAAGTAAAAATTCATAAATTTTAGCAAAAAATATTTATTTCAAAATGATTTTTTAGAAGTTATTTGATGAAGAAAAAGAATTTCAATTACGAAGTAATTGATCGCATGGTTGAATTTAACAGAATCATTAACAAAAAGAGGAAAACTATTTTCGAAGGTGCGAACATTCAGATTGGAATATATTGATTGCGTCGGTAACTAAAAAATTCTCAGATAGCATTTTCTTTTTTTATATATTGGGTTTATTTTATCTTTTTTTCCAATCTGAATTTTGTAACTAAACGCGAGTAAAGCATGTGCCTTATTGAATGTAGCATATCGGCAAAGTATCTTTTCTTGTTTTCAGCTATAATATAAGTTTATTTTTCCTGCAGGTACATCGAATAACCTCATGACAAAAAATATTATTTGTTAGGAAGTTTCTATTTATAAAGAATGTATGAAAATAGCAAGGAACAATTTAAAAATTAATAATTAATATTATATTTTGTATTGTCATTTATTGCAATGTATAATGACTACTTTTGATTTATAATATCTTGAAGGGATTAATCTCCATTTAATTTATAGCCTACTGTTTTTTTAGTGAATTTAAGACTACCTAATTTATTCTGTTTGCTTTTTACATATCGTTCTGATATAATTAGACTTTAATCTAAAATAAGTTCAAGCTAATTAAGAACATATGTAATATGTCCTCGTTCTATGATTTTCTGTTGGAGCACAAACTTTCAGATAAATTTCGGAACACATATACTGTTTGGTTTGGGGTGAAATGGTCTACTGTTTTGATCACGGGTGCTAATTTGACAGGGACCTACTGCTTAAAGTCGATTTCAAAGGCTACTAACATCCATGACAGGATTCGAAGTCGCGAACTCCAGTTGCGAAGAGCAGTACTCTACCATTTGGCCATCGTTCGGTATATACATGCAAGAAATGTGAAAACAGACCCAAGAAATAACTATAATAAGATATATGGGTGAAATATAAAATTTTCAAAAAAGTTGTACTTGAAAAAGTTTGAAAAACGAGAAATAAAACCAGGTCCAAATCTCTTATCACTGAATTTTTCTTTTTTTATAAATCACTTCTGATGATGTTTAAAATGATAGCTGATTACTAATTAGAAAGGGATGGTATATTCAAAGTTTTATACGTTTCACATTTGTTTTACTTTGTACAATAGGTTGACAAAGTCCATGGGCACGATCTCAAGCAGTACGTGTCCTCTGGGTAGTGCTAAATGAGAGACAATAGCGGGGGGTATTCTTCCTTTAGTTATATACGCATTTCACTCCCCTAGGATTCCCTTGAGTAACTTTTCTTAGTGTCTTTCCTGGGAGTCCTGAGCTTACCTTTATAGAGTTTGCTCCTTACTGGGTAAGACCAAATATTCCAAATATTCCTCATTTATTCTAATATTCTTATATATAAATATTCTACTATGTACAAATTATAATAATTTACATTTAAAATATTTATAGATATGTGTTCAGAAGAAATGATTCGGGCATTAATGATTAAGTAGGAGAATCCAATATAGATTAATTACAGCTCGCATTTGAGAGAATGTTCATTTTTAGATCCGCGCAGCGCTTTCTATGCATAAAGTTTTAATATTACTATTTTAAAAATGGCAAACAGATAGTGTCATAATGAATTTTTGTGAAATTATTTAAAAACAAAGTATTGGCAGCGCTTGTTTGGGTTATTGTGTATATTCGTAAAAGTGTTCAATTCATTTAACTTGAGAACATGTTCATTTCAAATTTAATTTGAGAACATGATCTTTTTTAGCTCCGCCCAGCTCTTTTCGGCATAAAATTCTAATATTATTATTTTATAAATAACGGTTACATAGTGTCATTGTGAATTTTTCTGAAATTATTTAAAAAGAAAATATTGACAGTGCTTTTTTGGGGTTATTGTGCATATTCGTAAAATAGTTCATTTCATTTGAGAACATGCTCATTTTTGGCTCCGCCCAGCGCTTTCTCGGCGTAAAGTTCTAATATTACTATTTTAAAAATGACGGACAGATAGCGTCATTGATTTTTTCTGAAAATATTTAAAAACAAATTATTGGCAACGCTTGTTTGGTTTATTGTGTATATTCGTAAATTGTTCAATTCATTTCATTTGAGAGCATGTTCATTCTCAGCTCCTCCCAACGCTTTCTCGGAGTAAAATTCTAATACTACTATTTTTAAAATGGCGGACAGATAGCGTCATTGTGAATTCTTCTGAAATTATTTAAAAACTAAATATTGGCTGTATTTTTGGGGTTATTGTGCCTATTCGTAAAATAATTCATTTTATTGGAGACCTTGTTCATTTATAGCTCCGTACAGCACTTTCTCTGAGTAAAATTCTAATATTACTCTTTTATAGCCGAACGATGGCCGATTAGTTAGGGTGCTGGCCTTCGGTACCAGAGTTCGTGGGTTCGAATCCCACAGTGGCATGGATGTTCGTAGCCGTTCGGAATCGGCTTTAAGCTGTAGGTCCCGGTCTTATTAGCCCTCGTGTTGCAAAAAGTAGACCGTAGCACTCCAAACCAAACTTACTCTTTTATAAATGGCGGACAGATAGCGTCATTCTGAATTTTTCTGAAAATATTTAAAAACAAATAACTGGCAGCGCTTGTTTGGGTTATTGTGTTTATTCGTAAATTGTTCAATCCATTTCATTTGAGAGCAAGTTCCTCCAGCTCTTTCTCGGCGTAATGTTCTAATATTACTATTTTAAAAAGATCGGACAGATAGTGTCATTGTGAATTTATGTGAAATTATTGAAAAACAAAGTATTGGTAGTGCTTGTTTGGGTTTTTGTGTATATTCGTAAAATAGTTCAATCCGAAGATATCTATTATGAAACGGTAAAATTATTCAGGGCTCTTTTTTTAAATATAAGAATGTAAATAATTTTTTAGATGTAAAATTTTTCGAATAAACTATATTCACTTGCTAAATGTTTTTCTATTGTGTGTTGGTCTGGTCCAAAACAAGTTTCCTCATAGCTGATTTACATATCTCACATAAGTTACATAAACTTTTCCTTTCAATCATAGAATTAATGAAATAAAAATTGAAACATAAGTATAATGACTACAATCTCATTAAAGAAATCATGATAAGTATAATGTGGTTTACACTATGATAACAACATTCTAATTGGGACTTCTGTTCCTTGCAACAACGAACATTAAATATAAAGTGTTATATAACTTTGCTTACAATATATTTTCTAACAACTGTCATATTTACCATTTCTGTACAATGACTGAATGGGAAGGAGCTACTCTTTGGAACACCAGTTCTTACGTTTCACCCATTGCTGACGATGACATATGATTTGACTTTCAGTTTTGATACGCATTTTATAAAACAGGGACAATAATTCATTTAGTTAATTTAATATTACCACAAAGTTTCACTTACAGAACTTGGAAGCAAATATGTATTTTCAGAATACACTATTAACAAACTGGGTGATTTCAACGATTTTGCTTATTTTATTGGTTTGATGGGATACCAGAATAATTTCTTAATAAGTGTGTGTATTAAATTTAATACTTACATCAGTTTCTAGACCTAATATTTTTCGAAGCTGTTTAAATAATTTTCTGATTTTTAAATTTTTATTTTCGTATTTCAATTAATTTTTAAACCTTTTTGTATTTTACGTCAAATTTTTAATTTTTATGTTTACTGTTCTGATGTCCCTGAACAAAAAATATTTTTGTGTTTTTCTATTCCTAAACTCTCTAGTCTTTAGTTACTGTGCTACGAAATCATGAATCCACTATTCTATCCCAATCTTTCGTCTTTTAGTTGTTTTTATGTTCTGCTCGTTGTCAATTTCTCTGCTTACTGTAAGAAACTACTGGATTAGAGGGTAGGCCTAGACAATCCAGTTGCCCTACCTTCTTGAAGGTCCTGAAGGTCAATTTCTAGACATCTTTTGTAGTATGATGTCATATGTTTATTAGTAGGTTTCGGTCTCATTATCTCTGCTTACTGTAAGAAATGTCTGGATTAGAGGGTAGGCCCAGGCAATCCAGTTGCCCTACCTTCCTGAAGGACAATTTCTAGGCCTCTTTTGTAGTATGATGTCATATGTTTATTAGTAGGTCTCGGTCTCATTATCTCTGCTTACTGTAAGAAATCTCTGGATTAGAGGGTAGGCCCAGACAATCCAGTTGCCCTACCATCCTGAAGGTCCTGAAGGTCAATTTCTAGACCACTTTTGTAGTATGATATCATATGTTAATAAGTAGGTTCTGATCTCATTATCTGTGCTTACTGTAAGAAATCTCTAGATTAGAAGGCTACACCAAGACAATCCAGTTGCCCTAACTTTCTTAAGGTCCTGAAGGTCAATTTCTAGACCTCTTTTGTAGTATGATGTCATATGTTTATTAGTAGGTCTCGGTCTCATTATCTCTGCTTACTGTAAGAAATGTTTGGATTAGAGGGTAGGCCCAGGCAATCCAGTTGCCCTACCTTCCTGAAGGTCCTGAAGGTCAATTTCTAGACCTCTTTTGTAGTATGATGTCATATGTTTATTAGTCGGTCCCGGTCTCATTATCTCTGCTTACTGTAAAAAATCTCTGGATTAGAGGGTAGGTCCAGGCAATCCAGTTGCCCAACCTTTCTGAACGACAATTTCTAGACCTCTTTTGTAGTATGATGTCATATGTTTATTAGTAAGTCTCGATCTCATTATGTCTGCTTACTGTAAGAAATGTTTGGATTAGAGGGTAGGCCCAGGCAATCCAGTTGCCCTACATTCCTGAAGGTCCTGAAGGACAATTTCTAGACCTCTTTTGTAGTATGATGTCATATGTTTATTAGTAGGTCCCATTATCGCTGCTTACTGTGAGAAATCTCTGGATTAGAGGGCTAGGCCCAGACAATCAAGTTACCCTACCTTCCTGAAAGACCTAAAGGTCAATTTCTAGACCATTTTTGTAGTATGATGTCATATGTTTATTAGTTGGTCCCGGTCTCATTATCTCTCGAATAGCAAAAAATATATACTAAAGCGCTGTAAACTAATTCATAATACGAGTAATTTTCAGCCTTGTTCATTATACAATTCTTGTGTGAAAAAAGTGGACAGGGCATCTAAACAAAGAATTAACGTCATCTCCCATGAATTCTTTGCATGGGTGAATTTAACAGGAAAAAAAATGAAAACGAAAAAAAAAATTTTTCTCAGATGAGAACATTGAGTTTGGAATGCATTTATCAGTTGCTTGAGTAAGAGAAATTCTCCAAATACTTCTTTCTCTTTTTCTCTCTTCTTGAATCTGAATTCGATAACATAACACGATGCAAAAGCGACACTTATTGAACGCAGAATACACCTCAGTATTATTTTCTAATTTTTTCAGCATAATATTTCTTTAACCATCAAAAAAATGACGTGAAAATATTTCACATGACAGAAAATTCGATAGAAAAGTAAATTTATATATTTATAAAAATAGTCAGTGTATGAGAGGCTTATACGCTTATAAAATAGTATAGTATTTCATTTTCATTTCTATTTCTTTACTTTAGTTGTTTGAAATAAACTTTAAGGAACAGCTTAACACGGATATATATATTATTTCATATGGTGAGTACATATATTTTTTGTAAATATGTCTGTTAAACATAGGAAGTAAAATTTGAAATAGAGGTTTTTAGAAGAGCATTACATGCATACATACATATACATATACATATATATATATATATATAATATATATATATATATATATATATATATATATATATTTAAATATGTGTGTACATATGTATGTATACATACATATACATATACATATATATATATATATATATATATATATATATATATATATATATATATATATATATATATATATATATATATATATATATATATATATATTATATATATATATATATATATAATATATATATATATATATATATATATATATATATATATATATATATAATATTACTAAAAGAACGCGCTAATAAATAGTAAAATAATTGAATGGCATGATAATTGTAAAATAAGTATGTTGATATTTAATTTAAGATTAAAAGTATGCAGCATAAGGTAGCTTTAATAAGGTATAATAATAAAAGTAAAGTATAATATAATATTTAATAGTGCTTAATTTTATCGGCATTCAAATATATTGTGTAGAGCAAATCTACTGCCTATCTTTTCTACTGCACTGATACATTTTGAGAGGCAACGAAATTTTTTAACATATACGAGAACATTATTTATGTTACCACCATACGAAGAAAATGGTACTAAAGGTATAATATTATTTCTTCAGAATTTTAAAATAATTACACTAAGAAAAATTATCAAGTAGAAAGATAGAAACGTAAAAATATTCTATTCACAATCTTTTATTACTGTACTGTCATCACAATACTGTCATGTGGTCTGGCAGCCCACAAGACACACGACCATAGAAAAATAAGATTAAGCTATCGCTAGTTATTTGAAACCAATTCACTGGTTTGAGCATTTCATAAATATGCACTGTTTTCTTATTCCTTACTTTAATGTAGCATAAAATCACAGGTACAGTTTTCGGGGAACCAGTTTTTATTCAGTTTGGCAAATGTTTAAATCGCCCATTCCATAGCTCTTTAACCTTTTAACTGTCATGCCCGAGATCATCTCGGGCACGGCACTGGTGTTCGAAAATGTCACTTCCGAGTATTACTCGGAGTAATTTTTTATTGATGCATCGTATTGTTATACCCGAATATATATCATGTACTTCAAAGTATAAATTTTTAACTACTAAGTATAATTTATTTTGTAGTAAACATTTGAGTTTTGCAATAAAAAAATTTGACAAATTGTGTACACAAATCATCAAAATGACTTGACAGTTAAAGGGTTAAGATACCAGTCTCTCCAGGCAAATCGTCTAACAAAGGTACATTTACAATGGAAAAGCATTTGAAATGATTTGTTAATATTAGCATATTATGCATTTATATAGCTCTTGAAATGACAAAAATTAGTGAAATGCGCTTTTCCACTCTCAATTAATACCACAATTGCTGGAGCACAATCAAGCACCAATCCGGTTCCATACAGCCAGTGTAGTCTACCAGCCTTTTCCCGTCGGCGACGGCAGATAGCAAGTACTGAGCCATCCCACCCAGCCAGTCCCCTTAGAAGTGCTCAAACCCCAACCGCCACTGATTAGCAAATGCACCGAAGTAACGGTCGTTGGAGGAATTTGAAAAACTACTGGATGCTTTAGCGGGCGTCTCAGACCTTTAAGTTAGACTGGGGGAGCAAACCAATCAGACCAAAACGAAGGCTATTCTTGTAATCTGATGAATTTTGCTTGTTGCTATTTGAAGCCGAATTCAAATGGCTTAATGAGGAGCAGGAAAAAATTGTGGTACCCTTCTCGATTTTGCTTGTCATCCTTGCGCAAGGCCATGCTAATTTTCTCTGTATTATTCTAAATTTAGGATATTTACTACCAAAGCTATTACAATTGCTGTAACACGGCCAACATATATCCAATTATATAATGATAGATTTAAGAGTTACTTTATAGCTGAAAAATCTTCAAGTGTTCTTCATAGATTACTTCAAGAAGTGTTTTTTTCTAACGCAGTTGGCAAGGCAAGCTTTATATGCCTTTATGTCAATAGTAGCCTGCTAAGCTGTCACACATTTACAACCGAGGAGCACGAGTAGCTTAAGGTATGCTACGGACGCAAGTAACCTTGATCCACCTGGGGCAATTTAGAAGCAGGACCTGCTACTCCCAGCGGTATCGTTTGAGAACTTGTAGGACATTGTACCACGAACATTTTTTATGTGCCTCAGTCACTTTAACGAACACGGCAGATCTTAAGACGACTTGAGCCCCGAACCCTCAGTTAATTGACCTTTCAGTTAAGTGATTGCTGCCTTTGGTGACTGAGCTACCAACTTCAAGAAAGTACTGAAAGTTTATTTACGGTTTTAAGGGATAGAATTGCTTAATAATGATGGTCAAGAGTCTGGCAGATTGAACAAACGCTGTAAAATATATCAAGGTAACTTCAATATACAATTCTTTCTACCATTTCTTTGCATGCAATAGTAAACTGGAGTTTAATAGGTAAAATTACTCAATTATTTATTAGGAAGTTCTGAAAACTGATGAAACTATTGACGTAAACATATCAGTTTGTATCGCTCAGTTTTATTATCCGATATTCTCAAAACATATATCTGCATGAAACTTTACAGGGTGGTGGTAACTCATGGTATACTTAAATAAAAACAATTTTAAAATTATAAACACAAGGAAAAACAGGGATTGAAATAATTTCAATTCATTTCAATATATATAGTAGCAAACATTTATAGATTTCATTTTGATAATACTATTTGAAATAAATAAACACATGACATCATAATACAAAATGGGTCTAGAAATTGATGTAAATATTAAATTTAATAGATACAATTACATTATTAAGAAATGATTTATTAAGAAGTTATTTTGTTATCCCATCCAACCAATACAATACGCAAAATCATTTAAATCACCCAGTGCATTAGTAGTGTATTCTCAAAATAATATTTGATTCCATTTTTTGTAAGTGAAACTTTGTGGTAATATCAAATGAAATACATGAATGACTGTCCCCCTTTTATAAAATGAATTTCAAAACTGATGCTGACATGGTCAGATCATTATATGATATCGATAAACATATGCTTTGCTTCAAGTTCATGAAACAATGGGGATATATTACATTTAAGGAGATTCCTAACAGCAATTTAGACAGGTTCCTTATAGCAATTTAGACTCTGTATCTTTGAGTGACAGATAAATTGATAATATATAATCATTAGATGAAACCAACCAACTACAAATTCTGCCTTATTGTTTAACAAAGTATTTTAAAATATTCTTATTCTAAAAGTTATATTCTATTTACCGTAAAATAGATTTGGCACAAGTACTATCATTGCCTTTTTGGGATATTTTTATTTTAAAATTCAAACTACTATAAAATGTTTTTGGTTTATGAACACAAATAAAGATAAATTTTCAAACAAGAAATCGTAACAGATATTTCAAATTGTTCCGGTAATTAAATAAATAATACGGTTGAATTGTATTTAAATCACCATTCTTTAAATTAAGGCAATAATATTATTGAGTCGCATAGGTTTTTGTAAAAAAATTACAGACATATCTTATTTGTTTTTGATGAAAATATCCTACAAATGTAAAGGAATTCATAAGCATCATATACTCATATCTGTCGAAAAAATCAATTTATTTTTTTCTGCTATTAAAGTAGAAAAAATGTTCTGACATAAGCATTAACCTCTAATAACGATACTATATTATTTCCCTTTTGATTTAGCATTATTTCTAAAATGCTTATTGGTATGTATTATCAACTGCATTTAACTAAATATTACTCACATAGAAAAAACAAACCAGTACGAAAGATATATATTTTAATGGAACAAAAAAGATTAAAGCAAATAATTATTAGTCTTGTATTTTAAAAGAACAAAGAAAAAATAAACTATACTGTTCATGCATTTTTTAAATAAGAGTAATGCATTTTGATTTTTTTTTCATTCGTTGCTATAGCAACAATTTGATTTTTATAAAAAATTAAATTTCTTCGAACCTGAATTATTAAATTTTTATAGTAAAAATAATAAAATAAAATTTATTTACTGAGTGATCTTATTTTCAGGGGTGAATTCTTGTTGACCTTTGCTTTGACCTTTAACATTATGGCTTGTGTAAATCCAGTATCACAAATATATGAATATATTCAAATAATATTTTTTAAGTTTAAACATATCGTAATGGAAATTTCCATAATAAAATGAAGAACGTTTTAAAACATGATGTAGTCTGTTGGCAACAAAATTACTCCTCTAAATGGATCTGAATTGCCTAGAATTGTTAAGATATTAACAAGAAATGAAAAGGATGGTGCAAACTAGCGATCTTCCTATGTAACAAATGCATACTTTCTGTAAAAAACATCCAAGAGCCAAAACATTATGACCACTTGTCAATAACGACTTGGCTCACCTTTGGAGCTCAACACATCTTCTAACCGCCTTGGCATGGATGCAACAAGTCCTTGGTAGATGTCCGGAGACAGATTGTATCAGATGTTTAAGCAACAGTTACGCAAATCCGAGATATTGCGAATTGGTGGTCTTTGAACTCTGAGCTGCCGTCCCATGACATCCCGAATGTGTTCAATCGGATTGAGATCCGGTGAGTTAGGCGCCCAGGACATTAACTGGAATTCAGCATCATGTTTCTGGAACCACTCCAGTACAATTTTAGCCTTGTGACACGGTGCGTTGTCCTGTTGGAACATTCCATTTCCAGCTGGAAAAACAGAGGCCGTGTAAGGATGCAACTAGCTCGCAATGTTCAGATACCCTGTAGCATTCATGGTCTGGTCTACTACAACTTTGGTCCCAGAGACGCCCAAGAGAACGTTCCCCAAAGCATAAAACCACAATCACCGGCCTGTGTATGACCTACTGTACATCGATGGAGCAACTGTTTGCCTGGAAGACGGCGTATCCTGACACGGCTATCGGCTTGATGAATGACAAACCGTGATTCATTTGACGAGCGAACTCTCTCCCACTGATCCATGCACCAGTCGCGATGTTCCCGGGCCCAGCGTAGGCCCAGTGGGCGATGACGCTTGGTCAGCAAAGACACACGAGTGGGACGTTTGCTGCGTAGCCCCATATTCAACAGTATCCACTGAACAGTGTGCTCCGATACTATTCTACTTGGCCCTGCATTGTATTGGGTTGTCAGCTGATCCACTGCCTGGCTGAGGTTTTGCTTTACCATCCGACACAGTCTCCGACAACCTTTTTCTTTGATAGCGTGTGGACGTCCAACACCGTGTCTTCTAGTGCTGGTTTCACCGTCATTAATCCACTTTGCATAAATACTAACAACTGTAGATAGCGAATAACTCCCGAGTCGTGCAGTTTCAGAAATACTTGTTCCGAGCCTTCGAGCCATTACAATCTGCCCTCTATCAAAACCATTTAGATTCGTAGCCTTTCCCATCGCACACAGAAGTAAGTTAAAGAATGATTCTTCAGACTCTCCAGCAATAGTTAAATAAATTCCACTTCCCCCTGATCACGTGCCTTTCACGTCATCCAAGCTAGTTCATTGCAAAATGTAGGGGTGGTCATAATGTTTTGGCTCTTAAGTGTAAGTTTCTAGGAATTTTTAATCGTTTATTTTTGCTTATCGGCGTAGTTATAACTCATAATCATTTTGAAGTAAAGAAAGATGTGCAAGTTAGGTTTGCTTTAGTTTGTTAAAAAGCCACCTACAAGTACTCATCGAGTGTAGATCATTGAAATTGACGAAGTGGAATAACTCTTGCTCCGCACCGGACTTACACTACAACTAGCATATAATAGACGAAATCGACCACGAGAATTTAGTAAGGTTTACTATATTTGAAATTTTAGATTTTAAACTAAGAATGGGAAATATTTTTTTTGTATTAATTTAATGAGCTGCACTCAGAACCCCAAAACATACTATTGGATTACATTTATGAGAGTCTGAATTACAGTCACAACAATCAGGTTAGTGAATACAAAGATAAAATAATTAGTTTCTATATGGTCATACTGAGTTTTTTATTTTAATATTTTCATTGATGAAGAGATTTTTTCTAATAAATTACACCATTTATAGATAGGTAAATGGACGAAGAATTATCATTTGAATATACCTAAGCACACTTGAAAATGTAAAACGAAATATCAAACTAGCTATAGTTTTATATATTGTTTCATTATACCTAGTGTTAAATTAAGCAAACGCCTGAAGCAGCATTGTTAGATAATTGTTATTCGGAATTAAATTTACTATCCAATTTCTTTTTCTTTTAAATTTTGGTTGGTTGAATGGTTTACGAAGTACAAGATCACCTTTAGAATAATACTTTGATTTTGTTCAAACAAGTTAGACTTGTTGAACAACAGCAGGGATAATAATGTGAAGTTTAACGACAACTGTAATTTATTTTGATATACAATGGATATTGAAGTTATACATTGTAGTTATATATATATATATATATATAGGTAGAATAAATAATATTGTCATAACGTTCCATTTAGTTAATTTTAATTCTGTTCCATTTAGTTCCCATTTAATTCTATAAGCTTCCCTTAAAAATTCCTTGTTTGTAACTTTCCTGCCATGCTCCCAATTATCACGTTGGCGAGGCGAAAAACCTATTTTTTTATCGCATAAGCCGCTCTGGATATTCAATCAGATGACATCACACATACCAGGAGCGTCACTTGGCGTTCTCCTTGGCGAGCGCTGCATTGCAATAGTTTTATAAATTCGCCCTTTTCATGATATGACATATCCCCACTCCACACATTGGCATGTTTTAGTCCTGCCCTTGGCGGTTTTCCCCCGTGTCACCAGGCAAAAGGAATGTTGATGAGCTTTCCAGACTGGCGGTTCTCATCCGAACAGACAGGATGGAAGAGAGAGAGAGACCTGGATCCCGAAACGAGAAAAGGAGCTTCGAGTTCCATCCTCCATAATCATCTTACTTTTTTAGTCCATTTTTGTTTTCTCCTTTTTTATTAATTTTTATCTTTAAAAAAATTCAATCAATTGGCTTCTATTAATTTTTATTTAAATTTTATATTAATATCAATAAAATCTATTAATTCAGTAACTTCTCCTTCCCTTTTATTTTAATGCCTATTTTGTTTTTTTTTACTTTAAGATTTAAACGTAAGTTGGTGAAAAGCCAAATTCAATTTATATATTAAATATTGGGTTAAGGACATAATGCGTATTACCACTATACGTCACCCTCTTAAGTAATATATTTTTATTGTCTTTTCTATGGGTTTCTTTTTCAGGTACAAACCTTTTTATGTTTTGCTCGACTCCTAGTTCCCCATAGAAAACCCTAAATCCACAGTAAACACCAGAAATATAATAGTCAATATTCCCGACAGTTGTTAACTAGTCATGAGAGCACAGAGAAAATGGTATACTTGAGAAAGTGATATTTCTAATTACCAGTTTATCTATAAAACTTTGAATAACTATTTGAATTCTATACAACACTCCGTTTTATTTGAATAGTTGAAAACAATTAGAAACTGTCAGTATACGAAATGTGCCGTGAATGTTTTGGTCATAATTTTCCTACTTGTTAAGGAGAGACCCATTCTGTTATTTAGAATGCACCTATTAAAGTAGTATCTATAACAATATCGGTGTTATTTGGTTAAGTCATTACATTCCTATATTTGTACAATGTTGCATGAAGCACGTGGATAGTTTTAAACGCAATTGAGATATTCCTCTGAGCTTTGACATGCGTCACTACGTTAAGTATAGCAGATAATTATTAACCTCTAACACATTTGCATGGAGAAATCGAAATCGAAGCGGCTTTACCATCTATTATACCCAGACTTTCTACGTCGAGTGCAACTTACCTCGCAGAAATACTCGTGTTAGTGTGATTCAGATTCGACGGCAAAATAATATGTTGTTCCCTTTATCTAATTGATACAAATACCTACCTACCAAACAGATTTGAAAATTCTCGAAAATTTGTATCTGTAATTAGTTTGCTGCCTAGAACTGTTTATTGGTGCGATGAGTTATTTTAGCTTACAACTAATTCCCCTATTAGATAATTCAAGAAACAATTTTTCTTTCTGATACCTTTCAGATGGACTAGTTTCAAAAATGAATAACTTAAAACTTAATTCCCTAAGAGAATTAGAATGAAGGAAGATGTACCAAATGTCAGAAATAACATATACAGTTCTATAAATAAATTTTTGTATATTTTTAAAACTTTCCTTATGTAGTGTAGATAACAAAAAATATATAAATAGAAATTTTCTTTTTCTTATCTCAGATAAAATTTAAAGACTTTTCAGTAATTAAATTTTAAAGGTATACTTTAGGATGCGTTAACACAATCGTTAGCGAACATATTATGGAATTTATTTTGAGATTTCAATTTTGCATTATATGTTCAGTCCTAAATTATTTTTTATCAGTTGCTTTATCAGTAGAAATGTCGTTTATTCTATACTTGGAGAAAAACGTGTTCTTATTACAAGCCAACAAAGTAATCAGTATTACAAAAACACAAATATATAAAATTATTCAGAATTTGTATTTAATCACTTTAGATCTTCTAATTTGGAACTTCTTTTTAGGTCTTCTAATTTCGAATTGGAATAACCTTCTAATTTCGAATAACGTCCAATTTATTTTATGGAGACCCCTGCTATGGCTCGACGATGCTAAAGGAAGTAACCGCAGGGATCACAACATATATAACCATGCTCAGAAGGGATTCACACAGTGCAGTTAAAATGAAACAACTAGTTTTAGTCACAAGCATTTACTTAAGAAAATATAATGAAAACAATAAACAAACATCAGCACCATCGATGCAACCAAGCCTGGTGCTACTGGCAAGCTAATTCTTATATAGTTAGACAACATATACAAATATTTGCATATTTTCAAAGATGATGTGCTGCCACAAATAAAACTAAGACAATTATAAAACTTTACAAATGTCAATACAGATGAATGAATTCATACTACAATATGCGAAAATATATTGCAATAAATTATGTACATAACACTTTACAAAGACTAATATATACAAGACACATTTATGAAGTTGCGTATGGCTTCAATCTTCGGCAAATTGCTTAATCACACAACTTAATAAGCTTATTTACGTTAGATGGTACAGTAGAACCAAGATTAACCGAGGTTTCTGTTAACCGAGGCAATAACTAAGTCTAATTTTTTTTCTCCTTTCCAAAATAAGCTTGGAAACAATTATACATATTTTAGTTTGTTGTCCGTGTTACAGGCATTTCTTCCCCACAAAAGCACTCAATTTCCAAGAAATGTTACGCCCTGAGAAGACAACATCCATGAATGTTTTGTTAACAGTGGTCATGTGACCCTATTGAATACCAGGGGCAATATGTTATTGGACACTCGATGAAACTGGCCTGCTTTACAGAATGATGCCATCGAAAACTTTGGTATCTAAAAAAGAAACTAGTACCCCGGGCTACAAGATGAGCAAAGTGTCCCTTCTAGTTTGCACAAATTCAAGTGGAGCTGATAAATTACCCCTGCTTCTCATTGGTAAATTAAAGAAGCCGAGAGCATTTAAAAATATTAAAGTGAATTCCTTGCCTATGAAATACATAAATCAGGGGTCTACTTTGATGGATTCCGAAATTTTTGAAAAGTTGTTCTATGATGACTTTGTGCCGCATGTAAAGAAACATTTATCGCAAATAAATCTCCCACCTAAAGCAGTTTTGCTGATAGACAATGTTCCTTGGCATTTGGAAGAAGAAATGCACTGAAGGTTTTTTTATACATGGTTTTTATTAACCGAGATTTCCAATATCCGAGGTACTAGAGGTCCCAATTACCTCGGATAATCGAGGTTCTACTGTATATTGATTTCCAGTGAATTTACAGAAATGCAAAACAAGGCAATGGGCAACTGGATTGCTTGGCCCGAGCCCTCTTTTCCAGAGATTTCTTACACCCAATTTAGGAGAGAGTCCATTTCAGGAGAGAAATTGACAACGAGCAGAGCATAAAGATGAAAAAAGGGGGTAGGAAAGTGGATTCGTGAGTCCATAAAACAATATTTCCAGGGCTATTGATTTTCATTTATCATTTGTCTTATTGCTCTAACTCAAGTGAATATTCAACAGAATTTAATAACTAAGGAACCTAATTCAAATGTTAGAGAAACCTTAAAAAATATTTTCAGCTGGAATTCCCTCAACTCATCTTCAGTTCCATTTATTTGTCAAATCATCCTAACTCTATCCCAATGTTTGCCTGGATACACAATAAATTTTAATCATATTATTAGGAATCATATCTTATCCTTATACTGAGACATGATCTCATAAATTTCATTTCAATGTGGCTTAAGGGCAAAAGTTTATAAAGAAATACAAGGTGGAACTGCATGTAAGATATCCCAATGTTTCCAAACTTCATTATAAATCCGAACGGAAAGTAATATTGTTTGATTTTATTAAAGATTATATAAAATCCGGCTGTTTCTATTTCTGATGTCCGTCACACCCTAGTCATTTTAGCTATGACTTTGCATGGGTCTCGTATAAGGAACAGATATGGAGACGAAATAACCAGAGTCGTAGATTATTAAACTTAACAATGGTTTGCTTTATTTAAAACCAGAAAAAAAAACGTTTAAGGGACAATAAACTCAAATGCTAATGCAACCTATCATTCAGAGAGGAGATCACTCTAGATCAACCAGCTCTCTTAGAAGTTCAGCCGGGAGTCCCTCCCGTCCAAGAAACCTCGGTTTTAGTTGAGGTTGGCAAACCCCTTTGACCCTTGTCCTTGGGGTAGGCTAAATGCCCTTTGGCGCCTGGCCGACTGGATCAAAGCAAAATTCCTTTTTTCTGTCGGTGCGTTAACAAACGACACGTTTGACACCTCTGTAGTCAAGAAAACCATTACGGGAACAATTCTGTCATTTTTAATTGTTAAAATGAACAAAAGTTCGCTTGAACTCCAACAGAGACGGACGCGATGCTTAAGATTGTTTTTTCCGAAAGTGTTTATATTACATATATCTTCTAAAAACATCATATTGACAACATTCTTTAAATTGCTAAATGTCAACATCAAAACAAAATAAAAACAAAAATTTATAGCAATCTTGCAAAAAAATTCTTTGGGGTACGTTACGCCAAATTATAAAGCTCTATTTCTAAATACATGCATGAAACATCACTATTTTAGATATTTTAATCTACTACTTTATAAAAAATATAATTTTAAATATAAATATACAATTTAAAATAAAAGTATAATCGTCCTTTGGAAATTTACTGGAATATTACAACAATAACTAAAGGCTATGTATATCGTTATCAAATTTCTCTATCAGTAAAAAAAATAAATAAATCTATCCGTAAAATCAAATGTTATAAATATTATCTCATCTTAATCAAAACTTATTTATTTCGTAAAAACATGGACATAAAATGTTATTCATGAATTTGCATTTTTATGTTTAAGTCACGACTCTAAAATTAAATCCGATCTTCAACTCTTCTTCTATGCATAAATAAATAAGGAGTAAAATCAAATCTACCCTTTTTCATTCGATATGGTAAATACTCAAATCATAAAAATCTATTTCAAAACCTTTCTTTCTATCAGTAATATTTATCCTTATTTAAGAATAATATTTAAAAATTCAACAGTATTTTTTTGCTAAAAGACTCCTATTTTGAGTATAAATTGTAATTTGAATTTTTTTATTTGAGTTTAAACTATTCTTTTTCCTAAGAATTGCTCCGTTTATTGGAGAAGTTTTTGAAATCTGAAGAAAAGTAAAAATGTAAGTTTTCCGTAGCATATCTCCTGCAATAATTTCAAAATAAATAATGACTGCAAAAATTTTAAATTTATTTCTTAAGGGCTATTTTAATTTTTTCAATAATAAAATCAAAGTAAAAATCATGAAATTTTATAAAGAACGCCCATGACATTGCTTTATACGTATAAATAACAATTTATGATTTAAGTAATGATATAAATTATAAACTTGATATTTTCTTCAAAAACTTGCATTTTAATTTTAATTACTTGAGAAATACATCTACATTTAAGTATTTAGTCACATTTTTTCACGTTTCTAGACAATATTACTAACAAACAAATCTTCCTCAAACGGAATTTCCTCAATACATTTACTATTGTAATTTACTATTTTTTTTCGGGAGCTTTCATAAAGGACACAGCTTTTTAGACTTAAAAACTTGAATATAACATTTTATATATCCATCATGAAATAAAATGCTTTCTTCTTGAATTGATTAAATTTTTTGAAAGTTCTTTAATAACATTATAGCTATAAAAATATTTAGTTTAATTCTTATTAAGTAGTGTATTTGTAGAATAACTTAAAAAGTGTGCTCAACTCCTTGACACAACACCAAAATTCGGGCGTCATGATCTGTGGAAAATTCTTAGTCCAGTAATACAATGCAAAATGGTGCTGAGATATTTGACACCTTGCTGAACCGATACATCAGGTGAAGGCTTCGAAGTGAATAACTTAAAAATTGTGCTGAACTCCTTGACACAACACTAAAATTCGGGTGTCATAATCTATGGAAAATTCTTAGTCCAGTAATACAATGCAAAATGGTGCTGAGATATTTTTTACCTTGCTGAACCGATACATCAGGTGCAGGCTTCGAAGTGAATAGATGATCGATAAGTTATTCACCTGAACTCAAAGAATTGAGTATCTTGTACGTTTAAATATTAAAGGAGAACAGGGCAAACTTGTGGATTATTTATTGTATAATGAAGGTGACAACAAGGGTCCCAGTAGAAGATAATCTATTGAATCACAAACCAAAAGAATTTGTCCATGGCCGGAGGTAACAATCTCCGTTTTCGAGACTAAGTTCTCTAGGTGCGCATATGCTCCAGTTAGGTAATCAATCTTACGTGGAATTCCTGGAGTCACGTTTCAAATAATGACTGGTCTTCAATTTATCTACCCAGTGAAGAGATGAAAGACTGAGTCAACAATCAAAATTTTGAACTTTTAAAAAATTGAAAATTTAAAAGAATAGTATATATCATCTTATAAAATAAAATATATTGTTTGTATTATTATAAATCCCAGTCCACATAAAAATGATAATTGTGGCATTGTCAGAATCTATAATCTCACGCTAGATGCAGATCAACAACAACAAAAAAGGTATACAGAATTCTTTATAGGTTAGGGAAGAAATGTGACTGAATTTTTTCTTTAGAGAATATTATGGCCAAGTTGCCACAATAATTAGCTTGTCTTAACATAACAAATTAGCTTCTAGTTCTTAAATTAGCAAAGTTATTTTGCATGTAATTGGATTCATTGTTACTTGGTGTACATATTTTATGATTTTAATATATTTCTTTCCATAAAAACAACTATAGAACTTTTATAGAGCTACACCCTTACGAATGATCAATGAAAAGTTTTATTCTAAACATTTTATGTAAAACATTAATTTTTATACAATTTAATCTAGTTTTTTTTATACAATCATGACTTTTTTTTATTCGTATTCTACTATATGCACCTAACATAAAATTATTTTCTATTTCTGTGCATTTGCCTATTTTACCTAACCTTCTAATTCTTCTATTATTTATAAATTTAATCTAGTTTTTTTATACAATCAGGACTTTTTTAACTCGTATTGTACTATATCCACCTAACATAAAATTATTTTCTATTTCTGTACATTTGCCTATTTTACCTAACCTTCTAATTCTTCTATTATTTATAAATTTAATCTAGTTTTTTTATACAATCAGGACTTTTTTTACTCTTATTGTACTATATCCATCTAACATAAAATTATTTTCTATTTCTGTACATTTGTCTATTTTACCTAACCTTCTAATTCTTCTATTATTTATAAATTTAATCTAGTTTTTTTTATACAATCATGACTTTTGTTTGCTCGTATTGTATTATATCCACCAAACATAAAATTATTTTCTATTTCTGAATATTTGTCTACTTTACGTAGCCTTTTAATTCTTCTATCATTTATAAAAAGCTCTTACTACCTTTAGTCAGTCAGAAATTTATTTATGCGAATAACTTTCAATTAGCTTATAATAACCGTGTTCCTGTATTTCCAGCTTCAGTTATTACTTTGTTTTTGTATGCCGGCTGTGACTTCCTTGTTGGGCTCACTTTTACCGTCATTTATTCATTAAATAAGATTTATAGCTTAACGGTGTCCAATCATATAATTTAAAAACATTATTTATCAGTTTCACATTTAAAAAATTGTCTAAGATAACATACTGTATTTTCAGATTCTTTTAAAAAACAATATGATAACTCTATTTTACATTATTGTTGTATTGGAGAATAGTTTCTATACGTAACAGAACGTTCAAATTTTCAAACTTAATTCATTCTTTCCCGCAAATAGCATTCAAATCTTTGTTTTGTAAAGGCTGATTTGGGATCATTTGGTATCAAACGAACAATGAATTCAAACATATCTATATTTGGATCAGCATTTACATTACATTCAGCGCTATTACTATAGGTCTTTTCAAAGTATGTTTTTGGAATGTAAATATATGTATATTCTGTGGTTTAGATTATATTTGTTTTTCTCATTTTATTATAAAAGAGAAATAGCACAATAAAAATGTTTTCCAGTGAAGTGTATTATATTAAAAAGTGTATTTCTAAAAATACATTATTTAACAAAAATTCCACAATGCATTTATTTGGATTGCGATTACAGAACTAAAAATAGTTTCTACAAACTTCAATAGTATTGTCCAATTCTACTATATGTGAAGTACAAAACTGCTGAAGCATTTTATGATACTTACATTGATATACAAAATTTATGATCCTTATTTTACATCAAAGTACCATTAAGCATATTCCAATTGCTCAATAAAATGATCTCTTCTTAAAAGAGTGTATGTAATATACAAAATAGCATTTGTCCTACCATTGCTCAATAGGTACAATGCTTTCTATTCGTATAATCTATTGCTATTATGAGTAAATATAGCATTTCAAATGAAATTTAAGGAATAAGCAATGGTGTAATGAACTCTGTGTTGGAAATAATAAGCTTAGCATACCAGACTAAACCAAATTTGGCATAAATATTTTCCATGTTTCAAAATATTTATCATAGGTTTGCAAACTAACCAACCAATTCAGTATTCACTATTACTTTAAAAACAATGCTGTTATCACAGAATAGCAAAATTTCACAAATTAAAATATAATGTAGGTGCTTTTTTAGAAATAGATAATTATGAAATAAAATATGGGGAAGTAATAGAAATAAAAAAACCTTAATTTTTAAGAAACATTATTTATGCCTCCTTTTACGTTATAGCATGTTGTCATTTTATGTTATATTATGTAGTATGAAAGATATTCATACACATATACTTAAAAGAGGACTATATAGAATTTCGACTGTAGTGCTTCAAACGAACCTACCAAACTCCTTTTATTTTTGGCTGTAAAACCAATAGTACACAAATGCTTATTTTACATCAAAATACCACTAAACATATTCCAGTTACTCAATAAAATGATATCTTCTTAAAACAGTGTATGTAATATACAAAATAGCATTTGTCCTAACATAGTTCAATAGGTAGAATACTTTCTTTTCTTATATTTTATTGCTATTATGAGTAAACGTAGAGTTCGAAATCGAATATAAGTAATAAGCGATAGTGTAATGAATTCGGTGTTAGAAAATATAACTTAGCATACCAGAATAAAACAAACTTGGTTTAAATATTCGCAGTGTTTCAAAACATTTATCATATGTTTGCAAATTAATCAATAAATTCAGCATTCACTTTTAATTTAAAAAGAATGCTCTTATCAAGGAATAGCAAAATTTCACAAACTAAAATAAATTTAGGTGCATTTTTAGAAATAGATAATTATCGAGTAAAATATGGTAAAGTAATTGAAATAAAAAAAACCTTAATATAAACAAATATGCTTTGTGCCTCATTTTACGTTATATCATGTAGTCATTTTATGTTACATCATCTAGTATGAAAGATATTCATACTACATGATATAACATAAAATGGTTACATGATATAACGTAATTCTATACAGTCCTCTTTCAAGTATTTGTATATGAAAGATATTCATACACAAATATTTAAAAGAGGACTATATAGAATTTCAACTGTAGTGATTCAAACAAACCTAAAAAACTGCTTTTATTTTTAGCTGTAAAACCAATAGTACACAAATACTTATTTTACATCAAAATACCACTAAACATATTCCAGTTACTCAATAAAATGATATCTTCTTAAAACAGTGTGTGTAATATATAAAACAGCATTTGTTCTACCATGGTTCAATAGGTAGAATACTTTCTTTTCTTATACTTTATTGCTATTATGAGTAAACTTAGAGTTCGAAATCGAATATAAGTAATAAGCGATAGTGTAAAGAACTCGGTGTTAGAAAATATAACTTATCATACCAGAATAAAACAAATTTGGTTTAAATATTCGGAGCTTTTCAAAACATTTATCATATGTTTACAAATTAACCAATCAATTCAGCATTCACTTTTAATTTAAAAAGAATGCTCTTATCAAGGAATAGCAAAATTTCACAAACTAAAAAAATTAGGTGCATTTTTAGAAATAGATAATTATCAAGTAAAATATGGAGAAGTAATTGAAATAAAAAAAACCTTAGTATAAATAAATATGATTTGTGCCTCCTTTTATGTTATATCATGTAGTCATTTTATGTTACATCATCTAGGATGAAAGATATTCATACTACATGATATAACATAAAATGGCTACATGATATAACGTAATTCTATACAGTCCTCTTTTAAGTATTTGTGTATGAAAGATATTCATACACAAATACTTAAAAGAGGACAATATAGAATTTCAACGGTATGGTTCAAAAAACCTACCAAACAGCCTTCATTTTTAGGTGTGAAACCAATACCACACAAATACTTAAAAAATAACTATACAAAAATGTGACTGTAGTTATTTAAACAAACTTACAAAACAACATTTATTTTTAGCTTGAAAATCAATAGCTCAATATCTTGTAACTGGAAAATTCTCCAAATTTAAACAGTGTTCGACTGTTTTTTTTCTGCCTGTCCGTTGTTTAGTTGTTTAGAAGAAGATATTATCGAGGAAAAAAAAACTGTGAAGTAAGTGAATGAGAGAAAGAAACCTAAATTGACAACAAAAAGGTTTATGCTTCCATTTACGTCATTGCACGCGGTCGCAACGTAGAGGGATATTCATGCATGGATACTTGAAAAAAAAAAGCCACACAAAGCACTAAAAATGAACAGAACCCGTAAGCCACGGCAACTGCGACTCTGGTGAGGATCGGACATCTTTAGGGGTAATGAAAAGGTCTCTTTCATTACTGTTCCTGACCTTCGAGACGACCCAGAGAAAACGAGACACGATGATTAATTGAAGAAAAAAAAGATGACGGACGGCCACACCCGAAGAGAAGTATTTACAAAGTATGAAACTTGATATTAAACAAAAATAGCGACCAGGATGGGCGTCGGAGATAAAGGGTTTTTACGTAACATAAATATGATTGTGGTCGCGAGTCTGGTAATGGTAGTCTACAGCGAATTTCCTGATATACGAGATACGTTTCAGGCGTTATGTCAAATGGGATTAAGATTTTAGTTTTCTACAGTAAAAGCGTCTAAATAAAATTTGTTACGCTTCATCAACCAGGGGTTTAGAAAGTATCATGTTTATAATATGTACTGCGTGTCATACTTTCCTTAAAAAAATCTATATTTTTACAACGTACGACAGTTTTATGTGCATTATACCTGAGTAAATGACAATAGAGCTGTAGAATTTTAGAAGTATCTGGAAGACATTCATATTAGTTTGGGGAAATAAATCCATTATTTTTGCGTGAAATTAATGACTTTATTTAACATGTTTCGGATTGTCCGATTTGGGTCAAATAAGCACCGTTTTGTTGTATAATTTGTTGCCATTTTAAAGGCAGCTTCCTAATGTCTGTCTCGTAGAAGTCTTAGTCCCTATTGGTGAAAAACTCTAGTAATCGATTTTCACAATCTTCTCTTGATCCCAATTTCTTATCATTCATTAAGTTTTGCAATGAGAGAAAAAGATGATAATTGATTGGTGGCAGGTCCGGACTATATGGTGGAGGCATTAAAACTTCTATTCAAGCTCATTGAGTTTCTGGCGAGTCACTACAGACGTGTGTGACCTGGCTTTGTCCTTATGGAACACGACACCTCTTCTGTTAGCCAATTCTGGCCGTTTCTTATCAATCGCTAGTTTCAAATGGTCCAGTTGTTGACAGTAGAAATCTGAATTTAGTGTTTGGCCATATGGAAGAAACGCATAATAAATGATTTCCTTCTAGTCCCACCAAATACACAGTAGAACCTTCCTGGCCGTTAGTCCTGGTTTGGCCACCATTTGAGCTGCTTCACCGAGCTTTGACCACTATCGTTTTCGCACAATATTGTCATATTTGACCAATATCTCATCTCCAGTCACCCTCCATTTAAGAAAGGTCGATTTCATTCCGTTTGGACAAGGCTTCGCAGACGGAAATTCGATGAGTCATGTTTTTGGTGGTAATTGGTTTTGCACCCAAACATCGAGTTTCTTTTTTAATCCAACTTTGCGCAAATGGTTTAAAACTGATTTATGGTCAATCTTTAGCTCTTTGGCAATGCTACAGCTACTAACATGCCGGTTAACTTATACTATTTCTGTGATTTTATAGACATTTTCAACGACGGGAATGCCTGTGTGAGATTTATCTTTATCATCAAAAAAGCCTGAATGGAACCGACGAAACCAAAATTGCACGTAATTAGCTGTTACAGTAGCGGCACCATAAACACCATTCACAATTTCAGTCACCTGGCTTGCATTTTTGCCTTTAACAACGAAAAACTGTAAAATGTACACATTTCCCAGATCTTTGAATAAAAATCATGTATTTCGTTTATGTGTACAGATTATATAGTAGAAAAATACGTTAAATTTAACATATTTGGTTATTTAAATTCTCATACAACCCTTACTTCCTTGTGATACATTTGACCATTTAAAAACTTTTGTGCCCTCACAGTATAGTATTTTTCTTTTGTAAAGAATGCGTAAAGTATATATTCTTAAATGAATTATTCTAATATTTTCAATTTTTGTTATATTTTTTTACGTATACTAAATACATTTATAGAAATGTCTAAGACCGTATTAAGAGAAGTAATCTTCCATTGTGATTTAGACAATTTAATTTTATCCGAATAATCTCATGCAAGTGAATGAATTTTAAATATATTTTTTAAATTAGCTGTGTTTCTTTAAAAGGGGAAATATTCTATACGAAATATATAAATTAATATAACTGCATTTAAAATTACATTTTTAAATTTCTTATTACATTATAAGCTAACTTTTATACAATATTTATATTTTTATTAAAATATTACACGTTTTCCATTTAGACATAAATACTCTTTAAAAATTTAAAAGTTTATTTCACAGATTATGTTGTAAAATCTTTAAAATTTTTCTTACTATAACATAATAACCATCCGTATTATTACTATTAAATATTTTGTCCCTGTTAAAAATGTAATACTATGGAAACAATATTAATTGACTGATTGATATTAATTTACTATAGTTGATATTTTTAGACATAAAGTTAGAAAAAATACATAATAAATGCAATAATTTTTTCATTTGCATGTATGAAAAGAAATGTTTATGTTTATCCCCAGTGTATTTATCGACCTGTTTTTTCGTTCGACAAAATCGTTGAAGACATAAAAATTTGACCTACTTTGTTTTCAAAAACAACCAAATATAACAAAAGAAGTTTATGTATAGAGAACAAAGCAAAATTGAAAAACGTACTTTCTACTGCCTTCGACCGAACATTGTAACATGAGTTTTGTTTTATATCAACACAAACAAGGAATGGAGAGTAATTCTATCCCAATTTCAAAACTTACTTTCCTAAACCACATGAAACATTTGTTATAGTTGAAAAGAAGATTGCATAAAAAAGTTTTTTAAAAGATTGAAAACAGGAAGTGAGTATTTAAGATACGTGAAATTCAAAGTATGTACTACTAAACTTTGCTATTACTACATTTGGAAGTTACTTATTAAAAAATACTATTAAAATTTATTGGAAATTTGATTCTTTTTTGTGATATTATAAATGTTATGGAAACGTATAACATTTAAATAAGGTTTTTAGATATATAATTATTTTTGTTTAACAGTTTTCTCTGGAAATGTTTTTTTACCTCTGGTAAATAACGTGCATGATTGTTCCTAGATTACTTCGCTAATGTATACCTCAAAAGTAACCTTTTTTACCATGATTAATATCCCATTACATAAAGTATGTATCGAATGCAACTCCATGAAGATTTTAAGTCAAAAATAAATTATAATTTTTCTAAAGCTCTTTTAAAAATATCGAGATAGATAAAAACACCGTGATATTCGAAATATATACTATTAAACCTTACTATCACTACATTTGGAAGTTACTTATTAAAAAATACTATTAAAATTTATTGGAAGTTTGATTCTTTTTTGCGATATTATAAATGTTATGGAAACGTATAAAATTTAAATTAATAAAATTTTTAGATATATAATTATTTTTGTTTAACAGTTTTCTCTGGAAACGTTTTTTTTCCTCTGGTAAATAAAGTACATGATTGTTCCTAGATTACTTCGCTAATGTATACCTCAATTGTAACTTTTTTTACCATGATTAATATCACCTTACATAAAGGATGTATCGAATGCAACTCCATGAAGATTTTTAAGTCAAAAATAAATTATATTTTTTCTAAAGCTCTTTTAGGAATATCGAGGTAGATAAAACATCGTGATATTTGAAGTATATACTACTAAACCTTACTATTACTACATTTGGAAATCACATATTAAAAATACTATTCAAATTTTTGGAAGTTTTATTCCTTTTTGTGATTTTATAAATGTTATTTTTTTAGATAAATAATTCTTTTTGTTTAACATTTTTCTCTGGAAACGTTTTTTCCTCTGGTAAATAAGGTACATGATTGTTCCTAGATTACTTTGCTTATGTATACCTTTAAAGTAACCTTTTTTACCATGATTAATATTACCTTATTTAAATGATGTATCGAATGCAACTCAATGACATGAACATTTTTAAGTTAAAAATAAATTATAAGTTTTCTAAAGCTCTTTTAGAAATATCGAGGTAGATAAAACACCGTGATATTCGAAGTATATACTACTAAACCTTACCATTACTACATTTGGAAATTACTTATTAAAAATACCATTAAAATTTATTGGAAGTTACATTCTTTTTTGTGATATTATAAATGTTATGGAAACGTATAAAATTTAAATTAATAAAGTTTTTAGATAAATAATTCTTTTTGTTTAAGTTTTCCCTGGAAACCTTTTTTTTCCTCTGATTAATAAAGTACATGATTTTTCCTAGATTATTTCGCTTAAGTATACCTCAAATGTAACATTTTTACCATGATTAATATCACCTTACATAAAGGATGTATCGAATGCAACTCCATGGGGATTTTAAAGTAAAAAATAAATTATAATTTTCTTAAAGCTCTTTTAGAAATATCGAAGTAGGTAAAACATCTTTGATATTGTAACATCATAAACTTGCCTTCAATATTTTTCAATTTTACTGTATTTATAATAAATATTGGTTACAGTAATTTTCTTTGAAAATTTTTAATAATATTTATAACATTAACAAAGTGATAATATCATAAGATATTTGCAATTAGTTCATTATTTTGTGTGCTGTCGAAACTTAAATAATGTGAAAATTTTTTTCTCAGTACTAGGAAGGATTTATACCAGACAGCAAGCGAGATAAATCCTTTTAAAAGTCACTGCTCAGTTAATTGAAATTACTTAATTAGTCTTGATAATTTGCAACCAAATTTCTGCAAGGATGCCCTCACACAAAGGCAATTTTTAATTTCCATCCTATTGTGTCATTAATTGAATCCTTGTCCAAATAAGACATTAAATGTAGCAATGAATTGTTATTGTCGTTTATCAGAGTAGTTTAGTAAATTTAGTAAAATACATAGTTTGATGCAGCAAAAAATTATGATCATTAATTAATAATATCCTGATTGTGTCTAAAAATGTTGTCTTCTCATTTTTAATTATAGAAATAAAAGATTGTTAATGATTATCTTATCTATTGTTTGATCACATCTTGATTATAGTTATGAAGGCTTAACCTTAAACAGTTCCAGTGAATATTAAAATCAACGAATATTAGAATGCAAATATAAAAGTTTTCATTTTAGTAGATTATGATAGACTAAAATTCTTTTATTTTCGAAATTCTCTAGATATCAAAGTCGTAGAAATTTCTTTTGTTTAATTACTTCCAAAAAAAGGAATATAAAAGCAAATGCAAAATAACTACAGAGCAATTGCTTCATTTTATTAATCAACAATTCACTAGGCATGTTTAAAGGTAAAATAATTATGGTGCCAAATAGAAACATGATTAATTAAAAGTCGAAACGAAAAAATAATTTTAATATAATAGACTCTTAATGAATTCAGAGGATTTACAATTCACAATTGCATATTTTGAAAATTTTTTAGTTTCATGTTATTGGTGTATTTTAAATGGAAATAAAACAGATTTATGTTTTCTATCAATAGAAATATTTAATCATAATCGCTTATAAACAAGATAAAAATCTTTTCAATCTCTGATAGGTATATTCTTTTATGTAAAATTTAAAATTTAATGGTAAAGAAGGGTATTTCATCATAGCGTTTATGAAGGATGATCGCTTTATTTGTAATTTATAACTTTTAAAGCTTTTTAAAATTTGTTTACCTTTGCTTTCCCACTGGTAAAATGTCAAAAAGGGCACATAATGAATGTTTTCAATATTATTTGTTCAAACTTTTATTTTTAAATATTGATTATTAAATATTTGTGAAAAGATTTATATTCTTAACTAAATTACAAATTATGCAAGCCAGCAATTTTATAATGTTTTGATTTGAATCTAAAGTACATTACTTTCGAAGTTTGTTACCATATTAATGGTAACTGATTTTTATTTCATATTAAAAAGCACATACATTTTTACCTTAAACCATACATTTAAATATTTATTACTCAGAAATTTATTTATTTGCAAATAAGAATAGAAAATATCACTAAACCATTTATCTGTGTAATAAATTACTCAAATTAAGTAGTTAACATTCATTCATCTTTCATTTTTCTCTCTATTCCTATAGGTAAGCAAATCCTTAAAATTATTAAAATGTAAACATTCAAATAAAGTAAAACTAAAAATTATTAAAAATCAAAACACTTTTTTTTAATATACTTTGCGCTTTAATATTCAAATAAATTTACTTTAAATCCCGCGATTTTTAATGATGAGAATATTTTCTTTTCTTTTACTATTATTTTCTTAATTTTTACTTAATGAGAAAATTAAAAATCAAGAGCCTTATTTTGACACATCTTTACAGCATTAACGTATAACCCCTTTAGGAAGTAAAATTATAATCTCGAAGTTCTTGCAATTACAAAAAAAAAAAAATGCCAAAGATTTTGAAGGCTAAACCATGCTTGTTGAGATGAAAATATAATTTATAGAAGGAAAAGAAAGCAAAACTCCTA
>CM063505.1:107334907-107337407 GCA_032207245.1 Pardosa pseudoannulata | reverse complement strand
AGGAAAAACTTTATATACTAAGAAATTTATATACTAGTTCGTGCTTGCACCTGTCCTTGAGATTTGATCACATTGAAAGTAGAACTTGTTCTTAGATGTGAAACAGCATTCTTTATTTATTTTTCCTTTACTTCTTGCCTTATTTACTTTGTATATATTTATATGATACATGCATCAGTTTATTTTATGCATAATTCTTCTTCCATGTATTTACATACATATGTATATCTATACACTTACATATGTGGAAATGACAATATAAGAAAATTTTCAGTGACTTCTTTAGATATACTTCTGAAGGCGCTAGGGCTGGCATATTTTCCTATCGTGATCGTAAATAAAATGTCATAGCATATTTATGATAAAATAAACTAAAGCGTTTTCTGTATGTACAATCTATGCGAAACGACTTTTTTACGTATTGGAAAGAATCATTTATTCATAAAGAAAAAGTGCTCTCTCGAATTTACCTTATCACTTTTCCATTCACTGTTGAAATACCGATACCGTGTATGTATGCCCTCCAAATTTTTCCATGAAATATTTATGTAGAATTTTAAGTCTGATTTGAAAATGCGTAGTAACTTAAATCAGTAAATGTTATGACTTTTCGTTTTAATATCAAAATAGATTTCCGTTAGTGTTTTTTATAATTATTTATTGATCTATTATTATAAATTATGAAATAAGCTTTTTCTGTTCTATGTTATGTTTCTTTTCTGATGTATTAAGCTAATGACGTACATATGCCTAAAATATAAAGCTATTTTTTTATACATAATTAGCAAATAAAAGTCATATTTTTGCAAATTAATATTTCACTTTCCCCTCCTGAGGAAGAAGCTTGTTGAGACTGACTGAGGTTGTATAATTTGTTTGTATTTTTTAAAGGGTATACTAATAAACTAAATTGTATATATATATATATATATATATATATATATATATATATATATATATATATATATATATATATATATATATATATATATATATGTGTGTGTGTGTGTGTGTGTGTGTGTGTGTGTGTGTGTAGGTGTTTATATACATCAAAACATCGCCGTAATAAATGATCATCCATATTAATGTAGCTTATAGGTAGAAACGTTAAATATTTGCTATAACATATCACAAAGAGAAAAATTAATTGCATGCTTCCATAATAATGCTCTTCTAAAAAAGTAATAAAATAAACATTTATTGCGATATTAAGTACTGAAAAATTCAATTTAAATTATCATCATTCCCCCAGGGGTCTTCATATATATATATATATATATATATATATATATATATATATATATATATATATATATATATATATATATATATATATATATATATATATATATATATATATATATATATATATATATATATATATATATATATATATATATATATATATATATATATATATATATATATATATATATATATATATATATATATATATATATATATATATACATAAATATATATATATATATACATATATATATATATATATATATATATATATATACATATATATATATATACATATATATATATATATATATATATATATATATGTGTGTGTGTGTGTGTGTGTGTGTGTGTGTGTGTGTGTGTATAAATAAATTGAATTCAAACATTCAGTTTAAAAACCTATTGTTTTTGTTAATTTTAATTTTATTGTATTTAAATGTAAACCGTTTGCTTATTTAAAATACTTGAAATATTGCACTTACAGGAAGACATGAATGTCATTTATGTTTAGCAGAAATTATTTTCCCTTTTATATATTAACAATGAAATCTTATGTTATTAAAAATATAGTATTTAAACTATTGGTAACCAAGTATAACATCAATATTATAAATATAAATTATCTAAACACTAGCTACAAGTTATAAGTATTAAATGTTAAAAATATGTCGCATAATTTCTGGACAAATCCTTCCAAATTTACATCTAAAAGGAATAATTCATTTAGATGTTTTTTTTACTATATACCAAAAGAGCTGATATATATCAATATTTTAGTAAATTTCCACTATTTTTTTATCAATTTACTTCTTGTAGCTTAATGTTTTTAATATCTACTGCATTAAATAATGAGGAATTTGCACATGTAGGGGATTCGAACAACTTAGTATTTTTCTGATAATTCCGGGCTCGTAGATTCCAAAAATTTAAAAAACTGGGTCCATCATTTTAAAAATTAATTTTAAAGTTAAGTGAAAATGACGTGACATCAAAAGGCTCCGTGATTGGCTGTGACGTCATAGTTCACAATCTTCAATATTTTCTTACTGCTTGTAAGAGCGCACTATTTTACGATTTTGTTTTTGCAAGTTCGTGGAATTTTCTAGCTTTAAAAATTTTTTTTTATTGAAACCTGAAGGTTTATTTTATCGATCACGATAACTTAATTATCTCAATTTGTTATAAATGTCTCTTCTACCTGAATTTACCAAAGGGCAGTCGAAAAACCTATCAAAATTGACATGATGTC
>CM063505.1:107312407-107324907 GCA_032207245.1 Pardosa pseudoannulata | reverse complement strand
TGGGAAAATAATCAAATTTTTTTTTCTTCTTTTGGCTAAGGTCTTCCTTTGCAACACGAGTGTTCAGTCTTCATAAAAGACTTACTATTTTAATTTTAATTTTTAAATAATTCATAATAGATGTTTCATTTTTATTCTCTACTATTGTCTGTGGTTTCTGTTCGAACTGTTTGTATTTCACCAGATGACATCACGTTGTAAATGTTTTTATTGTTTTCTTTGTTTTTTAGTATTCAAGGTCAGAAAAGATGGCTATTGGCTTGGGAATTCGATGTTTGTGTAATCCATTGATATTCAGTGTTGAACATGTGTCTTAAAACCTAACTCTAAATTCTAAATTAATTTTATGTAACTTCAATCCTTCGTGATGTGTTTCACCCTTAAAGACAGTTTCCTTCAACAATGGACTTCTGTTATGGGTCATCGTTTCAGTTTTTATAGATTCTTCAAATCAAATTAATCAAATTACAGATTATTTAAATGAAAGGATTAAAAAATAAAGGTAATTGTGTTATTCAATTATTGATTACTGGTGAACCTTAACTGGTGAACATTTATACTAATTAATTGACATAAAAGAAAACCGAAATTCAAGATACATGGTTATTCAAAGGAAAAACTTTTAATTCATACAACAAGGTCTAATGAGGCCGGGACCTGCTGTTTAAAGCTGATTCCGACTGGCTACGAACATCAAGCTTCGGTGGGATTCGAACCCCACCGAGTTCGTAGCAGTTTGGAATCGGCTTTATAAGCCCTTGTTTTACAAAAGTATAAGGTAGCTCTCCAACCAATCAATTGATTATCTCCGCAAGTTTGCGGAAGAAAAGTGATATACGAGAGATGAACGTTTAGCTTAAATCTGTTCATTAATCAACCATCCATTCAATTAACCAAATGGTGGCCTAATGATGGAATGGAACTTATTGTTGAAAACTATTTACTTATAGGTACACTGTCATAAACTTTTATTAAGTGCATAAGAAGTGTCTAGAAAAGTACATTAAGAAGTAGTATCATAATTTAAGCCGCAACTTATATGCGTTTAAAAGTTTACACCTATTTAAAATTTATAGAAAATTTATTTTCCCTATTAACAGTCTAAGTCTATTTTTAACTAAATGTTTTTCTACTGTCTAATTACTTCCACCTGTCTTATTAAACGTGTGTTGCACCAGTTAATAATTTTTTTTTTCATAATATGCCTTACCATATAAACTCAACCAAGATATATGGCATCAGCGAGTGCTTTTGCTGTGCAATGCGCCAGAGCTGACATAGGCCATTGTATGCAGAGGATCATTATATTTTGCCAAGGAAATAAAGATGGAATGTAAATCCCAGTTTTGGGATAAAAAAATTTAAACTGGAATTAGACATTCCCGTTCATTGGTAAAAAATTAGAACTCTTGTTGGAAATATCTGTTTTATATCTGCTAGGAAAATTTGAATTTCACGAAAGATTCCTCCAGCGTTGAAACTGTGAACAAGAATAAAAGTTTGATTTAAAACGGCCTAATGTTTTCAACACAAGGACTAACGCGACCGGAACTTATTAATTACAGCCTTATATTCCAGAGCGACTTATCGGAAGAACACATTATTACGTGAATAGTTTATATAACAGAACTGCTTATCTACCAGAAATTAGGGTATATATAAAAATATATTATTGTACTTACAAAATTTAACTATACAATTAAAACTTTTAGTGAATTAAACACTTTTTAGGGCATTTTTTAGAAAAATTTCGCTCTCTCTGAAGAGGGACTTTCTTACTTAATTAAACGATGTATAATTACCATTGGTAAACCTGGCTGCGATGTCCTTTCAAATAAAGTCTCTTTAAAGAGTATTGCTGGTGACTTTTATTGAGTTATGGATAAAATAAACGAGAATGTACAACTAAAAGATAACAAGAGGGCAATCGAGAAAATTCACAGGAAGATTTCATAAATATTAGATAATAAAGTTCATACTTAATAGAAAAACACACTTGCATTAATCCATCATGTCTTATGCACAGAATGATTAATGCGATTATATTTAAACTTAATAAGCGGGGAGTGAATGCATTTTTCTATTTAGTTTCCCTTTTGTGTGATTTTTAATGGAATTTATTTTGAGGGATCAATTTTGATGGATACATCTTATTTTAAATTGTTTTCATAACTTATTTTTTTTATTTTTCTCTTATTTTGTGGTAATTTTTTTGTATCTGTCTGTGGACTGTAGTAAGCTATGAGGCGTTCACTGTCAACTAATCCATTTTTAATATCATAAAATTGCTTACAGGATTAGTAACTTGTTATTTGAGAAATATGCACATTATATCTGTTACAAACTACTCTACATATTAAGCATTTTGTAAAATTTAGTGAAGCATATTGGAATAAATTTGGACCCAAAAGTTTAGGATTAAGTTTCTCTAAACTATTCAAGCAACCTCAGTTGACTCCGGTTTTTAATCTTTACATATTTCGATTTAGAAGTACATAAAAATTAAATTTGAAAAGATATATACAGCAGTTCACAAAGTTTTGTATCTATCTATATGTTTGTATCTATCTATCTATCTATCATTTCAAAATTATTAGATTGATATCTAGTAAGTCTGCTTGACTTTGGGAAGCAGTTACTCAGGTTAAATTGAATTAAGTCAATATTTGCTTTACTATATAATCTTGTCTATTTTTACAAATTCAAAATATTTTTTCAATTTCTAATTTTTTCAATTAAATTCATTTTTTAAAATCACTTTCCACGTCAATAATTCCAGTTGCCAAACTTAAAAACGGGATCGCTTGAACATTAAAGGCAGTTAAAATTTTATTTACTATATTTGCTTAATATTTTTATTTTATATATACTTTGGTTCTATCTAAATAATCTCATAAAAAAGGGGTTGCCATTTTTCTGGTAGCAGATATTTGAAACATAAATTGTCTAGTATAACGCTGTTATTCATCAAAATTTATCGAAAAAATAAAATAAAGTGCTAAAAGTACAGATATCAAAGATAGAATTTTCAAAGGATTTGTGACGTCATTAGTTATATATTCAGAATAACCACTGAACGTGAATTGCCAATAAATATAAAGTTTATTAGTCAAAGGAAAGATACAACCGAATGAGCAAACCGACAGACATGTGAAATAAAAATGAACCAAAGAGATTTTATAGCTTAACCAGCGAGGACGCGGGCTACCCGCATGTAAGCGAGAAGCCCACCAAGGAAACATGCACCTGGCCTCAGACACTTGTGCAAATTTTCTCAGTAATAAACCAACAAAACTGCAATGGATTATGAACAGAAAATTGATATTAACAGTAAAACTTTATTAAGTTTGAAATATATTTTGTATCATTTAAAATATTAATTTTTAAAAGTGCCGGTATTTTTTTATTAGCATTCCGAAAGAACAAACATTATACACACAAATTAAAAAATCAAACCACCACGTAATATGTCATGATTTTAATAAAATAACGATGTATTTTGACAGCATCTCTTATTCGACCACAAATAATAAATAAAAATGCAAAAGTGTATCTGAATGTACTGGATCTTTGGAGCCAGAATAAATTAAATGTCTCTCTTTCTGTGAAAAATATTAAGAGAAAAATACGGAAATTCATGTTATTGGGGTCTAAAATACCTATAAGACAGCTACTGAAAATTTGGGAAGTTCATTTCAATCGGGGGATTTTATGTAGATTATGTTTTTATAACGCTTGAGCTCGGTGTGCATCCTTGCTGGTTAAGGTACTTATAAACATTGGATAATATATAATAAATATTTTAATGCTTTAATATATTTAATGGCATATTATTTTGCATATTTCATGCTTTAAAATATAATGCTTAGCTTTTTTGTAAACCACTTTCAACAACACTTCGTTTCGTTCTTAGGAGTAACAACGATATCTTTTCAAAATTAAAAGAATTTAACATACTATATATGTCATACGAATACTTTTATTGTATATGTATCTTCTTTTCTTTTTAAATAATCTCGCTAAATATGTCCTGTAAAAAAGTGTAACAAAAGTGTAGGGCTAAATCGACAAATATAACATTATATTTATAATTTACCTAAAACATAAAAGATTGTTCGAAAACAATGATATCTTTGACGATGGGCTTTATTACACGTGCCTTTTAAGACACTAAACGTTATTTAATAAAGTTTGCAGAGAAAATGCACTAATTTAGAAGTGAATGTTAAGAAATATAAAATTTAGTAGTTGAAATGACTTGCAACGGATTTTGAACAGATAATAGATAACTGATAACATTGACTTCCACGGCCAACCAAAAACAGGTTTATAACAGCCAAGCCAAGAGGAGGTGGGTAAAGAGACTCATATACAAATTAAAAAAAAATTAAAATCATTTACAAACAATTAATATTATTTAATCCAAAAAAATAATAGAATGTTTTACAAATTACAAAAATAAGTTACAAATTATAAAATTTTATTTACGATTATGCTTCTTATTTTTATTCTATATATATTTTGGTTCTCCTTCAATAATCTCATAAAAAGGGTTGCTATTTTTCTGATAGCAGATTTGAAATATAAATTGTTAAGTATAACGCTTTATTTCATCAACATTTATCAAAAAAAAATAAAACAAAGTGCAAAACGGACAGATATCAAAAATAGTATTTTTAAATGATTTGTGACGTCATTAGTTATATATTCAGAATAAACACTGAACGTGCATTGACTATAAATATAAAGTTCATTAGTCAGAGAAAAGATGCAACCGAATAATTAAACAAACAATAAAAATGTACCAAAGAGATTTTATAGCTTAACCCGCCAGGACTCGGCTACCCGCAGTTACGCGATAAGAGTACGAGAAAACTTGCACCTGGCCGTAAAGACCGTGTGCAAATTTTCTCAGTAAAATACCAACAAACTGCATGGATTATGAACAGAAAATTTTTATTAACAAAATTACTTTATTAAAAGTTTGAAATATATTTTGTATCATAAGAAATATTTTTAAAATTATTTGGAAATGTAGGTCTTTTTTTATTAGCATTCCGAAAGCACGAATATTATACACACAAATTTAAAAAATCTAACCACACCGTAATATGTCATGATTTAAATTAAATAATAATAATTAATAATAATAATGTCAAATAATATTTTGACAGCATCTCTTATTGGACCACAAATAATAAAAAAAAATGCAAAAGTGTATAAGCATGTACTTGATGTTTGGAGCCAGAATAAATTAAATGTATCTCTTTCTGTGAAACATATTAAGAGAAAAATGTGGAAATTCATACTTATTGATGTCTACAAGACCTATAAGAGATCTACTATAAATTGGGAAGTTTATTTCAATCGGGTGATTATATGTGGATTATGTTTTTATAACGCTTGAGCTTCAGAGGCTCGGTGTGCATCCTTGCTGGTTAAGGTACTTATAAACATTGGATAATATATAATAAATATTTTTAATGCTTTAATATATTTAATGGCATATTATTTTGCATATTTCTTGCTTTAAAATATAATGCTTAGCTTTTTTGTAAACCACTTTCAACAACACTTCGTTTCGTTCTTAGGATTAACAACGATATCTTTTCAAAATTAAAATAATTTAACATAATATATATGTCATACGAATACTTTTATTGTATATGTGTCTTCTTTTCTTTTTAAATAATCTCGCTAAATATGTCCTGTAAAAAAGTGTAACAAAAGTGTAGGGCTAAATCGACAAATATAACATTATATTTATAATTTACCTAAAACATAAAAGATTGTTCGAAAACAATGATATCTTTGACGATGGGCTTTATTAAACGTGCCTTTTAAAACACTTGACGTTATTTAATAAAGTTTGCAGAGAAAGTGCACTCATTTAGAAGTGGATATTAAGAAATATAAAATTTAGTAGTTGAAATGGCTGGCAATAGATTTCGAACAGATAATAGATAACAGATAACACTGACTTCCACGGCCAACCAAAAAGATTTATAACCGCTGAAGCCAAGGGAGGTGGAAAAAGAGTCTCATATCCAAATTTTAAAAAAAAACTTTAAAATCATTTACAAACAATAATATTATTTAATCCAAAAAGTTATAGATAAAAAATGTTTTAAAAATTACAAAAATAAGTACAAATTATAAATTTTACAACTACAATATTTTTACGTGTTCTAAATAAAATGAGTTTCAGTAGTAAAATTAATTTCCGATTCTTTATTAAAGAAAATACTTAGTTACCTAGCAGTTATTTACAGTTTATATCTACTAAACATTAATTTATGAAAATAGTTTTAAATCATAACCAATTAAAAACGAGTAAAAATCCTTTATGCAACAATAGCCTAAGTTATCTGTCCGTTTGTCCTTTAATTTATGAAGCGATTGGACCTGGAATATATAGAGGCATAGATATTGACTTCTTGTTGAGTTAGGTTAGCAAAATTTAAAGCGTGTAAACTTTATCTTCTCGTATCGATCCAGTTCTATAATAAATTGGTATAAATATGTTTCATATCGCAGCTAAAAATACTGTAGTTTTTAAAACATTCGAAATCTATCCTTACCCCTTTTCAATTGTTTAATGCCATTATTTCAAGCCCTATTTTCCCCGGTTAAGAGCAGGGAATTATATTTATCAAATTATAAATTATCAATCTGAATATTCAAAATTCATAAATTGATAAAAATAACATATATTTTTTAGCATTATGAAGTCATTCTTTTAATCATTTCTTATTTTAAATTATTTAAATACTGTCTGCATTATTTTCATCACTGAATGTAGATATTATCTAAATAATTTTCTTCTTTCAAGGGTTTAATGCCATTATTTCAAGCCCTATTTTCCCCGGTTAAGAGCAGGGAATTATATTTATCAAATTATAAATTATCAATCTGAATATTCAAAATTCATAAATTGATAAAAATAACATATATTTTTTAGCATTATGAAGTCATTCTTTTAATCATTTTTATTTTAAATTATTTAAATACTGTCTGAATTATTTTCATCACTGAATGTAGATATTATGTAAATAATTTTCCTTTATATTTGGCTTAAATAATAGATTAGATACATATGTGATAATTTTAAATTTAATCATCGATTATTTTTCGTTGTAAGAAAATTCTCAGCCAAAAAACAAACAATTTTTTCCCTGCCTCATAAAATACTTTAGAATCCTGAAAAATTAAAAATTTCACTGATATCGTCATATGATGGGCTATATGCTAGTAAATAAAAATTCACTGTTTAACCTATTAGCGCCCAGTGATCTATTTTTAGATCGCTAAACATAGCGTGGGAAATTCGCTTTTACATGACCTTCAACCCACCCCATACATTCCACACTGCACATGGGGCAAGACAAGGCATGCACCTGTTTACCAATGGGTGGTTTTTTTTGTTTGGTTTGGTCATTGATCCAAAGCGATAAGAGAAAGTTTGAATCGCTATTTCGTTCCGTAGTTTTTCGACGTTTCTTAACATAAACCCTGAAAACAGCTAAGCGATGCCGGTAAATTAAACTTTTTTTGGTATTTTAATATCTTCATAGATGTAGCTATTAGAATATAAAGCTATGATATATTAAAATAAATATAAATAGTAAAAATTAGTGTCGAAATATTGCTGATCTAGAAATAGATCACTGGGCGTTCAGGTGTTTTTCCCTACCTATCTGGTAATATTGTGTTTTTTCACCTTAGATGAAAATATGAGTCGAAAAGTATTTAATAACGTTCAGGATACAGTTGATTATCTATTTTCTGAACAAATTGAAGAGGATATTATTGCTATACTACCTGATGTAGATGAATTGACCAGATGAAAAAGAAATAGATGATGATAATTTACACGCTCCATTTGTAAATGATATTGTTGGTAAAATAGAAGTAATATCAAAAGATGAGTGTGATCAGATTTACCTTCAGCGTCTGAGAGAAAAACCTAATAAATTAAAAACAGAAAAGCCAAAAATTGTTTGGAAAAAGAAAAAACCGAATTATACCATATGGTCGGAATCAGGGGAAAGTTATAAGGATAATATTTTGGCAATAAAAAATGATCTCGCAAATGCATCTCCAGTTGATTGTTTTGAAAAACTTTTGCACAAGAATGTTCTGCACAAGAATGTTCATAAAGGTGATTTTATGTCCATGAAAGATTTCGGAAGATCTGTAAAATATCTAAAATTGGGAATCGGAAAAAAGGTTTTGAAAGATTGACCTTACAGCTTTCCTTCATCATTAACATCTAATGTTAGTGATGATGTTCTCTTTGATAGAATGGATCACAAGATGGGACAAAGAAAGGGCCAAAGACGCTGTCGACTTGTAGGGTGCCAAGGAAGGTCCCTAACATATTTTGTGAAGCGCTATGCCACTTTATGCAAGAAATGTTTCATCAAATTACACACTAAACTGTAGAAACATTAAAATTTTGTCTTTTAAAATAACTGAACGTTACTAAGTACATTCTGTAATATTGTGAGATTCTGGATAAATAAACGTTTTTTAAAAGGAAACACATTAGTTTTTATCTATTTGGTTCGTTTCTACCACGTTATTGAAGTACTACTGATTGTTGTATATTTGTTAAAATATATCCCCCGAACGCCCAGTGATCTATTTTTAGATCAGCATATTTTTTAATAACTATGGTACGTATTGATAAAATTCAATAATACTATTCATGTTGATAGTAAAAGACACCCAATTTATGAATTATATGTCATTATGTCGAAAAACAATAATTTGGGCGTGAATGGGTTAATGATGATACTTTAAACGCATAGAAAGTAATAATAGATATTTGAAGACTTTGACAGAAATATGCAAAAAAAATTTTGGAACAAAGAGATTACTTAACTTAATATTCTACTGAGAAGAAAACCACCAAAGAAATATATTTTAAGGTTTCAAGTTTATTGAGTGGTACCGAACGATGACACTTAATATACGATGGCATGAATGGTAGAGCGATTTTCTTCGTTACTGGAAGTTGCCAGTTCAAAATTCGCTGCTGGCGTAGACGTTTTTAGACATTCGGAATAGGTTATAAGTAGCATGTCCCAGTCTCGTTATCCCGCTTGTAGCGAAACAGTGGACCATATCAAGCCAAACCAAGCTTATTCAATACTGCGATTTTCCTTTAATGGCAATCATAACCGTAAGAGAAATATAAACATTTCACTGATTTTTTAAAATTAATTTCCTAATAAATTACATCGCTATATTTTTCATGTTAAGCAGAAAATCTTTTAAATGTTCTATATTAATAATATCATAATTTTTTAAAGCAAATATTTTTATATTGGTTACATTCAGAAATTATGTGGGTAGAAATCGATAATTTTTTCCAGAAATATTAGATAAAAAACTTAATTTAATTGGAAAATAATTCAGAAAATCAAACAAAAATAAAATATTAAGCATAAATAGGAATTAACAAAACATAAATTTTATTTAATTTCTATCAAAATGTTAAAATATTTTATCACAAACCTCGTTACAGAGATAGTGAAGCAATAGAAAGTGAAATTTTCTTTCTATGGATACTAATTAAATGAATCGAAATGCTTACGAAATGAAGATAGATTTAAACACACCATGCAAAATGTAATAATAGTACACATATTAAAATTTCATTTGAGGCGAATATTTTGTACGGATTTCAAACTGTTATCATCAAATGACTTTTCATCATTATAAAGCCTGATAAGAGTTTTATACAGATTCTGGTGTATAAACGCTTTTAAATGAAGATTTATCAATTTGTGTCGCAACTTCTTTCAACTACTGAAGCCTTTCATTCCCACCATGGGTTCTCCAGTTAACTCGGAAGCAATTTCAGTAAACTAGAAATAATGGCGGTATTTTCTAAAACGTTTCTCAATGAAAACACTTCGAAATAAAGTGAGGGGTAGAGAAGAGAACTTGAAATGTCACATTATACTTTTATTAAATGTAGTTAAATTTTAATTTAACTTTTGCACAGTAGATAATATTTTACGTAAGGTATTAAAAGTATGAAATTTTTGTATATTCCAGTACATTCAACATATTTCGATTTTGAAACACTTGGTTTATTAAAATTAAAAAGGCTGTTGTTTTACTTTCACTTTTACTGTGAGAAAGATTTTAGATATTTATTCTGACATCGGTATTTAATAACATTAAAAAATAACTATAAATATTTTCAGTAAATATTTGTTAATGTACACAGGTATTTAAATTGAATGTTGCTTTACTTTCACTTTTACTGTGAGAAAGTTTTTAGATATTTATTCTGACATAGGTATTTAATAACATTAAAAAATAGCTGTAAATATTTTCAGTAAGTAAGTGTTAATGTACACGGGTATTTAATTTCAATAATCCATCTCTACCAATCGGGTCAAATTTCGAACATTTTTATGTTTATATATATATATATATATATATATATATATATATATATATATATATATATATATATATATATATATATATATACATATATATATTTATACATCCATATATATATATATATATATTATATAAAGTTATATATTTAACTATATATACTTATAAAAGTTATATATAGATTAAAGGAATAATAAACTTCTAATGTTAGAATTGCTTTTAGCATTACATACACATCCACTTATCTACAAAAGCTCATTCATATATACATATGTATGTTTAATTTTAAAAATATCGAGAGCAAAAAATAGCCTTTTGTAGGATAGACAGTAAGATAAAAACGGATAACAAAAAATTAAAAATACGTATGACAGTATATATAAAGAAACGTTCGAATTCTGAATAATCTGCTGAGTGTAAGTGTTGAATTTTCAAGTTCGTCTACATAAATACTCTCAGATTTATCGGTTTGAACCTATGTTAGAACCTATGCCACTTTTACTGTGAGAAAGGTTTTAGATATTTATTCTGACATCGGTATTTAATAACATTAAAAAAATAGCTGTAAATATTTTCAGTAAATAATTGTTAATGTACACAGGTGATTAAATTGAATGATCCATCTCTACCAATCAGGTCAAATTTCGAACATTTTTATGTTTATATATATATATATATATATATATATATATATATATATATATATATATATATAATATATATATATAAAGTTATATATTTAACTATAAATACTTATAAAAGTTATATATAGATTTAAACTAATAATAAACTTCTAATATTAGAATTGCTTTTAGCATTACATAGACACCCACTTATCTACAAAAGTTCATGCATATATACATATGTATGTTTAATTTTAAAAGTATCGAGAGCAAACAATAGCCTTTTGTAGGATAGACAGCAAGATAAAACTGATAGAAAATTATTAAAAATACATGTGGCAGTATATTTAAAGAAACGTTCAAATTCTGAATCACCTGCTTAGTGTAAGTGTTGAATTTTCAAGTTCGTGTACATAAATACTCTCAGATTTATCGGTTTGAACTTATGTGAGCTATTTATGATCACTTAAGATCACAAATGTTCGAAAATAGAGCGAAAATAAAGTACTTCCTTAGGATTCTCTGTGACTTTGTTGACATAACTTTTATCTGTTGATAAAACACTCTCAAAGACACTTAAATAAATCTCCTCATCATATTGCTCGAAAACTGAAAAATAGTTTAGAATTCTTTTCGCATTTAAGTATTAGAAACTGTAAGAATATTTTTAAATAATAGTGTTTATAATTATTAATATTACTGCTTTTTTTATCTTTGGTCAGTATTAGGCAAAGATTTTAAGTGCTTTATTACCAGCAATTGATGTTTTAAGAAATTTATTTTTAACTGGCATTTTATAATTCGCTAAATGATATATGTGAAATTCTTGTCAAAGGTAAAGAAAATACAAATGCTGAAACATTTATAATAGTTCCATCTGTAAATGCATAGGGATTAATATATAGGGTATAAAGCAAATAGATTATTTTAGTACAATTAAGACTTACTTAAAGTTTCCAAAACATTTAAAACACTTATACAATTTTATAATACTATTAATTAATAGGAAACAGAATATTTTGGGTATAATTTTAAATGTCTGCTACAATAAATATTACATGTACAATATTGGATATATTACTATTGATGGGAAAAACAATATTTAATCTTACTAGGACAATAAAAATATAAAAAAATTTATAGCTGAATTAGTCTTATCAAAGTCTTTAACAATTGAATGAACAGTGCTGTAATTCTAGACTCCCTTCCTTATGTACACACTCCCACATATAGGTGTGTGTGAATATATATATATATATATATATATATATATATATATATATATATATATATATATATATATATATATATATATATATATATATATATATATATATATATATATATATGTATATATATATATGTATATATATATATATATATATATATATATATATATATATATATATATATATATATATATATATATATATATATATATATATATATATATAT
>CM063505.1:107274907-107309907 GCA_032207245.1 Pardosa pseudoannulata | reverse complement strand
TTTTCCTGTTTATCAAATTGTAAATCAACACTTAAAAACATCTTAACAAAATATTTACAAATTACGACAGCATAAAAATCCTTTATTTATGATAGCTTTTTAAAAAAGTATCAACAAAATCAAAAATTAATTCATTAGCGGACATCATTTAGAACTGGATTGGAATGATGTATAAAAATAAAAAGTATGTAAAAATAATTATAATAGTGTATTGTACAAATATGTTATTTCATATTTTTAATATCGATAAATCTGATTTGTCGTACTAAGGATTTCTATTTTATTTCAAATAATTAATCTTAAAGAGAAAAAAAAGCATGGAAACTAAAACCCTTTAGTTTCACTTTTAATGTTGAAATAGAACCCAAAATATACAGGCCATGGATAATTATTCATTTATTTAAGAATTATCGTACAATGATTTCCAATAATTTTGCTCAAAAAATAATCTTATGTGTTGAGAAATGAGTAAAGATAATTAATTTTAGGGAGTGAATTTTTCTTAAAGTCTGCGGTCAGCGAGTGTCATATTTTTAAAAGATAAGAAAGCAATTAGTGAGGTAAGATATTGATAAATATTTTAGTAACTTATAAATTTTTTTGCATTTTATCATTCTGTTAGTTAATACTGGTAACACGTAGACAGACATTTGCGTCTATAGCGGTCAAAGCGAGGTCCACTTTATGGATTGACGGCAAAAGCCGTCCAAAGAAAAGTGGTCGTTTTTAGTCACTACGACCATAGTGGCACAAATATGCATTTACCGGCGTACAAGTAGAAGCCTATTGTCATATATTGTAAACACATTTTTAGGTTGAATTTCGTTTTCCACCTGTTAGACTATTTGCAGCTTCAGTATGCACGTGGTTGTAAAGGGAGTAGTGCGATAGCGTTTTCTCTTGAATTTAATTTTTTATCATTCATTTACTTTTGTTTGATTATGAACTAATATTTTGTGTAAAACTCCCAAAAATACTGTTAAACATAAAAAAAATTGCTTATTTGAGTCATTAAACCTGTCATTTACGTTTTAAAATTTTGTTGTTATAGCCGCCATCGTCCCATTACTTAGTGTCTAGAGTCCGCTGGCGCCATGACGGTTATAGCCGCAACCTAATTAAAGGTGCTGAATTAATCAAAATTAAGTTTATTTAAGCAGAAAGATTAGAACTATACTTCTAATATTCTAAAAATTACAAAAACATAAGGTTCATTTTCGAACTTCACTTGTTCCTATTGTCCGTCAATGTTTTAAGTTCCTAACTCCTAGAAATTATTTGTGGCGACTCAGTCACACAATTTCAGAATTAGATACTGTAATAGCACACTGTTTTGCAGCGCTATGCTTGCGTGGGGCCTGCCCGCCTTCTTTAATGAAACAAGTGTGTCGATCTTCTCAGATGATGCATTAAAATACCTCCACAAACTTTTAGAACAACAAAAACCATTTATTTATTGGGTTGAATAAAACAATTAAAGGAAAACAAAATATCATATTTGAGTCTTGGCGTCTCGGAGCCTGACTTAAGCAGATCAGATGGTCGTGAGTTCCAATTCAAAATAAAACCGATGTCGCGTTCTCTCACATCGAACAGATAGGTCTCTTCCAGTCGCAGGCTCTGTGTCAACTCCTCGAACTCAACTCCAACTGCTCTCTTGCAGATCTTTTCTCCCTTCCCGGGGAGGCAGCTTCTCCAAAACTTTATTCCTTCCGAAAAGAGAAATCATACCTTTCAGATGCACTGCAAAAACAGACTAGCGACACATCCGAAAACCTTATCAGCCCCCTTTAGTAGGCCGTCTCCTATTTCCTCAAGGAATAGCGGGTGGAAGGGAACAATGGGGGCGAGTTTGCAGATATCATGAAGGGCACACATAAGCAAGACAGAAGTCGTGAGTGCAAATCCCTTATAGATATTTTATGGAAATTTTAATTTTTTTGCACAGCAAACATTTTTGTTTCATTTGCGTAAACCAAACTTCCCGGTTAACCATAACCGTTACTATAAGAAGAAACCTACAAGCTATCTCAATACTATAGCTCTTCACTCTCGTGCTTGGATCATACTCTCCTACTGTTACCGTTTTTTCTCTGCCACTCTGAAAATATTTTTGACGACTCAGTCACATCATTTCAAAATTAAATATTTTATGCTAATTTTAATTTTTTTTAGCTGCAAACTTTTTGTTTAATTTGCATAAACCAAACTTCACGGTTAACTGGCACCATTACTATAAGAAAAACCGACATGTTATCTCAACACTCTAGCTCAGCACTATCATGCTTGGATCGTGCTCCCCTACTGTTCTCGAATTTTCTCTGCCCCTCGGACGGAAGAAGTATTTGTGACATCGCCAGGTGCCTAGTAACTGAATTACATTCGATATCTTCCTTCGGAGGAGCTGAGATGAACATACGATATTTTTTACTTTCTTCAAAGGCATCGTATTATCCCGTTGTGATGGAGGTGATTCCATATGTTGCAATACGAAAGCACCAACTGTATTTATATAATTTTTAATTTACAGTTATTAAATATTTCCAGTTCAAGTTGAATTTATTTATGTCAAGCTTATAAGTTTGTTTATAAGCTCGTAATGTGCGGGAATTGCAGGATCATGTGGTAAGCGCTTGGTATTAGTTATCAGAATACCTATGAGCAAGTTGGGAAGTCAATGACTCCTAATGCTGGCGGTTTCGAGGTCTAAAAGTAGTCCTATGGGTTATTAATAGAGTTATTATAATGTAATAGCTGTTGGTGTATATTTGTGAATATGTGTGTGTGTATAATTTTGGTGGGGCATTCTGACACTCCAGTATTAGACTTCTAGATTTGGAATCCCATAAATACTATAGGCAACTTTAAAGCGCGCTAGACGCATATGTTTACCCTTTATATATTCATATCCCTGAAACTCCATATAAAATGGATCCATCGTACTAAATGAGTCATAAAGACCAAATCCACTTACATAAATAATGAGTTTTCAAGCGAAAAAGACAATTCTTAATATCGTATTTTTTTTTTCATTTAGAAGCAATTGAGTTCTAAACCTTTGACTGAGCAAAATATCTGTCAATTCATTATTTCATCATCTACGTAATTCATTATTTACCATAAATTTCATGGAGAAAGTCAAAATCATTAAAAAAAGGATTAAATACTCTCTGTAGATGCCGATGGTAATTTAAGCCTAATTAGAATGAAATAGAATGCATATATAATTTTACCTTTCAATATTTAGCCCGTGTGTTTAGATCCCGCTGCTGTCAAGAATGTTTGTAGGTGCTTATAAAAGATAAAGACAATTAGACAATACTCTCGATCTAATTAACTCTCGTATTGCATAAAATTAACGATATTGCTCTAAAATGGCAAGTAAAAGTCAGGTGTTTCAGTCATTCTTAAACATAATTGTAAGAAAATATTATTTACGAATATTATACGCTAAAATTATCTTTCTTTAGTACTCTTTACTATTATATGTTCCGGTAAAATATCTTTAATAACAAATGATACAATTCGTAACAATAGATCTCAACGAATGGTAACTATTGTAGTGAAAATGCTAATATAAAAGTAGTTAACTAACAGTGTTAACTAATAGAAGTAATAACAGAAAAATAAAGTGTATCTCCAACAAAATATCTATTGATCCTTTGAGTAAAAGGTTTATTGTGTTTCCTTATATCAAATGATACTGTGTTATATTGATAATAAAGAATAAATCATTGAAATGCATTATTTGTACTATATATTTATTTCTGACAAAAATTACATATTTATTCATACAAATTAATTTACATATGGTTAATGATATCTCTCCTTTTCATCTTTGTCTCTTTATATATATGTGTGTGTGTGTATTATATGTATGTGTGTATATATATATATATATATATATATATATATATATATATATATATATATATATATATATATATATATATATATATATATATATATATATATATATATATATATATATATATATATACATATATATATATATATATATATATATAGATATATATATATACAATACATATATATATATATATATATATATATATATATATATATATATATATATATATATATATATATACATATATATATATATATATATATATATATATATATATATAGTATATATATATATATATATATATATATATATATATATATATATATATATATATATATATATACGGTGGTAATGAAATGCCCACAATTTTGCTTTGACCAGATATTTTAAATATGTACGTACGCTGTCATAAACTTTAGACAAGGTATCTCTAGAAACCTCAAAAATTTTTTATTGTTTCAAAAAGTGGTACTCCAAAAGTCGAAGATTTTTTAATCTTTCCTAAAGTCACCTCCTACTACAATACTTTTCATTTAAAAAAAACTAGTTCCTAGAATTTCATTTTAATTTTTACGAAGCACATTCCTAAATGCTTCTTTTTTCGTGGGTGCTTTCATTGTTTCATGATCACCTTTATGGGAAAACATAATTTTTGGCCCACTTGTATCAGTCAGTAAGTGACGAAATCATGTAGTGAAATTTACTTCAATTAAAGGGATTAAAAAACTTCTTTGTTTTCTACGAATTACAAAAAAAAAAAATATTGATCAGGTGAAAAGTCATATACCTTCCACTTAAGCTTGCAGTTCTAAATAGATATATGATAGTTTTATATGTAAGGTATACGAAATAATATATAGGAAGTTATATGGGATACAAAAAATTATATATTATTATAAATTATATATTGGAGTTTATATGAGAATTTCTTTCTCAAACGCCGGTGAAGAGCAATATTCATAAATCTGTGTAGAACAATTACACATTTTATTCGTCATTCCATTCTTAACCTGAAAAATAACATAAAAATCAAGATAATTTTGGTCGGTCATGAATCCAATGGAAAGAGTTGGGAAGGGAAGTACACTAGTGAAATAGTTGGGTTATACAAAAAAAAAACATAGTTATGCAAATAGCGCTAGAAATTTCACTAACTATGATATAAAAGAAAATATAGGTGAAAAAAGAAATACTTCAAATGAAAGAAAAGTAGTTTAATTTAAGCGTATAATTACCAAAAAATTATTCCAAATTCAAATTTAATAAATCAAAGTAAAATAAAAAATGTGTATCAAAATACCATATAAATATATATATATATTATATATATATATATATATATATATATATATATAATATATAAATATATATATATATATATATATATATATAAATATATATTGCAAACGTCTACATTTATTTGTGACTAAAATAGAACCAAACAAAGAAAAAAAATCTTCCAAAGTGTTCACTTCTGCAGCATTTATCGGATATCGGTTTTCAATACTTTTTTTTTTGTAAAAATAATAGTGAAAAAATTCTTATGCATACACAAAACCTACAGTAAAGATAATTACTTTTAGTAAGTACCAGTTTTTATGTACCAAGATGTTTGTATGAATCTAAAAAATTCTTTCTCAGGAAAATTAAATAAAGCTAGTGAAGAAATAACTTGGTGTCAGATTCAGCTTATGTTTTTATCACTTATAGACTGCTGTTAGTTAATGGTGTTAATTAAATTATTTATTCTTAATAAGTATCATTAATAAATACAAATTTTTTTAATTATGCCCGTTTTGTGTACTGTCCTTTATACACTACATTTGTTTTTCGTTCTTTTATAAAAATCAAATGTTCTTCTTTCAAAGAGGTCAATGTACACACACACACACACACACACACACACATATATATATATATATATATATATATATATATATATAAATAAATATATACAATAAATATAAATAAATATATATATACTTCTATATATTTATATATTATATATACATATATATACATATATATATTCATATGTTTTATAATATATATACGAGGAGGAGAGTATACATATATATATATATATATATATATATATATATATATTATATAGTTTATATATATATAAAATATAGAAGATATACATACATATATATATATATATATATATATATATATATATATATATATTTATATGGTATATATATATATATAGAGATATATACATATATAATATAATATATATATGTTATATATATTATATATATATATATTTATTATATATATATATATAATATATATATATATACATATATATATATATATATATATATATATATATATATATATATATATATATATATATATATATATATATATATATATATATAATTTAAAAAGTATGTCACTTTAATATCACATAAAACATTAAAGGAGCGTCTACGACTTGAAATACTTCCAACCCATTTCCAAAAGATTTCTGTGCAATAGATGTACAATTTCTGTTCACTTACAGCATTCCCCAGCTGACGCTGGGAAATGCGGTAAGTATAGTGAGAAAGGTAATGGCAAGTATATGTTCTTCTCATCGGATCTAAATTACTTTTATTGTTAATTTCGCCGACTTATTTACTTTCTCTGGGAAGGGTTTCATCTCCGACTCGCTCTGACAGTCTTTCTTGTGCTGATGACTGATACATATGTCCTTTTGGCAGCTTCTCAATAAAGATTTAAGTTGTTCTCGGAACTGCGTGTACTCTCTCAAATATACCACGATTGCTTTGTTCATTATAAGATAAACGTTTAGGCTTCTCCTTGCCCAGTAGACCATGCAAGTAAAAAGAATGCGGACTATAACTTAATTTGACCTGCTGTTTAAGTCGTAGAGTTACATGCACTCACACACACACACACACACACACACACACATATATATATATATATATATATATATATATATATATATATATATATATATATATATATATATATATATATATATATATATATATATATATAATATATATATATATATATATATATATATATATTATATATATATATATATATATATATATATGTATATATAATATGTAATGTATGTATATATATATATATATATATATATATATATATATATATATAACATATATATACATATATATGTATACAGATATATTATACATATATATACCTATATATATATACATATATATACATATATATACATATATATATATATAATATATATATATATATATATATATATATATATATATATATATTATATATATATATATAATATATATATATATATATATATATACATATATATATATATATATATATATATATACATATATATATATACATATTATATATATATATATATATATATATATATATATATATATATATATATATATAATATATATATATATACATATTATATATATATATGGCATATATATATATATATATATATATATATATATATATATATATATATATATATAGAGAGAGAGAGTGAGAGAGAGAGAGAGATAGATATACATATATATGTATGTATGTATACATATATGATTATATATGTATATATATATGTATGGAGAGAGAGATAGATAGAGAGAGAGTATTTAGGATTTGAATGCGATAATTGGACATTATATATAGTTTTATTACAAATAATAACTTGATAATATGTTACTCTATACCTAGATATAAGTTGAATAAATTAACCATATTAAATGTATTCAAGATAATATTTTTCGAAAAAATAACTTTTATTAATTTTTTTTATTAATTTTTTTTTATAAATTTCCCAGGTAATGTATTTTTTACACATTCCTATAGAATAATATCAAATTTTTATTAATATAGAATAAAGCAATATAATAAATGTAGAATAGACCTAGATATTCATTTTAAATTTCACGTTCATGAAAATAATGAAAACTTGAATAATGTTATTTTTGCAGAAATTCAATTTATTTATGAAAAATATTTTCTATAAATTATGTATTCTGATTACCAATAAAATACTATCCTAATCTAAAATAAATTTCAAGTAATGGTAAAGCAAAAATAAAAATAAATAAAACTTTACACCAACAAAATATTTCAAAACATCCAGGTATGTAAAGAAGTATCTGATTTTTCTCTTTTTCAAGTAATTTATTTTGGTCTAATTTGAAGTATGAGTTCAACATTTTATAGCCTTATGATAAAATATGCTGTAAACTTTTTATATCGTAATAAGTTACTCTTTTTGAATTTAGTATATATTATTTAGAAATATATATTGGATTCAAAAATTCATTTTTATTTTATACGTTACCGATGCTAATATTATAAAACGTTATTGCTTGTATTTTGCCATAAAAAATTAATAAAATGCTTTATAGAATGTTATTGCAATAACAGAGTATATAATAAATATTTTTCTATAGTTTGCAATGCCACTTCCAAATAATTCCATATTATTCTTATACAAATACAAAACCTTAGTTCCATATTACAAGTTCAAAGTAGGATATTTAATTAAAGTAATATTTATATTATATTGACATTCCTGATGAAGTTTTTAAGAATATGTAATGTTGCATAAAATCGCATAAACTGAAATTTTGGTATCATTTTAAGTTATACGACAGTTGTAAATGCTTTCATTTTGTATACATTAATTTATAAAGCAGACACATTTTTGGTTATATATTTATGAATAAAAGGAACATGCTTAATATATAAAGTTTAGTTGAAATGTTATGTCTTTGATACATTATTTTCAATTTCCACAATCAATGAGTATATTTGTACTTAATATACCATTGCCTATGAAACTGTAGATGTTCTAAATTTGATTACTTTTCAAAGAACAAGATATTATTATTCGTATTTTCAATATTGTTAAGCTAAAACGAAAAAAATGCATTACCTTGTAATAGCTTTTGTAAGTATGTCAAAAACTGTAATCTAAAAAACTGCATTGAAATTTAATCAGCATTTTCAGCATCTTTTCAACAGAAGAAACTGTTGAAATAATACATCTGAGTTAACTTGTTTACCATAAACCTATTACACTCTAATCATCATATTTTCAATCATTTCCTAATATAAAATAGTTTACAAATGCATGTAGGAAAAGATTTCGAATCATTTTAAATCAGACTATATTTATAATAGCATTTTTATTATCTGTATAGTTCATGTATTAAGCATTAAACCTATGTATTATACTCTTATGTATGATACCTATGAACTCTTATGTATGAAACCTATGGACGTGTACGTAATATGCAACAATATATCATATTTTTATGGATGAAAAACGGAAATTTAATTTGGTTATCTTTTAATTATTTAGGTTTATAAAAAATGTTATTTAAAAAATTGCGGAAAGCAGCACTTGAGATCACCAACTTTAATTAACTTTGGAACAGTATATTATGTAATATGCAAGAATATATCATATGTTTATGAATGAAAAACGTAAATTTAATTTGATAATCTTTTAATTTAAGTTTATAAAAGATTTTATTTAAAAAATGGGAAAAGCAGCACCTGAGATCACCAACTTGAATTAACTTTAGAACAGTATCTTATATAGTATGCAAGAATATATCATATTTTTATGAATGAAAAACGTAAATTTAATTTGATAATCTTTTAATTTAAGTTTATAAAAGATTTTATTTAAAAAAATGGCAAAAAGCAGCGAATGAGATCACCAACTTGAATTAACTTTAGAACAGTATCTTATATAGTATGCAAGAATATATCATATTTTTATGAATGAAAAACGTAAATTTAATTTGATAATCTTTTAATTTAAGTTTATAAAAGATTTTATTTAAAAAATGACGACAAGCATCACCTGAGATCACCAACTTCAATTAATTTAGAACAGTAAATGGAATCTTTTTTATTTATATTTTCATTCATTCTTTGATAAATTATATTTTATGATCCCACAAAATTTGATACGATTTAAATTCTGGCGGTAGTCATAAAATCATTTTTATTCTAAAACTTCATTATGGGTCCACGCACTTATGGATCACAGATACAATTCATAAAATTATATAGATTTCAATTTCTGTCGATGATAATTAATAACAATTTTTCTCATACTGCTTTAATAAACAGTTTAAGGTTAGAATCATTTCGTGGAAATTTAAATTTAAGAAGCAAAAAATTAAAATTCATATAAAAGGTAATTGGAAACTAGTTTTAACTCTAAGTACATTCTATTTTTATTCCCCTACCTGTGATGCCCGAACTCAGTTTGGACAGTGTGAATGTGCCGACCGAAGTTCGGGTAAGAGGAAAAACGGTATTTCAATTCCTAGAAGCCTGAAATCTTTTCCTCCAATGCACCTTATTTAATTTGCTATTTTCCCAATAGAATACTTTCCTGTGATAGGTTCTGCAGTTTTGCACCTCTTACTGCTATATCTCGGATGCTGTAAAGGATTAGTAAAATACAAAAGAATATGAGGATGTTGGAATTTAGGACAGTTGATATAGATAATAATAATGTTGCATTAGTTTATTACTAGCATATAGCCTGTCATATGATGGGATCAGTAAAATTTTTAATTTTGGGGAATTGTAAAGTACCCTCTCGAGGGCCCCCTCGAACACGCAGAAGGGCCCCAACACAATGCGGAATTGACTCGACTAACACCTTAAGTAATGTTTGAGGTAATTGACACCCTGAATCCTTCAGGGCTATCTATAAATACCTAACAGTACGAGGTTGTGGGGATCTCATCTGAACGACACGTTGCAAGGCATCCCACATATGTTCAATAATGTTCATATCTGGGGATTTTGGTGGCCAGCGGAAGTTTTTAAAATCAGAGGAGTGTTTCTGGAGCCACTCTACAGCATCTTGGGCATGTGGGGTATCACATTACCCTGCTGGAATTCTCCAAGTCTATCGGAATGTACAATGAACATGGGTGCATGTGATCAGGCAGGATGCTTATGAATGTGTCACCAGTCAGATTCGTATCTAGACATATCAGTGATCCCGTATCACTCCATCTGCCCCATACCATCACAGATCCTCCTCCACCTTCCCGTTGTTTAAAACTTAAATTTGGTTGATTTAAAGTCAGAAGATATTTATGCCAGCATTTTAATAGTTTAGTATATTAATCTACCCTGAAATCAATAATTACTTGATCTAACGTTTAAAAATGAAAAGATGAATCAGTGGAATTCCACTAATCTATGATAGGTATTACTTTCGGTTTATTATAAAGATACATCTGAGATTACATCGTTGAACTTATATTTCTACAGTAAACTTATCACCATCCAAATATATTTTCATTCATTCCATAACATACCAAAGTATATAAAATAATTAAATTTTATGGATTTAAAAATAGAAGGTATTTACAAAAGCATTTCAAATACTTCGTAATTTATTTTAGGTGATTCAGCATTTAGAAAAGAAACATTTATTCTGTTCTCCAAAAAACAAGGAAGCGTAAGATCGGGAATGCAATAAATTAAATTTCTTTGCAATAAAGACACATGATAAATTTCTTTAAAAATTGCCAATTTCTTGGAATAAATATCCTTTTGAAATAAATTGTTTCGGTAGAAACATTACAAACATAAATATCCATAATATGTTGAAAATTAACTCAATAGAAAAAGTCGTGGAATTTCATTACGCAGCGACTCACTGAGCACGTTTACCTTTGTAACTGGGATTTTTATTGTTAACAAACTGTTGTATCCCTCAACAATCTGCTGCATACGAGGTTTATTTGAACTTGTATTAGTACATTTATCTTTAGAACTGATTCTAAAAATTTATTCGAAAATCTTTATTACCCAGTACGAAGGCTGGGTGCGCAGCAGCTAGTCAGTATATAAAAGATGTAATTTTTAGATTGTCATAAAGAAGCAGCTGAGATTACACACTCGAATCAGCTTTCTTACATTAAACCATATTACCCTCTAGTCAGATTTTCGTACTCTTATATAGTGTACCATATGATATAAAATCATAAAATGTCATATGATTTAAAATTAGACGATATTTATGAAAGTATTTTTAATATGTTTATGCATTAATCTATGTTGGATACATTCACTACTTAGTTGAAAATTTACAAATGAAAGCGAAAATATGTAGAATTACATTACTATAGAAGATATTATTCTCAAATTACCATATAGAAGCATCTGTGAACACACTAGTAATAATTTGTCTACAGTAACCTATTACAATCCAGTTTAATTTTCACTATTATATAACACCATAGTGCATAAACCCATAAATTTAATCTATTATTTAACATACCGTAGTGTATAAAACCATAAATTTAATTTATATAAAATGAAAAGATATTTTTAATAGCTTTTTTAATGTTTTTTATTTATTTATATTAAAAATTTGTGTTGAATCTTTACAGAAGAAAATTTCTAGCTATGGAATTTCATCAGGCTATGGATAATATTATTTTCTGAAAATCATTTGGAAGCAGTTATTTTCTCTTAAATTAAAATTTTTCATTATACATGCAACTCTACAGTTATATTTTCACTCACTCCTTAACATACCACAGTATATTAAATGGTACAATTCAAAAGATAATGAGTAATTTATGAAATATTTTGAATTCTTTTATAGGTTAATTTCCAGTGAAAGCATGTACTTCTTGAATGATTCTTTTCAAATAAAAGAAGCAATGCCATCACGGTGTGGAGTTCATGGGTTCGAGTCTCACTACTGGCGTGGATGTTCGTAGCTGTTTTAACATTTTTTATAGGCTTTAAACATCATGCCTTGGCCTCGTTAGTTCTCGTATAGTAAAAAACAGACTGTAGCCAGACAAATAACAAGGCAGCTTATCGTCTGTGAAAGATGTTATTTTCGGACTGCCATAAAGAAATATCTGGGATTATGCATTTGAATTAACTTGACTATAATAAACCTTATTATCCACTAGTCATATATTCATTCTTTTATATGAATTTATATAAATACCTAAATTGCATACGTTTAAAATCAGACGGTATTTTATAAAAGTATTTCAATATCATTGTAATTAATCTGTTCTTCTGTTCTAATTATGAAGGTGTTAATTTAATGGATAAGACATAAATTATTTTTTATGAGTTACTTCAAAATTCAAAGCAATTTTTTACGTTTGAAAATTCCCTCCTTTTGAACATTCAATGCCATTATTTCAGCTTATTTTCCATTAAGAACAGTGATTAAATTTATCTTTTGATCACATAATAAACAGTAAAAATAATTTTTTCAGCATTATGACGTCATTCTTTAATATTCTCATTTAATCATTTCTTATTTTAAATTATTTAAATATCGTCTGCTATTTCATCCGTTTTATAACCGAAATGTGACATTACTTAAATAATTTTCTTTTATATTTGTATTAAATAATAGATTAGGTACATATGCGATAATTATAAATTAATTAATTGGTTATACTTTTGTTGCAATGAACATTTTATCACCGGTATTAACAACAAATTCTTTTCATAAAATATAAGAGTCTATTTCACGAACTAATAAATATCTACCATTTAAGGTATATATCTTTGAAAATTAAGAAGTTTGTTCGTTTGTGTGTTTGTTTTTGATACATATCCCCACAGTTTGACGAAATGAATTCAATGTGATTCTAAGCTGCATTCACAGTATCGGGAGATTTTAGAGTAGTATGAAGATAAACAAATTATTGAGCGTGTACCAGATAATTCTCAGCCAAAACACAATCCATTTTTTACCTGCCTCATACCTTACTTTACAATTTTCGAAAATTAAAAATTTTACTAATTCCGTCATATGACGGGCTATATCCTATTTTTCAATATATTTCTACGTTTATCTTTACTGGAACAATGCATTACCTGATCAAACCTTTCTAAAAGAAAGGATCTTTCTAACTATCTCTATCAGTCTATGAAAGTTATTATTTTCAGACTATCATAAAAAACGTTTGTGATTACACTCTTGAATAATTTTTCTATGTTAAACATATTACAATTACATTTTAACTCCTTCATTAACATACCATACTGTATAAAATCGTTAACTTTTGTAATTTTAAAACAGAAGTTATAGATCAAAAAATTTTTAATACTTTATAATATTAATGTACACTTAAACATTCATTTCTTGGACGAATCTACTGAAAGTAATATTTAAGTAATATTTCATGAAACTCCATCAGTCTATGAAAGATGCTATTTTCAGATTAGTCATAAAGAAACATTTGAGAGTACAATTTTAAATTAACTTAACTACAGGGAACTTTATAGCCTTCTAATCATATTTTCATTTTACACAGCGTATCATATTGTCTAAAACCGTAAAATGTTATACGATTTAAAATAGACGATATTTATGAAAGTATTTTCAATATCTTTATACATTCATCTATTTGAAATCATTCACTACTTCGTTCGAACTCACAAAAAGAAAGAATCAAGCTATGAGCTATCATTTAATGTCTGGGAAAGATATTCTTTTGAGAATGGCGTAAAGAAGCACCTGAGATTACACTCTTGAATTAAACTTTCTACATCAAACGCATTACCGTCTAGTTATATTTTCCCTCTTTTTTTATTATACCATTTGAAAGATTTAAAATAAGAAGATATTTATGAAAGCATTTTCAATTTATTTGTACATTCATCCGTACTGAAAACATGCACTTCGTGTACGAGACTTTTCAAATGCAAAGAACAATCTATGAAACTCCATCAGAATTTAATGTCTGGGAAAGATATTATTTTCAGAATGCCGTAAAGAAGCATCTGAGATTACACTCTTGAATTAACCTTTCTACATCAAACGCATTACCCTCTATTAATATTTTCACTCTTTTTTAATATACCATTGGATAAGAAGATATTTATGAAAGCATTTTCAATTTATTTGTACATTTATCCATACTTAAAACATGCATTTCGTAGACGAGACTTTTCAAATGCAAAGAACTATCTATAAAACTTCATCAGAATTTAATGTCTGGGGAAAATATTATTTTGAAGATAAGAAGATATTTATGAAAGTATTTTCAATTTATTTGTACATTCATCCTTACTGAAAACATGTACTTCGTGTAAGAGACTTTTCAAATGCAAAGAACAATCTATAAAACTCCATCAGAATTTAATGTCTGGGAAAGATATTATTTTCAGAATGCCGTAAAGAAGCATCTGAGATTACACTCTTGAATTAACTTTTCTACAAACGCATTACCCTCTAGTTATATTTTCACTCTTCTTTAATATACCATTTGAAAGATTTAGAATAAGAAGATATTTATGAAAGCATTTTCAATTTATTTGTACATTCATCCGTACTGAAAACATGCACTTCGTAGACGAGACTTTTCAAATGCAAAGAACAATCTATAAAACTCCATCAGAATTTAATGTCTGGGAAATATATTATTTTGAGAATGCCGTAAAGAAGCATCTGAGATTACACTCTTGAATTAACTTTATTACATCAAACGCATTACCCTCTTGTTATATTATCAATTTTTTTAATATACCATTTGAAATATTTAGAATAAGAAGATATTTATGAAAGCATTTTCAATTTATTTGTACATTCATCCGTACTGAAAACATGCACTTCGTGTACGGGACTTCTCAAATGCAAAGAACAATCTATGAAACTCCATCAGAATTTAATGTCTGGGAAAGATATTATTTTCAGAATGCCGTAAAGAAGCAACTGAGATTACCAACTTGAATTAAATATTAACTTGTCTACCGTAAACCTATTACTCTCTAATGGCCTACGTGATACAGCCCCACGCGCGTTTAAAAAAGAAAAAAAACCTTACGAAGTGACACTCAGCTACAGAAAAAGGAGAAAACAAAGACAATAGAAAAACCTTACTCCCTGGAGATCTCAAGAGCACTTTTGTTTACTCAGGGAATAAACTGCCTATTTCATTTTCTTTTTTTTCGCTTTATATGTATCAAGAGATCAAATTTCAAATTCACGGATTTAAACGTCAGTTTTTTTTTCTTCTCAATACGAGATTTTAGAAAAGGCAATTTAAAAATTGTTTTGGTATTGCAAAGGAAATATTGAAAAAAAATGCTGAAGTAATTCTTATGTAAGCTGCTCCCCTTAATCCCTTTGTATAATTTTAATCATAATAATCTTGAGGCTTATTCTATCGCGATAAAATGTGCTCCCTATTTTTCTGATGCATAATTATGTTTGTGGTCTGGACATAAATATTTTATTTTAAAATGTTTTTCTACCAAGAGGAGATTTTTTTGTATATATTCAAATTAAATTTTTTTTTGCAAACTATTCTAAAGTATAATGCTGTATAAGTTCATTTAAATAGACAGAACATAATAGAAACATGTCAATAAAATCGAAAAACGTACGTATGTAAAAAAATTTAAAGAGTTTTTAATTGCATCTTTTAAGAAAAAAATTGTATTCAGCACACAAAAAAATCTGAATAGCATTATTTAAAGAACTGCATTATGATTATACGTGTTCTAAAATAAATCCCTGTTTAGTTTTAGAAACAAATTAAATGTATTTAATTGAAACTGAAATAACAGACCTTTAAGAAGTATAAGTCTTCAAATATCAAAGAACTTAAAACCTGACAAAAAAAAATCAGTTTTGATATTTTTAAACTGTTTTTATTTAGAGAAATATTTATTTAAATTTAGCATATTACATATTATTTTCTCGAATCATATAAATAACATCAAAATTATTGTTTACATTTTGTGACAAAGATTTTTAAAAAATACCCTTATTTCTAGAAGGAAATATTACAGTAAAGTTTTATTCTTTAGTTCAAACTATTAAAAGAAACCTAATATTCTAAATTAGCGTTGTCTTAAGATTTAAGTTCTACATATTTTTATAAATGTAAAAATATTTTAAATGATGTTTTTTATAATTGAAATATTTATTTTTTTCCTCGTGATAAAAAATTTTGTGGAATCGTATAGAACTTAAACTTTTATATTGATCGGCATATTTGTAAATATGAATAACGATTAGTACTTATTTTTAAAAGGCAGCTCATGAAAAGAAAAAATATCTAAATACTTAGCCAAAAGTTGCAAAAAATGAAAAAATATATTTATAATTTGGAAGCATGATAAAATATTAATATCACTTCTAAATTTATATTCATGTTAAGCTTAAAAGCTTTTTTGAATACTTATAATTTTTGTACTTTTAAAAAATTATATCATTTAAATGAAATGAAGAAAAGTTAACTCTCAAGAATGGGTGTGACATACCTAAGTAAATATTAAAGATTTTTTAAATAAAATAGTTTAATAAACATATGAAGACAATTATAATTTTATGGGAAATAATTTTTGATGTATGTTTCACGAATTTGTAAGTTACACGTATCTGTAAGGAAAGTACTGGAACAAGTAGTATATATTAATAAAAGTTATTCTATAAAATAAATTTTCAATCATGAAAGTTTTTTGTGGAATATAAGTAAATGTCGAAAAAGCAATTTAGATAGTTTAATAAACATAGCAAGGCAATTCTCTCTCTTTTTTTTTTGTAACTAAGCGCTTGTTTGTAACTAAGAAATCTAAGGGTATCATAAATCAAATAGATTCTTTCATGTATTTATACTTATAATACTATTTTACAATATTTGCTATTTTATCCTATTATAACAAATATCCTATTAAAAGAAACATTGTATTTTAAATATTTCTCCCATGTTATCACTTATTACTTAACTTTTGTTTTAAAAATCTGAAAATATTTAAAAATTATTAATAGCCCTTATTAAAGTTAAAAAAGCTTATCCTTAATAATTAAATATTAATTATCTTGTTCAAGTAGCATATCTGTACAGCTCAAATGTATTTTCGGATATCAGAAACTTTTGTAATTGGAAACAATATTATATCATTTTAGTTAAACTCTACAAAGTAAAGTTAAACTTCCAATCAAAATAATTTAGATAGATTACTCTCCTTTTATTGAAAATTAATTTTAAAAATTTGATATATAAGCTTATAAAAGAAAATAATGTTTAATGAAAGTATTAAAACTATTATCGTTTAAAATTGTTTTTACAGAAATTGAAAAAAAAATATTTAACATAAATATCCCATTGAAATTAACAACGTATGAAAACAATTTTTCACATACTATCACCTGAAATGATATTTATCCTTGATTTATAAAACGATGGAATATGTTTTGTACTGTGTCTTGTATAGATTAATTTTTTTTTTTACTTTGAATGAGAAATTTTGTTTTGTTGAAAATTTTTGTTATCTAAATGAAAATGTATTACAGTCAGATTTTTATCATGAAATATTCAATACCATAAAAATAAATATTTGTTGACTTTTCAAAGAAATCATTTAATTAACATAAAAATATTATTGAAATATTACCTTAATTAATTCGTTTGAGATTTGAGGTATAACTAATGATTTTGAGCAAAGTGTTAGAGCAATTAGTTACTTTAAAAATGTTTGTAGAATTGTTTATAGATTAAACAAAACACATTGAATGAAAAGCTGTTATATCATAAATATCCCACTGAAGTAAGCACGAAAATTATTTCTCACATAATAATACACAAAATATATATATACTTTTGTTTTCTTTTATGTTTTTTTACATAGAGAAATAATTGTTTCTTACCTTGGAAGGCGAATTCCCCATGTTTAAATCAAGTCATATTCCTTAAAATCCCTTTGTCACCTGGGTACAGAAAAGGGGGTAGATTATAAAGATTGCTTCTGGACATCCGGGTTCGGCAAATAATTCGAATACAGGGGGAGCACCAATATCTCAGAGGATACGGGATGCTTCAGATGTCGATCCTAGGCATCCCCCAGTGTTGGTGGCCACACGACTTGTGATTGTTGTGGAAAAGAGGCATACAGCACACGGGGTCTCTGTTGTGACTTAGAACGCCATCTATGTGTGAGTGGGTGAATAACTGCTTGTTTATGAATGGGATTACACTTTTAAATCGTATTTCATATGTTACGTGGGCAGACACCTGTTTCGAGCAAAAGCGAAACAAAAGTTTTCGTAAATTATTAAAAAGTTATTTATAAAATTTTCGTATATTGTTTGCTAATTTATTAATCTATAACATTATAAAATAGGAATGTACTTTTCAAATATGAAGAATTTTACAAAACTTGTTTTATTTATTATAAAAAATGTAATATATATGATGTAACAGAATTGAAAAATATATACGCGTGATTAGCTGCTTACCTAAACAAAATCTTTGCAGCTTTAATTTGACTAAATCTACTGCAATTATATAAAAATATAATAAATATGGAATACAAAACTATACGAAAATATGAAAATGTAATAGAATTTTACTTGTTTCGAGATAAAAAATCTAGTTGCACAAGAAATTAGGAATGTACTTTAAAATGTGAAGAATTTTACGAACTTGTTTTATTTTTTATAAAAATGTAACATACATGATGTACAGAATTTGGAGAAATATCCGAAACGTGATTAGCTGCTTACCTAAACAAAATCTTTGCAGCTTTAATTTGACTAAATCTACTGCAATTATATAAAAATATAATAAATATGAAATACATAATAAAAAATGAAAATATGAAAATGTAATAGAATTTTATTTGTTTTGGGATAAAAATCTAGTTAAAAAAGCACAAAGAAATTAGGAATGTACTTTAAAATGTGAATAATTTTTTAAAACTTGTTTTATTTGTTATAAAAAATGTAACATACATGATGTAACAGAATTGAAAATATATGTACACGTGATTAGCTGCATACCTAAACAAAATCTTTGCAGCATTAATTTGACTAAAACCTACTGTAATTATATGAAAATATAATAAATATGAAATACATAATAAAAAATGAAAATATGAAAATATGAAAATGTATTAGAATTTTACTTGTTTTGAAATAAAAATCTAGTTAAAAAAGCACAAAAAAATTAGGAATGTACTTTAAAATTTAAAGAATTTTACGAAACTTGTTTTATTTGTTATAAAAAATGTAACATACATGATGTAAGAGAATTTGGAAAAATATCCGACACGTGATTAGCTGCATACCTAAACAATATCTTTGCAGCTTTAATTTGACTACTGTAATTATATGAAAATATAATAAATATGAAATACATAATAAAAAATAAAAATATGAAAAAGTAATATAATTTTATTTGTTTTGGGATAAAAATCTAGTCAAAAAAGCACAAAGAAATTAGGAATGTACTTTAAAATGTGAAGAATTTTACAAAACTTGTTTTATTTATTATAAAAAATATAATATACATGATGTAACAGAATTGAAAAATATATACGCGTGATTAGCTGCTTACCTAAACAAAATCTTTGCAGCTTTAATTTGACTAAAACCTACTGCAATTATATAAGAATATAATAAATATGAAATACATAATAAAAAATGAAAATATGAAAATGTAATAGAATTTTATTTGTTTTGAGATAAAAATCTAGTTAAAAAGCACAAAGAAATTAGGAATGTACTTTAAAATGTGTAGAATTTTACAAAACTTGTTTTATTTATTATAAAAAATGTAATATACATGATGTAACAGAATTGAAAAATATACACATGTGATTAGCTGCTTACCTAAACAAAATCTTTGCAGTTTTAATTTGACTAAAACCTACTGTAATTACATGAAACTATAATAAATAAGAAATACATAATAAAAAATGAAAATATGAAAATGTAATACAATTTTATTTGTTTTGGGATATAAATCTAGTTAAAAAATCACAAAGAAATTAGGAATGTACTTTAAAATGTGAAGAATTTTACGAAACTTGTTTTATTTGTTATAAAAAATGTAACATACATGATGCAACAGAATTTGGAAAAATATCCAACATGTGATTAGCTGCATACCTAAACAATATCTTTGCAGCTTTAATTTGACTACTGTAATTATATGAAAATATAATAAATATGAAATACATAATAAAAAATAAAAATAGGAAAATAGGAAAATGTAATAGAATTTTATTTGTTTTGGGATAAAAATCAAGAAAAAAGGAATTAAATAGGTCAACAAATCATTTAAATTATATTCAACATTTTATACTAAATTTAAATCAGGGATAAATATAAAAAATTCTGTTTTTTACTTTTGTATTTTTCGTGAAGATTTGTTTTTTTATATTTAAACGTACATTGAAAATAGTGTGTTATAAATGTGATATAGTTATTTTTTAATGACTTATTGTTTATTGTGGATGTTGAATTTTTAAAAATAATTTTACACATTTTATTTTTTTATAAAGACACAACTTTTAAAATGATTTTTTTTTACTTGCATGTGAATAAATACTATTATAATACAAAAATAATCTACGATATTAAATTGTGCGTATATTAAATTATAATAATATAATTTAATATACTCACAAAGATTTTCTTATATAAGAAAACTGTTAATATTCAGATACATTCAGGATAACCTGCATACAATATGAATTATTTTAGTATTATTTTAGAGTGAATTATATATAGTTCAGTAGTACTTATAGAGTTTCTAGAGGTACTTATATATTTTCTAGAGGTCTATTTACTTTCATCTAGTTACATATTTACACTGGCGAGAGATGTTAAACAAAATGACTCGGCTTATTCAAATAGATTCGTATATTCAAGGTATTTCAAGTGTAATAAATGATTTACTTTAGCTCGGGTGTGTTGAAAAATGACTCTAAATTGTGTCGTTGGATATGCATTCTAATGCGACGTAATTTCCTATACCTATTTCTAATTTTCCTCCCCCCCACACAATCGGTGTTACCTTTTAATTTTTTTTTTAAATTTATTACTTGAAAGGAGTCAATCTGAGTTTTAAGGCAATACGCAGACCACGATTGTAAGGTCATATTTTCCAATCCTACTGAAGTGCAGTATAAACAGTTTAAATATAAAAAAAACTTAATTCTGTAAAATAGTGGTTACAATAAGTCAGACACAGACGCATATATATGTATTGGAGAAAATGAGTGTGCCTACTTGTATTATACTAAAATTTAATAACGTGTAGTTTTATGTGGAAAATTAAATCTTACATTCATACCTCAACGATTAGCTTCAATGCATTTCCAAGAAACTATAATTCATTTTTCTCAAATTACTTCCGAGTCTTATCTTAAAAGGACATAATAAATTATGATTGGTATTTTGACGTCTATTTTGGACGTATATATATGTATATCTTCAGTGTGGGAGTGCAGGATAAACAAGTGGGAAAAGAAATCTTTCTTCTCTTATGAAATGAATATTTCACCGAAAGAATCAAAATAACTTTCTCAAATGGAATACCGAAATAGTATTAACAAGTAATGTACATGGTCTCAAATTTCAAATGCTATTCAAATTTATTTTCTGGTAAAAAATACTTCTCAGAAGAATTAAGGATTTTATTAATTTTGAATTATTATTTTTCTGAAAGGTTCCGCCTCTATGGATAAAGAAATTACGTTAATTCTGAAGTAAAGATGATATCTTAGTTAATTATTTTCTTATTTTACTCATAATACAATTTTTACATATGCAGTTTAATTGAACCTCAAGTGGAATAGAACAAATTGCTGCTCAAATTTATCAATTTACAAATTCTTTCACATAGTAAGCATCCAAATATAGGTGGTAGAGTGAATGGCTTATTTCTGCTTATTTTAAGTGAATAGAAACTCAAGAAAGCACGATTTTTATGCGTTCACCCTTTACGTAATAGGATGTCTCAAAAGAGGTTCTTTGTTGTGAGGTAAATATAGATTAACTCAGAAGTGGGAAACAAAGCTTTATTTGCAAGCAGTATACATTTCTCAACATGAGTGACGAAATAAGGTTTATGAAAATATAGTTTAAATAATATATCCAACAATTAAATTCTCCTATAAGGCTTCAAATTAGATTTCTAGATAATAGTTGGTAGCACGAGTTTGAAAAATTGATATCTCACTCTTGCTGAAGAAATAAATATAGAAACAAAACACTGTGTTAGAATTTACATCTCTACTATTAATATACTTCTACAACACCATTTATAACAGAACAGAATATCCCCACGCCACAGCTAAACTATCAGAGGTTATAGTCTTCTTTTTATAACAATGTAAAATTCCAACATAAAAACAAAATATGCATTATAAATTTACAGTTTGTTTGGAAACTCTCTCTGGAACATCATTGATATTATAGGAAGAACCCTGGTGACTTTCTTTTCAAGATTAACAGAAGTCATCAGACTTGTCTCTCACGTTTTGCCAGTGGGCACTTGAGATCTCTCTTCTTTTTGAGCAGGGATAGCAAGTTTTTAAGATTTGCACCAAGTGAAAATCTGTCCAGGCTTCGGCTGAGCATATTTTAACTTCCATCAGTTTTAAATGGGAGGAGGTGTTTTCCAACCCCCCTACTGTTTTTTTAGATTTACTATAACTTTTTTTTTCGATTTATGGAGTTGGTTTGATTTTAGTCATGCCAACTAGGGATGAGTAAAAACAATAACTTAGCCTGTTTTCTTTTATTTGCAGTCGGTCAGACAACTTATAAGTTAAAATTGTACTTATAGGATAATCGTGAGCAAATTTCTTGTCAGCATAATATATAATTTTAATCTAAGTAACGTATTTCATATTTTTTTCTTCCTATCTGCTAGCGAGAAGGTTACAGCAGCTGACCACAGTCAATCAGAGTTAAACTTTTGGAATAAGTTAGTATGCAATACTTTTAAAGTTATTAAAATAAAGTATAAAATAGAAAAAAGGGAAAGTTGGCATACAAATGTTTATACTTTCTTTGAAATTTACGAGTTTTTTTGAAAAAAAAATACTATATTTTGATTTATATTATGATTTTTTGATATTTTTGATTTTTTTATATTTTTAACTATGTTTTGATAAATAATTTAAAATTTCACGAAAAAACTATAAGATTCCAAAGCACACTCAATTTACAACTAATCCAGTCATTTCAAGGGAAAATGTAAAACATATGTGCATTTTTAATGAAAATTCCACTAACTCATCTCAAAATCTTTAAAACTTTTATAGCATTTAGTTCAATGCACACTTCACACCATTAGAAAAATAAAGTTAAAATTTAATCGTTTTGGTAAATTGATCTATTGCATGTAATAATTACAGAATTTAAAAAAAATATAGTTTTTGAAACATTTCAACATATTTTAAGGTGTAGAAAATACTTTAATAAACGAAAAGTTGTTTAAACGTCTCCTTATTTGCAGCATATTGATAGTATTGCTATTAATATAATTAAAAAAATTATTAATTTAGTATAATATTAAACCATATACAGTGATTACAAAATGTAACAACGGTTACAGCTACTTAGCAGAAAATACAGTATAAAAAGTTCAACTAGAATATTTCTAAGCATGAACATTAATTTAATACACCACAATTAGCCTAAATATTTCCTTTTATGCAGCATAAATTTCATTCCATTAAGAAGCAATACATTATTTACTTTATAAAATCTTTCAATTTTCTTTTTGAGTCTGTTAATCATGATTTCCACATGGTCAGTTAACTTTCGAACTGCTAGATGTCTCTGCTAGAAAACACAAGGCGATCTTTAGTTCGCATGTAAATCAAAGAAATTCGTTTGTTCTGTCACATAAATCTCCCTTGCTTTAGTCTATAAACTTTGGTATATATTTAACGACTCCTTAAGAAATATAAAATTATATCTTGGAAATTCGTGGGAAAAATAGCATGCACCATAGCACAGCATTTCATTATTTCAATAAATGAATAATAAAAACTTTTAATAAGCATAAATCATATGAGTATGCACAGTGGCATTTTATGATAAATGTTAAGAAATTATCGATTTATACATGTTATTCTAGCAGAAAAATATTCTTTGAGGTAAAGAAATCATCTGTATGGTCAATTTCAAAAAGCATTTAATAACAAAAATTTATAACTAAAAAAATAAATCGTAATGTGTTTTATGTCAGATTGAAAATTTTAAGTTAATTATATAGTCTATGTAATTGTTAATTTTTTATTGTTACATTCATTAAAAGCAGTATACGTTTTGCTAAGAAACTTAATGAATAGAAAAATTTCCAGTATAAATTACAATCTTGAATAGTCTTGTATGTATAAACTATTAAAATAGCTAGCTGATAGATAACTAACTTGACTTTCAGAATTAAATGTCGAATGACCTTTACCTTGGATGAAAATCAACAAATTTCTTTTGTCACATAAAACTTACTAACTTTATAATTCTACTCAATTTAACAATTCCTTAGGATATATATATATATATATATATATATATAAACTTATATGTAAGAATTATATATATAATATGCAGCACAGTGTTTGTAAGTGAGTCATTAAAATGGAAGATTTTTTTAATAAAATCGTCAAGCTAGAGTAATAAAAATTTTTCTAGTGTTCTGAATTTTGTATAAAGAAATATAAATAGTCTATATATATATATAAATATATATATATATATAATATATATATACTTATATAAATAAAATATATATATAAATATATACATATATATATATATATATATATACACAACACAAATAAATTATATTTATAATATATATATAATGTGTGTGTTCAAAAAAGCTAAAACAGCTAGCAGTAATAAAAATGCAGTGGCCGGCATTGAAGAGGAAGGCACAAGTCTAATTAAATCTTTATTTCATAGCAGCTAAAACGGACATCTTTACTTTTTAACGACAGACAAGAAAAAGACCCCAAAATCACTCTACTCGAGCAGAGATGCATCCAAGTGCAAAGACAGAAGAATTTTCTCACTAACTCAGCAAATTTAAGCATAAAATCAGGAAGTTCGCGGAGCCATTTCTCGGCGACAGCTGGGAAACTTATTGAATAGACAGAAAATTAATATCTGTAGGATAGAAAGCTTCGGGAAATGGATCGAAAGAAATTTAAGTCGAGAACGCTCTTTTGATTACGACATTTAGAGGCTGTGAAAAATATTTTAAGGAATTAGAATGGGAGAGAGGAGGTTTTTAAGGAAATATTAAAGTTAAATAATTTTGATATATTACATATATATATGTATATATATATATATATATATATATATATATATATATATATATGTGTGTGTGTGTGTGTGTGTGTGTGTGTGTGTGTGTATTCATATATATCTGCATGAATGTGTAGAATATACTAGATTAGAATAGAATAGCTTCTTACAAATCAAAATGATTTTCATGACTATAAATCTATTATGTAACTTAAAAGAGATAAATAAAACTAATGTTTTTGTTTATGTACAAATTATGGTATATTTAAACTAATAAAAATAAACTGAAAGTTTTTTTCAATTTAGAAAAAAACTTTCAGTTTTAGAAAAATATAGAAAAAAATTTATAAATTCCTATAAATATAAATGAAGTTAAGAACAAATACAAAAGTATTTATTCTTAACTTCAATTATAGTTATTATTCTATAAGCGTTTATAAAGAAATCCTTTCAAAAAATTTTGATAATTATCATTGTCATGGACAAAATAGCAAAAAGTAAAATTAATAAGTTGGCTTTGTATAATTAAAAGATAACTTTTATTTCCATCCAAATATAGTATTATTAAGGAATAATCCCAAACATTTAGACACATAATATATTTTCGAAACATATCTAAATGTTATTATGAAGAAATTAAATGAGTAAAGGCAAAAAATCAACAGCTAAATATCCCTACTAATTTTTTAAAATTTTAATTATGAATTAGTTGATGAAAATTAATGTATTTCTTTCAGTAGGAAATTAACTTTTAAAATATGACAAAAATAAATAAAATTTACTACTTAAATAACATTAAATATCATTTTTATTTTTTAATGACGTGTATTCACTTAATCATACTTCTCCTTAATTATTAAAGTTACGTCAAGTATATTTGAATATACCTTCTTTGTGATTTTATATGGAAGGTTTTTACTAAAATCAACAGGAACTTCATTACACAAAGTTATAAAGACTGTAGGCGTTTTATAACAAACTGTTTAATATTTTGAGAAGTTGAGAGTTGTTTTGTTTTGTTTCCTGATATATTCAATCTTGATTTATCCACTCTTTACTTATGAATACTTTTAAAAACGTAGTCTTAGGCACAATTCCTCGAAAATATAACAATGCAAATTTGAAAATTCCTCTTTTTAAAATGTTAAGTTGATTACTTTGTATAATATATATTTCCCTTTGGCTGAGTCCATTATATCACCTCATTACATCACACTAGTATCATGTAAAAGATTACTTTAAAGTAAAAGTTATATTACACATTTATTATAAAATAAAAAAATAATATTTCATTCAATTCGTTAAGGTATCTGTGGACTTTAATATGTTATTTGTGTAATAAATTTTCTTCAAAAACTTTATATATATATATATATATATATATATATATATATATATATATATATATAAATATATATATATATATATATATATATATATATATATATATATTATATATATATATATATATATATATATATATACATATATATATATATATATATATATATATATAATATATATATATATATATATATATATATATATATATATATATATATATATATATATTATATATAAATATATATATATATATATATATATATATATATATATATATATATATATATATATATATATATATATATATATATATATATATATATATATATATATATATATATATATATATATATATATATATATATATATATATATATATATATATATATATATATATATATATATATATATATATATATATATATATATATATTAACCAAAGTAAAAGTTTTCTTAATATAGGGAAATATTTTTGAAAACTTAATTTTTTATCAGAAATTTTGTTAATATTTAAAATACTCTTTGCTTCATAATTTTCCTAGATTATTACAAATTCCTTATCAAAGATTTCCAATATTCATGCAATCATATCTAAGTATCAGTTTTAGGTGCCTATTGAACGAAAAATATGTTCGTGTTCACAATGTTCTCCAAGTTCTCAAACGATACCTCTGGAGGTGGCAGGCCAATTCTGGGTTTCTTCTACTTGGTCCCTGCTTCTAAATTTAAATTATGATGACCCAGCGGGGGCAATGTTACTCGCGTCCGTAGCATACCATGAACTACATATGATCCTCGGGTGGGGGTAAATGGGCAACAGCTTCATATACTTGTATTGGCATAAAGACATATAGTTCATGTATTGCCAGCTGCGTTAGGGAAAAAAGTATTCATAAAATGAAAAAATGTTTGTTTGGGAAATTATTTTTCAAGTTAATAAGAAGAAGTCTTTTTGATTTTGTGGTAATAATTATATTCTTTAATAGATGATAAATGTAATAAAACTGTAATACTAGACTCAAGACTCGAGTTTGTGTTACATTGACACCTGTATTTTTTAAGGCGCTAAGGAGAAGACGGACACATCGTGAGAGGGTAGACAATCCCTACTCCAGGGAGGTGAAAAGTTCACCAGCTGGGGGAAGGATGCCACCCACTCCCGCGCCAGCTGCGGAGGAGAAGGACATTTTTCCCATGGAAGCGAAAGCCTGGCCAAGAGGGGGGGATTCCACCCCTGACCACGCGAACAGCAGGGGAGAGATGTCCTCTCGCAACGACAGAGAATGGACCTTTTCTTGAATTAGAGCTGAGACCGAGAGAGATGCTTTCCGCTCGGCACTATTTGGTCATTCTCGTTCTTATTTCAGCCATGTTTGTGATTAACGATATTCAATGTACATATGTTAAAATATTTTGTAAATAATAAATATACTGTAAGGAATTTGCACCCACGAATCATGTGCGCTTTGATGACATCGGCAGAATCGCTCCATTTGACCCCTTCCAGCCAGCGTTTCTTGGGAAAAGCAAGAAGCCGGCTGGTAAAAAGGGGACTGATGAGGATTTTCGGTGTCGTTATTTGTTTTCAGTAGTGCTCAAGTTTTCAGACAAACCCCCCCCCTCCCGAAGAAGGGAGAGATCTGCAAGAAGGCAGTTGGAGTTCAGCGCGGGAGAATGGGATTCGAGCCGGCGACCAACACATCCTTCTGCTTTGAAAGGAGAGAACTTTATTAGTTGTTTTTCTTCTCGGACATGAAACGCTCGGTCATGCAGTTTTTGATGGTTGAAAGGTTCTGAGACTCACAACCATGATATCTGATTTACTTTAATTGTTTCTTAAATGTTGTAAATAAATTTTATTTTGTTCGTCCAAGTTTCCGGAGGAATTATTTTAATTACAAGCATCCCAGTAACCGTGGATCGAACATACCTGCCCCAGAACCGTAGGCGGGCAGGTCTCACGCTAACATAGCGCACAAGAAAGTGGGTGCGCTTACATATATAGTCTAGGATTTTGTCGCTGTAATAATTAAATGTCGGCAAGATAAACTATCCGCAACCCTACGAACCTGCTCCAGTAGCAATACGCGAGCAGGTACAAAAACGACGCTTTCGGTCATGGGTACAGAGAGCCGCGGACACACTTTATATAACAAAAACTATTTCTGCTTCACCTTTTCAGTTAAATTTTATAATTCTCTGACACAGAATCGTACAATTTCCTGGTCAAACGTCGCTCTCTACCATCACCTGAATTTCAGATATTAAAATACACTGGAAGTTTAGCCATGATAAAAAAGCACTTACTGCCGTCATTGATTTGAATAGTTCTTAATTTCTCTCGGTATTTTAAATTTGTTTATTTTAAAAGACCATTTGTCAAACATACTGTGTATAGATAATTCAATTTCAAAGTTAAGCTTTGTAAAATTACAATTAAAGTCACTAAATTTTGAAAAAAATAAATAAATGAAAATAAAAATAAATAAATATTGTTACTTTTGATTTCTATTCTCTATTATAAACTATTTTTTTTATTTATATGTTTACATTGTAATGTATTATAAATCAATTCTGCTTAAAATATATATGCTGTCGTGCATAAATATAAGAAACAGCTATTTTTAAACTAGAAAAACTGCTGTTTCAGAAAAAGTTAATATTGCTTACTTACCAAATTTATAATTGCACTACATTGTGATAAAGTCCGATAAGTTTTATTTATTATATGTTCCATAAATATGTTCTGTTTTGGGGGAGAAGAGCTAAATTTACTAAACACATGACATAAATATACTTTTCTTATTAACGTTTTCCCTAGAATAAAGAAATTTTTGGACGTATATGTGTAGTATATAAAAATCTTTTGGATATCCCGAAGCATTATCCAATAATGTGATTTTTGTACTTCCAAATAGTTTCTTTGGTAATATATTTCAGACTGTAATGAAAATCGATGACAGACCAATAAGTAAACAGCAATTCTGTGGTAGGCAATATTTTATCTGTAAGCTAACCATGTTCGTAATGTGAAAAAAATAGATAATAGTTTTCGTTTTATGTACTAAGCAATAAAATGTGAACTAAATTTGTTTTAAGTTACTTGTCAGCGGAAATTTTATTTTCATTGAAATAATAATTTATAACTGTGAGAGTGGTTTTGAAATAGTAAGATTAACTCTAGGTAATATTTATTTACTCCTATCCCAACTGTTGCTTTATTTCGCTTCCATTTTGGAGAACCTTTTAGACTAGGGGTGGGCAAATACTTTTAAGCGCGGACCAAAATGAAATTTTCAAAATATCTCCCGGGCCAGAGAACTATACCGCTTACGCTGTGCCTACGCAAATGTTTTGGGTGGAGTTTTTTCCCTGCCCAAGGAATTTTTTTGACAAAAACACTATAAGTATCATTTTAAAGCATTTGTTATGAAATTGAGAATTGAAATTGAAATTTGTTGAGAAATTTAACAGTTAATAAAAGATAATAAGGCGATTTCAGGCAGCAGGGCACATCGCAACTTTTGACAATTCACTTTAGTTTCAAGTGAAAGGCCAGTATATTGTTTGCCTATTGGCTATTGTAAACTTGAAAATGAATGAAGGGCATTTTAGTGGTTTGTGACGTTGCACGAAATTGCTTTATAGTAATAATAAATTGTTTTACTTAGGTGTATATGTGAACAATTTGTGCCCAGTAAGTTATGTCTCGTAATTTTTAGAAATATGATCCATTATATTAAATGAATGGTCATTAAATAAATAAGTTAATGAAAGGTTTTATTTTGATATTTATTTATATCTTAAAGATACAAATTATTTTATTTTGATCAGTTATTACATTTTTATATTTATATTGCATTTTGTATAATAATATAATAATAAATAGAATTATAAAAAGAAAAGACAAACATCAAACGTTAAAATAGAATAGTTTTAGTTAATGCGAAACATGAAATCTAGAATGTTCATTTGATATTACTTCTTCAAAATTTGGATCCAAATCACTTGATACACAAAAAATCGCAATAAATTTGTCTTAAAATTAATTATATTTTTAGCAATCATGCACGTTAGGCATGATTGCACGTTAGGCACGTTAGGGGTAGCTCTTCGCGCTCTCACGACACAGGTCCGCAGTTCGATCCCAGGGCTGGGCAAGGTTGACTCAGCCTTTCATCTCTTCAGTGGGTAGATGTACTGAGAACCAAGCGTGCTTGGGAACTAAACACTCGGGGTTCCGAGTTAGATTGACCACCTAACCGGAACATTTGGTTCGCACCCCAGAGCCCTTGGTCTCGTAAACGGAGATTGGCACCATAGGCCTTGGCCCCCTAGAGGCTGTTGAACCGAGGAGTTTAGTTTACTTTATGCACGTTAGGCTTGATATCATATTTGTTAACAACAAAGTGTCTCTTATTTAAAGCTTTCTAACAAAAATATTTTTTTTTGAAAAATGAAGGAGAAGTTAATTTCTTCTAACTATATTAAAAAAAATTATACTTGTAAAACTGGAAGTTTTTAAGTTATGAGAAGTCGAAAATAATAATTTGTTTTCGACAATTTTTCGAATTTTTTAAGAGTTGTATAAATCGTTAAACAGTTTTGTCTAGAGTTTAACAGTTTTCTTCTACTAAATATTTTAATAGTTTTCTCCTAGAACCAAAGTATATTTTGAACTTGAATCTTTAAATAATTTATGAACACTTTACAAAAGAACATGTAACTGTTTGTAAAATGACACAAACAGAATAAACTGTTTACTTCCTTGTGCATTTAATTTCGATCCAGATTTAATTTTCGTTATAAAATAAGTACTGTATACATGCTATTAATTTACTTGTCATCTGTCAGAGACGTCAGCACATTATTTCTTACTTCTTAAATGCCAGAGCAATTCCTGGGGATCTCAATTCGGTAAACTTTCAAAAATTCTGACATTAAATAATACCAAAGGAAACTAAGTAATTAGAATCTCCGAAATTGAAATACTTCTTTCAAATGATATAATTTGCGTCTAAGGCACAATGTAATGACAGAGGTAGAAAAATCTTTGAGATATTTTTAATTGGCAATTTATAAACCTCTGCCGTGACGTTTAGGTACGATACGCTAATAAATCATTGAGTTATTTATGTGGGATATATCACGTCATTAAAATGTTTCTTTACCAACCGTCTTGGGAAAAAATAATCTAGGATTTGTTATTATTTTAGAAATACAGATACATGTAAATACAACAGGGATCAATTTATTGACAGGTTTTAAGAATAAAACAACTATCGAGTTTCCCGAGAACACAACTAAAGTTCGTTTCTGCTTGAATTTGCGAGAAATTTTCAAGATAGAAAGCCTGTCAACGAAGAATAATTATCGATTCTAAGTGGTATTTCAGATTTAATGATTTCCATGATTTCGGGGTGAGCTCAAAGCCAGTTTTATGGGAAATATACCTATATTTGTATAGTGAAAATGAATATAGCTTTCAATAGAAAGATAGCTAAAGTGAAAATGTCAGTGAGTAGTGCTTCTATGTAGTCTATACAAATCTGTAGCATACCCCGAAGAATAATCCAATAACAAATTTTTTATACTTTAAAATTATTTCTTTGAATAAAAATGGATTGCAGATCAATAAATAAAGAGAAAATCAATGGTAGGAAATGTTTTATAAATTTATTTTCTTAATATGAAAAATAATGGTTAATATATAGTTTGTGTTTTTATATGTAACAAAATGTGAATAGAATTTGTTTTATGTTAATTGTCAATGGGGTTATAATCTGCATTAAGGACACTAATTTAATACGAGAATAATCTTGATATGCTTAGAATGAAGCCAAATATTTTTTATTCACTCATATCCCAACTATTGAATTTTCAGTAATTTTGAAGAAACTTTTAGACTATAGACATTTATATATAAATCTCCATAGAAGATAATACCATTAAATAGCAAGTAAATGTTTAACGTTGCTTTATATCTAAAAACATTATTGCTGTTTTAACAAATTCTGTTCTAAATACGTCTCTGTTATATCTTACTGCTTTTACTTTTCTGATTAAGTTAAGTCATTTTAAATTTCTCACGCCTGTAAACATGGTAAAAAATCGTTTACCTCTTTGTTCATTAAATTTTGATACAGATGTAATACTCTATATAAAATGCAAATTGTATACATGTTATTATTTACTTGTCACCTGTCAAAAATATTAGGACATAATTTCTTATTTATTAAATTTCAGAGCATATCATGGGCGATAGAGTAATCTCAATTTAAAAAAATGTGAAAGATTTTGAAAATCAGTAATACCAACAAATCTTCAAAACTGAAATACTTCTTTCAAATGATATAATTATGACACAAAGAAACACAAAGAAAAATCTTTGAAATACTTATAACTGGCAATTGACAGGTCTCTTCCGGGACGCTTAGATACAATACCTTAAAAAACCATTGATTTCTTTATGTGAAAAAAATAGCATCGTCAAAGCGTTTCTTTATCAACAGAAAAAACTCCAGAAATTGTAATTATTTTAGAAAATGCAGGTATATTTAAATACAACAGGAATCAATTTATCGACTGGTTTTAAGAATCAAACAACTATCGAGTTTCTCGTGAACAGAACTAAAGATCGTTTCTGCTTGAATGTGCGAGAAATTTTCAAGATAAAGAGCCTGTCAACGAAGAATAATTATCGATTTTAAGTGGTATTTCAGATTTAATGATTTCCATGATTTCGGGGTGAGTAGAAAGTTTGTTTTATGGGAAATATGCCTATATTTGTATGGTGAAAATGAATATAACTTTCAATAAAAAGACAGCTAAAGTGAAAATATATATGATTAGTGCTTGTATGTAGTCTATACAAATCTGTAGCATATCCCGAAGAATAATGTAATAAAAATGGTTTATACTGTAAAATTATTTCTTTGTTATATATATATATATATATATATATATATATATATATATATATATACATATATATATATATATATATATATATATATATATATATATATATATATATATATATATATATATATATATATATATATATATATATATATATATATATATATATATACATATATATATATCATACTTTAAAAACAATGAATGGCGGATCAATAAAAAAAGAATAACTCAATGGTAGGAAATATTTTATCTATAAGTTTACTTTCTTAAAATGAAAAATAATGGATATTATATAGTTTGTGTTTTACTGTATAACAAACATTGAACAGAATTTGTTTTATGTTAACACATTGTGTGCGGGTACATTTCGCAGCGGAATTGTACTGGGACATTTTGCGAGTAAATTTAGTTATTCAGTTATATCTCAATAAATCGAAAATTATTTAATTTTTAAACAACTTTTTGTATTTTATATTAAAATATATAAACAAATATATAAATAGAAATATATAAATAACAACCATAAAAACTGTATAAACAAAACATATATATTTTTAGTGGATAAATTTATAACAGTATCGTAAATATGAAAATTGAAATAGAAATAGTAGTATATAGTTTTAATTTTTACCATTCTGTGGTTCCGCATTGACTGATGCAGAAACTAGTTTTTATTTGCCTAAATTATTCCAGAATCTATGTAGTAGACAAGAACATTCGGCTTCGTTTTCCTGTATATACCGTTATTTTTGTACCCACAAACAAACTATG
>CM063505.1:107267407-107269907 GCA_032207245.1 Pardosa pseudoannulata | reverse complement strand
CTCATTTTTATGGATGACAATGGACATCGGATGACAATTCACATCGGACTCTTGCTGTTGAAAAGCTACTGTAAAGGGAAGATATCACTCGGATGGATTAGCCAGCGTACTCCCCTGATTTTAATCCCATCGAGCATCTGTGGGATACTTTGGGGAGATGAATTGCAGCACGCTTACATCCTCCGGAGAATACCCAACAACTCAAACAGATACTGATTGCAGAATGGACACTCCTACCGCAAGAAATATTAGACTGGTTCTGAGTATGCGGAGACGGTGAGAAGCAACCATTTCAGTTAGAGGAGGGCATATCCCATATTAGGGAACATCTGCTTGTTGTTCTTCCTTTTGGATAAACAATCATAAGTCACGATACTATGAGTTCAATAAAGTTTGTTTTTGTTTGATTCTGTACCGTATGCATTTTACTCCTTTTCCAGCGCCGATGCTTTCGTACATATGCTTTCACGTACATAATACTCTCCCCCATTTCTGAATTTCATGTCTCTCAAATGATTTCTCGTGGTGTTATGGCAAAAATCTCACCTGTTGCTTAAGTTTTGCACACCAGTGTACATATACACACATGTTTATATATATATATATATATATATATATATATATATATATATATATATATATATATATATATATATATATATATATAATATATATATCTGTAATGGGAATAAAGAATCAATTTATTTATAATGAATATTGACGACTACTGCAGCCTGTGGGGAAAAATAAAATCCTTAATTTTACTCAGATGATTATTATGAAGAAACTGAAATTAATTATTAAGTATCAGATTCTTGCCATTTTTATTAAATACACCGCAGAGTGTTGAGCATTTTACATTTGGATTTGGGAGCCAAATAGATTTTGATTCCTCGTTCTTACACTCAAGCTGTCCTAAAGTAGGATTATCCACTGAGCAATATCACATCAAGTGAAAATACATATGTAAATCCACAAGCCCAAAGGGAAGAGTATTTTGGTTTGGTTTTGGTCTACTTTTTGTAACACGAGGACTAATGAAACCGGAACCTACTGCTTAAAGCCGATTCTGAACGGCTACGAACATCCATACCATAATGGGATTCGAACCCACAAACTCCGGTTCAGAAGGCCAGCACCCTAACCATTCGGACATCGTTCGGCAAAGAAGAGTATTTTGGATCATTCTCACATTGTGTTTTTTTTTTCGTAAAATAACTTAATATATCGGTTAAAAGTAAAAAAAAAAATTAATTTAGATTTTGAGTAGATGATAAAATTTTCCCGTTGTATGTATGTGTGTTTATATGAGTAATCCGAAAATATACAGATTATCTTATATTTAGTCGGTCTGGGGTTTAAATATCGATTTTAGAATGAAACAACAAATCATTTCCTCTTACACATTTTTAATTTTACCTTAGATATGCTGAATATGATGAAAACTAGCAGTAAAATGTTTCCTCCTTACAGAAATCTAATTACAAACCGTCAACCGACAGAGCGTGCCTAATTATGTGGCCTTAGCTGTTTCATCTAACAAAGGAAAGATATAAAAATACCACAGTATTAATGAAGTGTGGCATTATGCTGCAAAATGTGGGTATATTTTCGTATGTATTGGGGAAAATATTTGCTGTAAAGAATTACTAGAAAGAGACGGAAACATATAATTACACTGTAATAATTATGTATATGATGAACGTCATCTTGAATTATCTGTTATACATACTTAGATACAGATATGTTACTCTTAATACAATAAATTGATTATTAATAATAACTGAAGTAAAGTGGTGTAAGTGATGCATTTCTCAGAATTAACCTCTTTAATAGTTTACTGTTAAATATATCCAACTCTGAACGGTAAATGTACACTGGTTTGGATAAGTAATCTTACAATATTTAATATAGATTTATGTGATTTAAATGTATGGTACAAGTACACTAGTTTACGCATATAATTATGGTATTTGCATTGCGTTTAATTTATTATTTATATAATAATAAACAGCCAAATAGTATTTATTTATTTATTTTACAAATGTCTAACACTGAGAGCCTAAGCCATTAGTTTACGGGTGTACTAATACTTTTTAACAATACCCTCATACTGATAAAGAACAACACACTTGTTTAAATGTACAAAAGTCATTGAATGACTAGAGTCACACAAAATACAGTCTGGTGAATCCCCCATTTCAGTTCTGTAGAGATGGTCTTGTAAACAGTCATGTCCAGTCAGACCCTTAAAATGGGCCACTGTAGTGTTTCTCGGAAAAGTGTTTCTCTCAGCTCTCTCTTCAGCAAAATTCCTCCATTTCTTATTATAAACAATATCAAAACAGCTAAACTCTATTTAAAAAAAATAAAAATTATGGAGTAAATCTGAGTTATTAGTGGAAGTTTTTTTTTCGTAACATTTTTGCACTTTTTGTTCTTAATTTTGTGAGGTTATTCAATTTACAAAAAAAAAAATAAGAAACATTGGTGGATTATT
>CM063505.1:107252407-107262407 GCA_032207245.1 Pardosa pseudoannulata | reverse complement strand
GTTATATTTTATCAGTTAGAAATAGTTTTGTATCAGTTAAATATTTTATTTGCATCTGAAGTTTTTCTCCGTCTTTTTGCAATTTACTGGAAATCGTCTATATGCAAATATTTCATAGCTTCGATATTTAGGTAAGTTATATTTTATTAATAGATTTTTATCAGTTAGACAAACTTCTTATTCGTGTCTGTAGTTTTTCTCCGCTTTTTGGTAATTTAATGGAAATCGTCTGTATACAAATATTTAATAGTTGCGATATTCAGATAAGTTATATTTTATCAGTTAGAAATAGTTTTGTATCAGTTAAATATTTTATTTGCATCTGAAGTTTTTCTTCGTCTTTTCATAATTTACTGGATATCGTCTATGTGCAAATATTTTATAACTTCGATATTTAGGTAAGTTATATTTTATTAATAGATTTTTATCAGTTAGACAAACTTCTTATTCGTGTCTGTAGTTTTTCTCCGCTTTTTGGTAATTTAATGGAAATCGTCTGTATACAAATATTTAATAGTTGCGATATTCAGATAAGTTATATTTTATCAGTTAGAAATAGTTTTGTATCAGTTAAATATTTTATTTGCATCTGAAGTTTTTCTTCGTCTTTTCATAATTTACTGGATATCGTCTATGTGCAAATATTTTATAACTTCGATATTCAGACAAGTTATATTTTATCAGTTAGAAATAGCTTTATATCAGTTAGACAAACTTCTTATTCGTGTCTGTAGTTTTTCTCCGCTTTTTGGTAATTTAATGGAAATCGTCTGTATACAAATATTTAATAGTTGCGATATTCAGGTAAGTTATATTTTATCAGTTAGAAATAGTTTTTTATCAGTTAAATATTTTATTTGCATCTGAAGTTTTTCTTCGTCTTTTCATAATTTACTGGATATCGTCTATGTGCAAATATTTTTATAACTTCGATATTCAGACAAGTTATATTTTATCAGTTAGAAATAGCTTTATATCAGTTAGACAAACTTCTTATTCGTGTCTGTAGTTTTTCTCCGCTTTTTGGTAATGTAATGGAAATCATCTGTATGCAAATATTTAATAGTTGCGATATTCAGGTAAGTTATATTTTATCAGTTAGAAATAGTTTTGTATCAGTTATTTTCTCCGTCTTTTTGCAATTTACTGGAAATCGTCTATATGCAAATATTTCATAGCTTCGATATTTAGGTAAGTTATATTTTATTAATAGATTTTTATCAGTTAGACAAACTTCTTATTCGCATCCATAGTTTTTCTTCGTTTTTTGGTAATTTCCAGGAAATCGTCTATATCAAAATATCTCAAAGATTCCATATTCAGGTAAGTTATATTTTATCAGTTAGAAATAGTTTTGTATCAGTTAAATATTTTATTTGCATCTGAAGTTTTTCTTCGTCTTTTCATAATTTACTGGATATCGTCTATGTGCAAATATTTCATAACTTCGATATTCAGACAAGTTATATTTTATCAGTTAGAAATAGCTTTATATCAGTTAGACAAACTTCTTATTCGTGTCTGTAGTTTTTCTCCGCTTTTTGGTAATTTAATGGAAATCGTCTGTATACAAATATTTAATAGTTGCGATATTCAGATAAGTTATATTTTATCAGTTAGAATGTTAGTGTACATAATAATTTTGAAATTTTCGTACATGTTGTTTTGTTTGTAAATATACTGAATGACGATGTAGAAAGCATGAAAATACAATTTTGACTATTATTTAGACAGGCTCAAATAGCAAATTATTAAGAAGAAAAATTATTAAGAAAGAAAAATTATTATCAGTTATTTACGGAAGAAGTGTATTACATTTTTCAGCAAAAATGTCGAAAAAAATAAAGTGAAAAATTAATTAGAAAATTGCAAATAATTCTCAGTGTATGATATTGCGGTCTTGTAAAACGTACTGTTCCAGTTTAAAATGGAAAAGGAACTAAATAATTATTATGCCACAATGGAAGAAAATTTTCATATAGTTTATTAGATTTATCATAATATCGGTCATGGAGTTCAAAACAGAAAGATGTGAAATGTAAAGACAAAAATATGAGAAAGTTACAATGAAAATGATAATAAAGCATTTACAATGTTTGTAAACATATTAAAAGTTATAAGAGTTCTTAAACAAATGTCTTATTGTCAAAATATTTGAAAGATGATATAATAAATTCGATATATCAAGTTGATCTAAGACATGCAATTTCAAATGGACAGATATTTTAAACTTACAATAGCTTATTAAGAGCATTTAATAAATTTCCTTAAAATGGTAGAATTAAAAACACAACAAGCCGAGAATTTTGCTAATCGCATTGTATGATATTTACTATGTTCGGAGTGCTGTGCATATTGCATTGTGACTATTGCTAAAATTTGCAAATAAATGTATTGAAAAAATTTTCGATTGTGGAATGTAATCAAAATTCTTCATTGAAAGTCATGATTTATTCAGTCACAAGTTTCAATTTAGATAGCTAACAAAAGCAGTGAAATATAATATCCACTCATTTCGAAACAAATTACCCAATTAAATAAAATTAATTAAATCCACAAAAAATAGATCAAATTTGTTATGAAGACATATTTAGCTGTAAAGAGATAGGAGTTCTAAGAATCTTCTTGTCAGAAATTACAAGTTAAAAAGAACTGTATCTATTAAGAAATCAATCTAATAAAGATGTCCAACTTCAGAGTGTATTTTCAAATAAAAATGGAGGCAAAGGCGAAATGATTAATGACAGTATGTAAATGATATTGGATTATTTGTGAGAAGATTGAGCTGAGTATTGCAGTTTCAATCAAACTTGATACCGATAGTGTTTGCTAAAATGAAAAAGGACGAAATAATTCTGAAATAAAAAAAGGATGGAAGTGAGAAACAGACTGATGATGGATTAAAAGGTAAAAAAAAGGAAGACTCTTTTTTCCACTAGATGGAGTTTTAGAAAATACTCAAGAAGCTCGACGTTCTGCTAAATAGTCGCTAATAAGTTTAAAAATGTCTCGTCTTTTGAATGTTAAAATGTCTATCTGAGAAAGTAGAAGAAATACTAGATGTAGACATGTTGGTAAAGGTAAGGTTGATAGCTGGAATACATTTATAGCTGTAAAATTTCTAAGGAAAATGTAAACTTAAATAAAGTTGGTACAAAACATGACATTTAAAACAAATTATTCTCATTGAGTGAGTTTCCTATCTAGAAAAAATGCTTTAACTTTTATCGTTGAGGTACTCGTGCTTGAAATAAGTCCAAGAGTATGTGCTCCAAGGTCATTTGGAAAATAAATTCTTCCCATAAAAATGCTCATAGTATTCATAGTTCTTTAAACATTTTGACAAAAAATTAATCCATATTTGTATCCTAAATATTTCACATTCTCAGTTAAAAATAATACTATTGATTCTTTAGGTTGTTTATATTTGTTAAAACATACACTATAATAGTTAAAGAAGAGATAAAAGGTTACTTACACCAATTAAATCAACTCTTCAATGTTTAGAGCAAGGAAAAATTTGAACTCACCTATAAAAAAAAGGATAAATAACTATGTTATAGTTGTACATATAAAAATTATAGCAAAATATAATTTCATATAAACACTTAATGCTCAGAATTTTCTTTTTTTACTGAGATAATGATCGCAATTTTTTTTTCATAATTCTTCTTAAAACTTTCTATATATCTTTTCATATTTCTGTACTCTATTCTGCGGTATCCTGATCCTTATAAACATCTCATAATTAAATAAATAAAGAGTACAGCTTAATATAGCTTTTTCAGCAAATTTTTACTTTCAGGAAAATGTTTACTTATTTCATAGATGTTTTATATGTAGCTTTATATTTGATTTAATTTACGATAACATTTGGTGATAAAAAATAGAAAATCTGATGTGTCGGATATTACGAAGAGGTGATTACAGACACAGAATTTTGTTTATGGTTGTTGATAATTTAGTCTTTTTAATAATCAGAGTTCTATAAAAAACACCTATCCTTTTTTAACAATGTAAATTATCAAAATAAAATTTATCTTATAAATTTATTGTCTGTTTAATTTAATTTATTTTTTAAATTTGTATGCTTTTCTGATATTAATGCATCTTAAAAGAACTTTTCGGAACACATACTATTTTTCTACATAAACTAGAAAATCATTTTAATTATGTAAATAACAAAATGATGCAACAATTCACTATAAACGCATAGAGTGCTATACCTGATCCCAGAAAAAAAAAACACTAATTGTAGCTGTGAAGAATGAGATACTGGGGTGAAATTGTCTTAAGCACGAGAAGATGGCGAAATAGTTAATATGCTATAGTCAATTTAATTCAATTCGTATCATCAAATTTAAATATTTGAATGAATTTTAAATATTTTCTTTTAAATACTTGACAGTTAAATATACTAAAGAGCTAGTGAGTCATTTATTTTTGGAGATTTAAAATTTTTCTAACAATATAAATACAGAAAACTAGAGTGCGTTTGGGGTACCTGAATGCGAGGGGGGGTAGTAATTGTCGGTTTCCTATCAATATACTTAGAAGATAGATATTCTATCGGCCACCGTAATAATATGGCTGCCTGTTTGCATGGACGCGCAGCACACCTACTAGCCAATGCCCTGAGGCGAGGCACTAGATATATGAAGATTCACTATAATACGGTTGAGGTGCATATTAATGGAATGGTTTCCTTTTTACCTATATTCTCCAAGACATTCTTTGCAACACTTCAATTATTGTTTATAAATTTCCAAATGTTTGTATTTCGATCATAAGTGTTTATATATAATGGATAGTTGTTTTAAAAACTGTTTCTAAAATTGTGGGAAAATGATAATACGTTGTATCATTTCTTACTTCCATGTTAATTTCTTTCGAAGTAGATCTATAGTGTAATTTAATGTCATCATACTTGTAAATTTGCTCTTATTCACAGTTATAATACTACTTGATGTTGTTAAAAATTTCTTTTCACTTTTACGACGCTTACTGCTGTTTTATAAGTCATTTCTCTGCATTTAGTATGTTACCTATATAAATTGTGTTATAATACTAAAATAATTTAAAATATGTTCTTTAATTGTTTTTTGAACAATCTAAAACTAAAGGATAAGTATATAAAATATATGGTGTAATAAAGTTAAATGAAATTGTACAGATTATAATTAAAAAAGACGAAAAATATTAGAAAAAGTTTAAATTATTTAATTTCTATTTAATCTTTCAAGATATTGCCAGTTCGTTCTCCAAACATGTGTTTGCAATCTAAGTTCTATTTCAAAATTTAAATACAGATTTTTGTTTACATCCGGACATAAACTTTTATGTACTGTGACATTTTCCTAAATTTTAACCAATTTAAAACCTAGGTCTGGTACCTACATGCATATATTTATTATTGGAGTATTACCTTTTAAGTTTTGTGGTCATTATACATAGAATTTAATTGTTTTCTTCCTTTTTTATAATTTTATTTGACATTTCTTTAACAATTTCAGAAACTTAGTGTCAATTTACTTCTTATCTTGTTTGTTCGGTAACTGAATGATTTCTAAATTCTTTATTAATCAAAGAGGACTATACATCTTAATTTTTCTTTCTCTTTACAATTTTAATTTAAAAGGCGAAAAGAGCTTTGTGCCTGGTGCTGCCATCTAGTTTCGGATCCTGCGACAGAAAGTCTTATAACAATTCACGTAGTGCGTAATGAAATACTCCAAATGAATACAATGTAAGGCCTCACACATTAATTTTATTTTTACCTCGTATGCATCAAGATAAGTTAATCTGGATGTGATTAGAATTATCTTACGTATAAAATAAGTAAACTAAAAACATTAACATACCTTACTCATATGGTTTTTATTATACTGAAATTTTCAACATTCTCATTTTAAAATGTTTTTTAAAAATTTCAGATTAGTAGATAATTAACATTATTAAACATAATGCAATATATTTAAATTAAAATTTATTTTTAAATATAATGAAATAATTTCTGCAAAATCAAAACATTTGAATAAATTTAGCTTTAATGTGCAAAATATTTTATATAAATTTATCTTAATAATTAGAACAGTTTAAACATAAGATTTCAATTAATGAATGCAAAAGACTGTGTATATATTTAACAGTAGTTTAAATGAAAACTTATTTAATTTTTATCGCGAATAAAACAATTTGTGATAAATGTAAAGAAAACAAAACTAACTATCAACGTTTGCGGTACATAGTATCAAAATTAAAAGTTTTATTTTCATGTTTGAATAATCGAATTACTTTAATATATGTAGTAAATTCAGCATAATAAAAACGTAGTTTAAGTTCCTACAAATTCTATAATTCATATTTGTTTAAGCATTAAGCAATGTTTTAGAAAAAAAAATATTTTAATTGTTAAAATAATGTTATACATACGAAAAATTAAGGTAGTTTAGCATTTTTTAAAGAAAGTAATATCGTGATATTTAATGTGTAGTAGGTAATAACAAAATCATACAATGTTGCTAATCATTTAATAAATTACTAGTTAAGAAATAGGAAAAGAAAAAAAATTATTAATACCTGAATTAAGTTTATATTTTTATATTAGATGAGGAAACATTTTTTTTTTTATATTTTGGATTAAAATTTTTGGGTCGTTTATAAATCCCATACAAATGAAATAAAATTATGTATAATGATTTTCTCTTTCTTATTCGCATTGGCTCTCACACAAAGTAATTAAATTACATTACTAACACAAATAAATCAAACACGCTGTAAAACAAATACTACATACATCGATTCCCAAGGAATCTTGTTTATAATTCTGAATATATCCCTTTTTAGAAGTTCTAGATCAAAATATAATTTAGTTTGTTCACATTTTTATGATTATCTTTCAGCCGTCTTGCACTCAGGGCCGCTTTAGGAGGGAACAAGTTCTAAACATCTGGCCATTTTAAGAGGGAAAATTTCGCTAAGATGTCGCCGCTTATAAGGTTAAACAATTAAATCCGCGCACGTGAATAAAAAATCCAGGCATCATTTTTTCTGACTATATTACAAATATTCAGATGTTGAACTGTACAATGATTTATAAATAAATATAGCCTATATCAATAGATTGATTGATAAATAAATTGATTGATTGATTTACAAATATTCACATTTCGAATTAAAAATTCATTTATAAATAAATTTTCCTTATATCAAATTGATTTACAAATATTTAGATTTCGAAATGAACACTAATTTATAACTAAACGTAACTGAGATCTAATGGAATTTACAAATATTCAGATTTCGAATTTATTTTGTTCATTTATAAATAAAAGCTTATACAAATTGATTTACAAATATCCAGATTTACAACTGTTCACTCATTTATAAATAAATGAAGATTATATCAAATTGATTTAAAAATATTCAAATTTTGAACTTAACGCTCATTTTTAAATAGATGTAGCTTATATCAAATTGATTTACAAATATCCAGATTTCGAACTGAACATTTATTTATAAATAAATGTAGCTTAAATTATTCTAAAATAGTGTAGTTCTTCTTAGTAAAATAGTCTTTAGAATCACTTCAATAGTTCCTGAAATTATCCACTATGAATACACTAATTTTTTTCTCTTAAAATATTAATATAGATAAATTTCTGAAAAAGACTTATGTATGTATAGTAAACATTACTAACACAAATAAATCAAACACGCTGTAAAACAAATACTACATACATCGATTCCCAAGGAATCTTGTTTATAATTCTGAATATATCCCTTTTTAGAAGTTCTAGATCAAAATATATCAGTTTTTCACATTTTTATGACTCTGTTTCAGCGTAAAATATATTGGTAAAATTGATAGATGATAATTTGCTAAATAATACAAAATAAAATATGAACATGTGAAGGTGGATTATAATTAACAGAATAACTTAAATAAAAATGATATTATTTAAAAGTTTTAAATAATTTCATCAACGAATTAGATGTAAAATCAATCCCCTATATAATAATAACCTAAGTTGTATATCCGCGAATTTCTGAAGCGGTTTTATCTGGAATGAATACAGGCATCCATATTGGATTTTTCATGAGTTAGGGTTAGCAAAATTGAAATCGAGTTCGAAATCCACTCCATCCTCCTTTTTTGAGCGTTTAATGCTATTATTTCAAGCCTTATCCTTCCTCTTATTCTATACGAAATTCATTCTTAATAGGATGGCAAAGGCGGACAGTAATATTTAAATTTCTGAACTGTTTCTATTTAAACCTTCATATTATCCCTCTAATGAGTTCGCTTACGACGTGCAGGCGCTGTACGTTTGGTAGGATGTTCATCCACTTGTTGGTCGTACATCTCGGGTTGACGGTTCTATCCCCGAAGCAGCCAATTTTTTTTTAACGTCTAATAAATTTAATATTTTCTGATTTTTCTTTTAAATTCTTATTTCAAAAGTTGTTTTATTATTTTTAAAATAAATTTTTACTATTTTTTCAACTTTTATAATTTTTATAATTTTTATTTTATTAAATTCACGTATTGCTTTACGGATGTCCCTGGCACATAAACATTTCATGTTGTGCATCCTTAAACTTTCTTCTCGTAATGTAATAATAACCTAAGTTATCTGCCCGTTTGTCCTCGAAGTTATGAAGCGCTTGGACCTGGAATTGATAGAGCATCCATATTGGATTTTTGACGAGTTATTATTTGAAAAACTCAAAGCGATTAAATTTTATCTTTTTCTAAATTATAGATCCGATTCTAAAATAAATTTGTAAGATTAAGCTTCGTATCACAGCGAAAAATACTGTCACCTTTAAAACGTTCGAAATAATCCTTTTCGAGAGTTTAATGCCATTATATCAAACCCCATTTTAAGAGCAGGCGATTAAATTTAACAATTTATCACATAATAAATAGGTAAAAACAATTTTTTCTAGCATTATGACGTCATTCCTTTAACCATCTCATTTAATCATTTCTTATTTTAAATTATTTGAATGTGTTCTGTATTATTTCCATGCGTTTTATCACTAAACTTAGATATTACATAAATAATTTTCTTTTTTATTTGACTTAAATAATAGATTAAGTACATATGTGATAATTTTAACCGATTATTTTTGTTGAAAGGTAATTCTCAGCCAAAAAAAAAAAAAAAAACCATTTTTTTATCTGCCTCATAAGGTTCTTTATAATTCTGGAAAATTAAAAATTTTACTGATCCCGTCATATAACGGGCTACATACTAGTTGTAAATATGAGTCATCTCTGTCCCTCTCTCTCTATATATATATGTGTGTAACGAGAGAGAGAGAGAATGAAAGAAAGAGAGAGGTTTGGTTTAAGGCGCTAGGGTCTACTGTAAACCTCACGAGGACTATTGAGACCGGGACCTACTATTTAAAGCAGATTCTGAAAGGCTAAGTTGTTCCATGTCAGCAGCGGTATTCCGTAATTCGGATCTCCTATACCCAAGAACAGGGTTCTACCATTCTGCCATCGTTCGACGTGGGAGGGAAAGAGAGGTTTAAGTACTAAAACATTTTGTGACATTATATTCAACAATTAATTACGATGTATTGTAAAAATAAGAATTACTTAGTAATAATTACTTTAAAAAACTTTAAAAATCTGAATTTTCAATAATAATTCATCTAATTTTTCAAATTAATTTTATAATTATACATTTGGAATTCCTTTTAAAATTCCATCTATATTTGTATTGACAAGATTTCTGTTTAAATAAATATTGAAAATTTTTTGTACAATAAGATATATCTTTAAAATTTACTTAAGGTTTTTTTTTTTTTGTAAATTGTTTAAGAAGCTACTGATAATCTCCCGCAATGCAATACATAATGCGATTCCAACTTTACAAGGCTCAGACTGACCAAAGAATGTCGTAACAGCAACTGGAAGACGTATAACAAGTTCATGATCGGAATATTCTCCAAACTCAAAAGACACCAGTGGACATCGCACTGG
>CM063505.1:107239907-107247407 GCA_032207245.1 Pardosa pseudoannulata | reverse complement strand
ATGTTAAATATGTAAAATAAAATCAGTATTGATTTATAATCAGATTATTTGAATGTTATTTCAAAATGTATTCAAAGATTATTTTGGGCAAATAAAAAGTAGTTTAAACTGTATTCTTTTAATGTCAATTCACTCTATGTCCAATTAGCTTTAGACATTTATCCTAATCACAGCGCTAGTATGAAATTCGGTGAAATCGCTATGAATGTCATTCACAGTTTAGTAATTTTCTCTCATTTCTAACAGATGACGCTGCAGTAACCACGAAACTTGATGACACGAGCCTTATATATTGTGCATGGTGAAAATAGTAAGCAGCAGTTGTAAATTACCAATCGTTCATAACTTCGTTTTAGAGCGATAAGAGGACAACTTTCATTTCTCCTTCAACCAACAGTTTTTTAATGCATGGATGATTGTGGCGATCAACATTAATTCTCAGTTGTATTTACTGTATAGACCATAGAAGATAAGCTACCTGACGTTATGTCTTTGGTGTCCGGATTTTTCCAAAAGTAAGCAAAATGACCAACGTCATGGTTGGACGTATGTGATTGCTGCCGGATTTATATCCTACAGTTCAGGTCTTACTCTCAGTGACTTCTACTTGGTCTTCCCACAAAATAAATTCTTGTTCGGTCAAGTCAGCAGAAGATTTGAAGATAAATGTGACACATTTTCTTGATTTTTAGACGGAATATTTTATGTGACTGTTTTACAAAAAATTATCTCATGCTATGACAAATATTAAAGTTCCAGAGTTATTTTGAAGACAGGTAGCTAAAATTTGCTGTATCTTATGCAATAATTTTTTTGGGGCAATTATATTTTGTTTCTTTGTACAGGCCATAAAAAAAAAACTTAAGTTTTGGATAGCCCTCGTACATAATTGTTGTATTTAGTATAGTGAATTTCATTAGCTTTCCAATTTTTAGCGCTGAATAATTAAGCGAGGCTGTTGGTTTATGAAAACTGATGTAGAGAATAATAAAAGAATTCGGGTTAAGTTAGGAGGAATTTAAGCCTTTTTAAACATTTTAATTGCTTATAGGATTGCAGAATATTTTTTTCAAACCAAAATTCCTTTGCACTTTTTAAGGTAAAGTAATATTCCCTTAATGCAAACAATACTAGCATTGTCAAATGAATTACTATTGGAAAACTATATTTAAACCGTAAATCGTATCTTTAAATGAACGTTTCTTTACAAGACTATATACTATTACATTGCTTTATTATTAATTTAAATAGCAATAATTTGTAATAACGATACTGTTGTAACTTTATTTGATCTTCAGACTGAATCTGTAAAAACCCGAACAGATAGGATTAATTTGTTCTTAAAGATAGAAAATTAAATATTACTAAAATTGTTAAATTTTTGTGATTAAAATTTAACAATCGGTGTTAAATTTTAAGATAAACTGATACAATTTTATATATAGTTTTCACAGATGTATTATTATAAAGTTTTAAATAATTTGAGTAAGTGCGCTACGTGTAATAAAAAATATTTTATTAAAAAAATTGAAATTATGTCTTTACCAGTCGTTTCACACCGAGTATTTGATCTAGATATACATAATTACGAGTCTTTTATCTTTTGAAAACACTTTTTAGGGGTAAATTAAGGACCCTGATCTGAAAATTCTGATTTATAATAATGTATATTTTATTCAATATAAGATAAAACATTTTCTGTTTAGAATAAATGGGTCATACGATTTATAAAGTTTAAAAAACATAAAATGATTATTATTTTCGACTACTCATATCTTAAAACTACCAATTTTAGAAATATAGTTTTTAACATAGTTAGAACAAATTATTATCTTTACATACATACCTCATTCATCTTTAAAACATAAAATTATTTTTGTAAGAAATTTCTAAATAACAGACTCTTTGCTAACGAAACAGATACCAAGACAAACGCGCATAATTATTAAAAATATAATTAGGTTTAAGACAAACTTATTCTTTTAAAACATACTACGATATCTCAAAATAATTTTGAATTTTAAATTGTATACATTAAAATACATATATATTTTTAAAAATAATTGGAAAAAGTGAATGTTTTTTCCTTAATAAATTAAAGTTTAAAAAGTAAAAAACACAATTTGAAAAAAAAATCAAGTTAAAGTTTTATAAGTTTAAATTTGTTTATAGTAAACATTTGACCCATTTTTATTCAGAACTCCTGTCAATATTGGAAATTTTTACGCCGATTGTTTAAAAATGTCCAGAATTGAATTATTTCGCACATATATACTTTTCTAAAAAATCCAATTTTTTTTATCGGGTTAATCGAAGTATGACCCTTAATTATTTTGTAAATCATTAATAAGAGTCCAAATTAATAAAAAAATATTTACTTTTGTTATACAAAACAATATTTATTTAAAAAAACTTAAAATGTGTACACTAAGGGGAAAAATGTAACTCTACATGACAACAAAATAACTTTCGAAATTTATACATAAGAAACTAATTTTTATATAAAATAGAAGCTAACTGTCTGTTTTATTCTGTTAAACTCAGATATATTATTAGGTGTGATACATTTCATTTTATAGCACAATAAACAAATTTATTTTTTGAATTTTCAGATCCTTAATTAAATTAAAAACAATTATTTCAACTTTAAATGCCAGACACCTTTAAAGTTTTTGGTTTACAAGATGTAAAAATTATTCATTTTTAATTAGATATTTCTAAAATTATCTAGAGAAGGAGTGAATTTAATTTTTTTCATTGAATGAAGATTTTTTATGTTATCATAAAATTATACTACAAAAATAAATACGTTTTTAGAGCACTGTTAAAGAACATTATAAAATTCTAAAAAAAAGAGACCATTTTAATTTATGTTAAGTAAAAAATGAATCTGTTCTAATGGAGATTATATTCTTGAAAAGTGCTTTATTTGGCAATTTTCGAGGATTTATTATTAAAACGGCTAACGAATATAGACTAATGACTATAGACTCGTTTTCTGTACATTGGTATCACATTTATATACAGTTTTTCAGAAACATAAAATAAACTCTCAGACGTTACAAGGGGTTTTTTATTATAAGGATAACAAAATTTGACAATACTTACGAAAAATTTCAAATGATATTTTAATTTAAGTAGTTTGTTTATCACAATTTCAGTTACATTAATATATAAATGGAATCTCATTATTTTCTATTTATTAATAAGATATAAAACAGTATTATAGATTCAATATAAAGACGTATAGCTAACTTTATCTTGTATTTAGTAATGACTAATATTTTTGAAATCCATCATATTCACGTATATTAAACAATTAAATCCGCGCACGTGAATAAAAAAAATCTAGGCATCATTTTTCCTGACTATTTTACAAATATTCAGATTTTGAAATCTAAACTGATTTATAAATAAATGTAGCCTATATCAATAGACTGATTGACAAATAAATTGATTGATTGATTTACAAATACTCAGATTTCGAATTAAAAATTCATTAATAAATAAATTTAGCTTATATCACATTGATTTACAAATATTCAGATTTCGAACTTAACCTTCATTTATAAATTAATGAAACCTATATAAAATTTATTTACAAATATTCAGATTTCGAATTAAAAATTCGTTTATAAATAAATTTTGCTTATATCAAATTGATTTACAAATATTTAGATTTCGAATTTAACGTTCATTTATAAACAAATGCAGCTTATACCAAATTGATTTACAAATATACAGATTTCGAACTGAACCCTCATATATAAATAAATGAAGATTATATCAAATTGATTTACAAATATTCAGATTTCGAACTGAACACTTATTTATAAATAAATGTAGCTTATATGACTCTAAAATAGTGTAGTTTTCTCGTAGTAAAATAGAATCGCTTCAATAGTTCCTGAGATTATCCACTATGAATCCACTAATTTTTTTCTATTAAAATATTAATATAGATAAATTTCTGAAAAGGTCTTATGTATGCATAGTAAACAACAAATCAAATGATATCTTATCTTAATTTTACAGAAAATATTTTACAACAAATAAAAAGGTATAATCTAAAGATTTTTTATCAATATTCATTCACAAAATGTATTATACCATGAATTATAAGCATTATTTATAATATACTTTTAAATGTTTTCATTACGTAATAAGAATTTTTTGTTTAATTATCGAAAAATTTATTTGTATTGAATTAACAATGTTTAAGATACTTTTGTGTTCAGTGTTTTAAACTAAATTGAATCCAGTCACCCAGTCAAATAAAGAACATTCCAAACAATGAAATGAATTTTAATTAACTTGATACAATTCTAAGTAAATATGTTAAATAATTTTTCTCTTTCCCTCTATTAATTTTTTAATCGAAACTATTGTTACATCTCGAAATACATCTGATTTCGATTTGAAGATATTGTAATAACGAAAGAAAAATAAAATCAGTCTGAAATTACCCATCTAAAGATTTTTTTTTTCCAGACATATGTGGTCTATAAATACACAGAATTAAAATAACCAATTTACTTCTGTCAAATTCACTTACGATTTGCATTTCGCTAAGAGAAAACAATTAAAATGTCATCACGAAATGCTCTTAATTCAATAGTTTTAATTAAAAAAATGCCATCTTGAAGTATTTGGAATTTTTTTCAGGATAGGGAGAAAGTATTCTTGAATTTTTCCTTCAAGTCAATATTCTGAAAATAATGAGTAAGCGACTTAAATTAGTTGAAGAGGAATTTAGTGAAAGTTATTAAAAAAAGGAAAATATACACTTCTTGTAAGAAATCATTATAACAATGCATTGTTTTCATGTTTAATTAACTTTACAAAATTGACTCTATACAAACTAGCATATAGCCCGTCATATAACGAGAACAGTAAAATTTTTAATTTTCCAGAACTGTAAAGTACCCTATGAGGAAGGTAAAACAATGGTTTAATTTTTTTTGGCTGAGAATTATCTTGCAACAAAAATAATCAATGATTAAATTTTAAATTATCACATGCGTACCCAATTTATTATTTAAGCCAAATATAAAAGAAAACTATTTACGTAATATCTAAGTTCAGTGATAAAACGTATGGAAACAATGCAGACGATATTTAAATAATTTAAAATAATAAATGTTTAAATGAGAGGGTTAAAGGTATGACGCCATAGTGATTGAAAAATGTTATTTTTACCTATTTATTTTGCAATGATAAATTAATAGGGGTTGAAATAATGGCATTAAACGCTCGAAAAGGGGGGAGGGGTGAATTTCGGAAGTTTTAAAGACGACAGACTTTTTCGTTGTCATACGAAGCCTATTTATACCAATTTATTTTAGAATCGGATCGAAAGTTTAGGAGAAGATAAACTTTACTAGCACTGAATTTTGCTAACCCTAACTCATCAAGAATTCAATATGGCTGCCTCTATCCGGGTCAAATTACTTCATGAACTCGAAGACAGACGGACAAATTACTCAGGCTACTATTATACGGGGAATTTGGATTTTAGATAATTTAAAATTTAAATGTTTGAGAAAAATTTATGGCTGTGATACACTTATTAAAGAAGGATATTTTACATTAAATAAACAAAAATAATTATAGATTATAGCTTAAGTCAATAACACATGCATATATAATCTAAAGAGGTCAGCTATAAAAGATTATGTATCGTTATGTATCGAATATTAAATAAAATTTTAAAATAAAAAACAAAACAAAATCAACCAACACTTTTGCATTTTGAAATATATGAAAATATTTATTAAGTAGAAATTATTTAATATAGAATTAATTCAAAACTGGATGTGTAATTAACTATGCAATTAATAACAATTTCATAGACTTTACATTTAATCTTTCTTTAAGAGATTGTGCGATTTTTATAAAACAAAAAGAAAAAAAATTTCAAAGATTATTATTTTTTTAATACTCTTACTAGTTATACTCTTCTTTTAATAAACTATTATAAGAGTGCATTGTTTTAACTTTACAAAACTGATTCTATACAAATTTGGATTTTAGAATAAATAATTTAAATTGTAATGTCTGAGAAAAATATATGGCTGTAATACACTAATTAAAGAAATATTTCTTTAGATTAAATGAATAAACATAATTATAGATTACAGTTTTCGTAAATGATATATACATACATAATCTCAAGAAGTAAGCTATAAAAGATTACATTTTTACACTGTCTACATACGTGACGTTATGTATCCGATACTGAATAAAATTTTTAAAAGAAATAACAACAAAAATCACCCAACACTTTTTCATTCTGAAATATATATATATATATGTATGCATATGTATATATATATATATATATATATATATATATATATATATATATATATATATATATATATATATATATATATATATATATGTATATATATATATATATATATATATATATATATATATATATATATATATATATATATATATATATATATATATATATATATATATGTATATATATATATATATATATATATATATATATATATATATATATATATATATATATATATATATATATATTATATATTATATATATATATATATATATATATATATATATATATATATACATATATATATATGTATATATATATATATATATATATATATATATATATATATATATATATATATATATATATATATATATATATATATATATATATATATAATATATATATATATATATATATATATATATATATATATATATATATATATATATATATATATATATGTGTATATATATACATATGTATGTATATGTATATATATATATGTGTATATATATATGTATATGTATATATATATGTATATGTATATATATATATTTATGTATATGTGTATATATGTATATATATACATGCATATATATATACATATATATATATGTATGTATGTATATATGTATATATGTATATATATATATATATATATATATATATATATATATATATACGTGTGTGTAAATAAATATATATGTAAATAAATACATACATATAACCCATATCAAAATAAAAAAATATTGAATGCAACAATGTATCATTTTTAAGATGTAAAAAATAGCTGAAAAAGTTTAAAACAAAAAGTAAAAATTTATTAGGCATTTGCATGTTTTTATACCAGCATAAAAAGTGTATTTCATCACTGTAGTGAATTGCTTTGTACAGAAATTATCTTGATGTAAAGAATTTTAAAATACATTTGCAAAAAATGTACAAAATGCGTCACCATATTTTTTTAAAAATTTAATACATTTTATTTTATTTAATAATAATTACGTACAACCAATTAAATAATAAATAAAAATTTGATATTAGATTTATACTTACGGTCGGAATTCTGCGTATAAATTGTATTAACAGAGCAACAATTAACATAATCATGTTTTAAAGCTCTCCGAAAATGAAAATTGTTTTTTGAAAGTTTCAATTTGTAACACTTTAATGAAATAGATTG
>CM063505.1:107124907-107229907 GCA_032207245.1 Pardosa pseudoannulata | reverse complement strand
TAACGGTGAAATTTGTTTCATAGACTTATTTTCTTTAGATGATAATCCAACAAAATTCTATTACTTTCTATATTGAACTATTGTTAAACTAAATTACCTAAAATGTTTTCTGTGTTTTATAGCAGCAAATATATATATATATTTATATATATATATATATATGTATATATATATATATATATATATAAAGCAAATAAAATTAGCAAGTAAACTAAGTTTTTGTAAGTGACACTTAGTTTTGTTGCTGATAACTTTCAGTCTTGTAAATGTGTCTACTTATTATTACTTGATTTTTCATTTAATTGTATCAAATATAAGAAAATTAGTATTTTTCTTTTCTTGACTTTCTTGTATATGACATTCTTGTAGATGAAATTCATAACATGTGGTCAAAAATACTGATGCGTATCAAACTCGTAGCTAGGAAGATGGGAATGTGAAAGAGAAGGGAGTTAAAATCTTTTCTTAATAATTGGTAATTTTTAGATATATCATCAATATATTTAAAAACAGATTCATAATACAAACAGATAAACACTTCACTCAGGGTAACTGTTGGAAACATTTGCCAAGAGGACGAATAGCAATACATAGATAATTACACTTTAATTTTTGACATATATTACAATAAAATATACCCATATTAGTACTACTAATGTCTTTTCCTTTAGAATTGGCGTTTATGCTTTAAAGAGCTTAGGATTTTACAAATAGCTGCAATAGGTATATATTTTTATACTTAAATTTATTAATCTGATAACTTATAAATATAAAAATTTTTTATTATATGTATAATTTTATTATAAATACATAAAAATATTAAAGTCTTAGAAATTTGAAGGTGTGGCTTAATACCCTTCACCAACAAACTCCACCCCCCCCATGGTTTTGACTTCGGTGTCTATGTATAGTGTGTAATACTAGACTCAAGACTCGAGTTGGTGTTACATGGGCACCTGTTTTTTTTTTCGGCAGCCGAAGACAGACACCCCGAGAGAGGGTGGACAAGCCCTGTTCCAGGGAGGTAAAAGTTCAACAGGAGGGGGCGAGGAATGCCACCCCCACCCGCTCCAGTGGCGGAGAAGGATATCTTTCACAAAGAGGCGAAAGCTTAACCAAGAGGGGAGATTCCACCCCGGCCCTCACGAACAGAGGGGGGAGATGCTCGCTCGTAACGACGGAGAACGGACATATTCTTCTGGAAAGAGCTGAGACCGAGAGAGGTGCTTTCCGCTCGGCACAATTTGTTTTTTTCGCGGTGGTAACACGTTGAGAGTACATATGTCTTAACAGAATTTGTAAATAAATGCTTAGTCAATGATTTAATCGTTTTGTACTTAATTGTCGGCCAGTTAAGCATATCAGCGAACCCAAGATACCTTCTCCAGTAACAATAGGAGCGCAGGTATAGAAAAGAGGCTTGCAGACATCAGAAAGTGCGGCCGGGGACGCGCGAGGTTCGACATAGTGTAATATACGATATTAAGCATTTAGGTCATAATAAAATAAACGCATGGAAAGAAAGGAAAGGTATGAAACCTAACATGATCATTGCACACATTTGAGTAAAATAAAACAACTTACGGTTGTGTCATAGCAACAATCAAGTTTCTTCTACTTTGTAGAGGTGAGTAACACTTAATAATCGAAGAAGAACTACGCAAGGAAAGCAAACTAAACAGGGCAACTGCAAAATATTAACTAAACTCTAATAAAAATCAGTTCTGTCACAGACCAAACAAATCTAATTTTTCAGTCAGACAAGTATAGAGTTATTGACAGATATATAACTAGACCAAAAAATATAATTTAACGTACTGAAGGAAGGCAATTTAGTATAAATATTAAGCATGCAGATTTTTAAAATCCACAGTCAAACAAGTTTAATAAACACTAGACAAATTCGGAGAACGTGTTAGTCAATGGTTGCATATCCAAATTAATGGATTTTATCTATCCATTGACATAGAATGAGCTTTGGCATAAATAGTTCGTGCAAACATTTATAAGTCTACTTCTTTACGTTAATTTATCACACGGACAGACAGACACACATACATACTTTATTCAAAAGATTTTATTTTATGATTTGTATAATCAAGTTGGTAAGAGTTCTATAAACAAGATATTCCTCAATATAAACACATCAGTTTTCTTTTTTTCGAGATTTAAGTATTTTTCTTGTTCGTATTAAATAAATTAATTTTTATTCAATTGAGATATTTTAGTCATGCTTATATTTAAAATTGTGTCAATTATGTGAAAAATATTACACCAAATAAATATTTTTTGCACAAATAATCATAGAAAATTTCCGAATTTTTTTTATAATTTTACAGTAAATAGTATTATTTAATAAACGATTTCTAAGTTTTTTGAGCAACACACCTATTTATTTTTTAATAATGTTCCCTTTGCTTACATTTTTATACATTTACCTTATAACTTTAAACTCTACGTTATAGTCTTTTTCGGCCATCGGAGTTCAGAAAAGTTTCGATAACATGTAAAATAAGATAAAACGATGCATTTAAAAATAAGTTTGAATCCAGCACATATTAAGGTAATGTTTTCTAGGTCACTTCAGTAGGATCTTTAATACTATGTCTCCCAGTAGACTTTAAAGCCTCTTAGTTGGAATTTCAGCAGGTTGATGCATTTACATGTCCCCAGTGGTTTAGCCCTAAAGTGAAAACAAAATAAACTACCTCCAGTTTCGATCGATATTCTCACTTGCCTTTCAACTTGTCAATTAGAAAAATTTCGTATTTCATCGTATTTTAGAAAGTCTTGGATTTCTTAAGAATGTTAATGCTCGATGCTAGACTACAAAAAAATTTGAAATCTTATTTTTTATATATAAACTTTTCAATAGAATTAAATTTGATTACTTAATGTTATTTTAATTTGAATTTCATATGGTAATATAAATCCATTAATATTATTAGTAAAAAAACATCATTATGTGTCAATTTTTCAATTTTTATTTTATTTATGCTAAATGTGTTTAAGGTTATAAAAATGTTAACTATTATCCAGATGATCAATTATTATAAAACTGGGTGACTTTAAAAGATGCATATTCAGAACGCTAGATATTCAAAAGTATTACACACGCAAATATGAGGAATGTGTATGAAAATAGTATACACTAAACATGTTTTCTACACACTCTGTAAATTGTTTTCGCTTTTTTGGTCACGCGTCACACGTCTACGTTTATGGATGTGTAGTATGAGTGTTTCTGTTGATTTCAGAACTTTTGACGCCTACCAGAATGAGACATTTCTCATTGGAACATTCAAGTACGTTGATGCATAAACAAGGTACATCTGTATAGCTGAATCTGAATTATCGTTTCATGCCTTTAGCATCGCAGATAATCTGAATAAACGTTTCGGGTGATAAAAACTTCTATATGAACGGTAGTTAGATCGGAAGCTATTTCGGGTCAAGCGTCACACGTCTAGGTTTATGGATAATATTGCGTATTTCTGAAACTATCTCTTGGTTTTAGGACTTTTGACTTCTTCTAGAATGGGACAGCCCTGATTGAAACATTCAAGTTCTTCGATGCATAAACAACGTACATCTGCATAGATGAATCAGACGCATCGCTTCATGCCTTTCGAATCGGATATAATCTGAATAAACATTTCGGGTGCAAAAACTTCCATAAGGGTGGTAGTCAGATCCGAAGCTATTTGGGGTCACGCGTCACACATCTAGGTTTATTAATAATTATTGAGTGTTTCTGCAAATTGCTGTTGGTTTTGGGACTTTTGGCTTCTACCAGAATGGGACTTTCCTCATTGAAACATTCAAGTTCGTCGATGCATAAACAACGTACATATTCTTAGCTGAATCTGACGCATCGCTTCATGCCTTTAGCATCGCAGATAATGTGAATAAACGTTTCGGGTGCTAAAAACTTCCATAAGAGCGGTAGTTAGATCTCAAGCTAGTTCGGGTCACAAATCCCACGTCTAGGTTTATGGATAATTAGTGCGTGTGTCTGCAACTAGCTCTTGGTTTTAGGACTTTTGACTTTTACCAGACTGGCACTTCCCTCGTTGAAACATTCAAGTTCGTCGATGCATAAACAACGTACATCTGCATAGATGAATCAGACGCATTGCTTCATGCCTTTCGCATCGGATATAATCTGAATAAACATTTCGGGTGCAAAAACTTCCATAAGGGTGGTAGTCAGATCCGAAGCTATTTGGGGTCACGCGTCACACGTCTAGGTTTATTAATAATTATTGAGTGTTTCTGCAAATTGCTGTTGGTTTTGGGACTTTTGGCTTCTACCAGAATGGGACCTTCCTCATTGAAACATTCAAGTTCGTCGATGCATAAACAACGTACATATTCTTAGCTGAATCTGACGCATCGCTTCATGCCTTTAGCATCGCAGATAATGTGAATAAACGTTTCGGGTGCTAAAAACTTCCATAAGAGCGGTAGTTAGATCTCAAGCTAGTTCGGGTCACAAATCCCACGTCTAGGTTTATGGATAATTAGTGCGTGTGTCTGCAACTAGCTCTTGGTTTTAGGACTTTTGACTTTTACCAGACTGGCACTTCCCTCGTTGAAACATTCAAGTTCGTCGATGCATAAACAACGTACATCTGCATAGATGAATCAGACGCATTGCTTCATGCCTTTCGCATCGGATATAATCTGAATAAACATTTCGGGTGCAAAAACTTCCATAAGGGTGGTAGTCAGATCCGAAGCTATTTGGGGTCACGCGTCACACGTCTAGGTTTATTAATAATTATTGAGTGTTTCTGCAAATTGCTGTTGGTTTTGGGACTTTTGGCTTCTACCAGAATGGGACCTTCCTCATTGAAACATTCAAGTTCGTCGATGCATAAACAACGTACATATTCTTAGCTGAATCTGACGCATCGCTTCATGCCTTTAGCATCGCAGATAATGTGAATAAACGTTTCGGGTGCTAAAAACTTCCATAAGAGCGGTAGTTAGATCTCAAGCTAGTTCGGGTCACAAATCCCACGTCTAGGTTTATGGATAATTAGTGCGTGTGTCTGCAACTAGCTCTTGGTTTTAGGACTTTTGACTTTTACCAGACTGGCACTTCCCTCGTTGAAACATTCAAGTTCGTCGATGCATAAACAACGTACATCTGCATAGATGAATCAGACGCATTGCTTCATGCCTTTCGCATCGGATATAATCTGAATAAACGTTTCGGGTGCTAAAAACTTCCATAAGGGTGATAGTCAGGTCCGAAGCAATTTGAGAGGAGGCGTTAAGGCAGTCGGACAATGACTATCTACCTATAAAGAAAATTAATAGCGTACTTTACAAATATCTACAGTTCCCAGGGTAATCATTTTATCTAGCTATTTGAAATTTTCATCTTTTCGTTACCATGTGTAATAATGATTGAAGATTTAATTTAGCACTATGCATACCTATTTCAGTTTAATGTTGTCGATTATATCACTTGACAGCTTTTCAGGCTGAGTTTCAAGAGCAGTTCTAGGATATTAAAGGCATAAATTACAGTCGAGGTGGACTGTAGCTCTTTAATTTAATAGAATAATATTGCATTAAATAGTTTGAAATCCCAACCACGAGCAACCATTTGGCCACTTCTATTCTAAACAACAAAATATTTTAATCACAATTTCTTCCTCAGATTTTACTGAATTTGCAACAAGGTAATTTGTCGCAACGTCTCGAACTACTATAATGCCCTTCCCATTCATTTTCATGTTTACAACAGCCAATAGACAAACAATAATCTGCCCTTCCTCGTGAAACTAAAGCCAGAATTGTCATAATTTGAGAATCTGCCCTACTGCGTGAAATCGAACAGTAGTTGATGTTCAGTACAATTAACTATTATAGGAGTTGAGTTTTTTCCTTTGTAAAGAGTTGGGGTTTAGAAAAAGTTAAGAATCTTCATCCCATATATAATAATAGCCTAAGTTTATCTGCCCGTCTGTCCTCGAATGTATTAAGCGATTAGAATGGATAGATGCATTTGATGAGTTAGGGTTGGTAAAATTCAAAGCGAGTAAAGTTTATCTTCTCCTAAACTATCAATCCGATTCCAAAATAAATTGGTATAAATATGCTTCATATCACAGCAAAAAATACTATCCTCTTTAAAACGTTCGAAATTCACACCTTCCTACCATTATATCAAGCCCAATTTAAGAGCAGGCGATTAAATTTATCAATTTATTACCTAATAAATAGAAAAAAAACATTTTTTCTGGCATTATGACTTCATTCCTTTAACCATTTCATTTAATCATTTCTTATTTTAAATGATTTAAATATCGTCTGTATTATTTTCATACGTTTTATCACTGATCTGAGCTATTACATAAATATTTTTCTTTTATATTTGGCTTAAGTATTAGATTACGTATATATGTGATAATTTTAAATTTAATCATCAATTATTTTTTGTTGCAAGACAATTCTCAGCCGAAAATTAAACCAGTTTTTTTCCTGCCTCATAGTGTACTTTACAATTCTGGAAAATTAAAAATTTTACTGATCCCGTGATATGATGGGCTATATGCTATTTTATATCATATTTCTATAAAATATCAGATATATCTCTCAGAGCGAACATTTAAAAACATAAAATATAAATATTTTCTAGTACTTAAAATTATCACAGTAACAACACAACAAATTTATTCACAATCATTACCTAGAATATATAGTGTTATAGATTGTATTTGAATAATATGAAAGTTACTATCATTACTGTAGCTTGAAGCTATTCATGACTCGATATGATAAGCGAAATATATTAAATCCATGAATTGCAAGTTGGTTGGGAAACGATCAGAATTATCTATGAAATCGGGCGTACATGCACTGAAGTCTGGAGGCTAAAGAATAGATCAGTCTCAACAACCGCCATCTCCAGATATAATCATTTTAGTTGACTGGATACAGCAATATGAAAAATCCATTTTCAATACGAATTAACGAGATATTTAATGCTGTCTATCCTCGTGGATTTAAAATTTAAATGTTTAAATTATAATACGATTATGTGGAAATAATAATAAATAAATTTGAAAGAGATTAGATAAACTATCACGAAGTATAATAAATCTTTATTTCATATTATGAATCAGTCACGCGTTCAAAGATTTGAAAACGAGTGCAAGGATTGAAAAATATTTTTAAAAAGTTACTGGTGCTGCCAAATTGCATTTTAAAATATATATATTTTATTTTTTTTACTGTCATATATATTTATCGTTATGAAATAGTCTTTTTTAAATGGGAATTAAAGAGGTACGTATTGTTCTTTATTTACATGAATTTAAAACATAAATATTTAAAGATTGGAAAATTTCTTGTTGATTTTAAATAAAAGACTATAAGATTAAATATTTTTAAGGAGTTAGTTTCGCAATAAATATTTGGAAATGGATTTATGAATTGATAATCTATTTGAAATGCTTTAAATTTGCAAAACTGTGTTTTTACTTAGAAATTATTCTTCATTTTACTGTGGTTTATTTATTAATAATAGGAATAATCTAGTTTTAATGGGAAAATCTTAGATGCTTAAGGATCTGCAATTTCATGAATTTATAATTAATATTTAAAATTTGATATAATTATGCAACAATATTTCTAAAATCATGGAATAAGATAAAATACTTCCAATGCTTTGAAAATAAATGCAACAAAAGTCAACCTTTCTAATAAACTATTGATTGTGCCAAACTGTGTTTTATAATAAAAGTATTTTATTTTTCTATTGTCCTATATATTTATCGTTATGAAAAGAAACCGTTTTGAATAGGAATTAGAGATTACATATTGCTCCTTATTTTCATAAGTTTAAAATATAAATAAATACAATTTTAAATACAAATAATAAATAAATTGTAAATATTATTGTTGAAAGTAAATAGAAAAGAAATAGACTGAATATTTTGTTTTAGCAATCAGTTCTTACATAAAGATTTAAAAATAGATTGAATGTTTTGACTGTAAATGCAACAATTGAAAATAGCTTTCAAGTATATTTTAATATATGACTTAGATTTTCAAAAAAAAAAAATCTCACAATTATTTACTCAGATAAATGCCGTTTAAAAGTTATAAATATTTCCCAGTTATTTATGCTACAAGTTTATCAGAAACATTTATTTTACTTTTTCGTATGTAGACCTTCACCTAGATGCATAATATCTCGAAACTATTCTGGAAAGTGTAGTTTAATAATTTTCTTTACATGACTAAAGTAATTAATTGCTTCATCGTATAACTCAGTATTTTGTTAGATATTTGAATGAATGTCTAAACTCCAAATTGGTTATGGCATTAGTAGCCTCTCTGTATATATATATCTTTCTGTCTCTCTATATAAGTGTGTGTATACATATATATGCAATGAAACATTCTCGATGGATGGTTGTAGTCATGGCCATAAAACTGATACAGTTTTAGCTAAAGATTTATTAAGATAATATATATATATATATATATATATATATATATATATATATATATATATATATATATATATATATATATGTATATATATATATATGTATATATATATATTATATATATATATATATATATATATATATATATATATATATATATATATATATATATATATATATATGTGTATATATATATATATATATATATATATATAATATATATATATATATATATATATATATATATATATATATATATATATATATATATATATATATATATATATTTATATATATATATGTATAATATATATATATATATATATATATATATATATATATATATATATATATATATGTATGTATGTATTATGTAATTTATGTGTATCAGATTATTAAACGAAATATACGTTTCAAAAGAATATAACAATAAAATATTTTGCATTGAATTGAATCACAGATCATTATATTTCATATGCAAATTTCTAAATAATTTAAGCCTGAGAAATAACAATATTTGTGGTCTTGGAATGTGTAAAGAAATGACATTATTTTAAACCCAACTACTGGACTAGAGCTTTTTACTTGAGATAAAAGAAGGAATGCGGGAAAGATAAGTAAGCCATACTTTCCTCAACTTTCAATGCCTGTCATAGAAACAATAATTGATGACACGATTATAGTGATAATTATTCCGAACACGAATAGTTTTCTCTTAGTATATGAAATTTTGACATAATCCTCATGATAAAGATTGAAGGGTATCGGCTTTCGTATTCTTAATATCTCCGACTAAAGGCTTATGGTAATAAACGATAGTATAATATTAACGTTAGAATTACAATGCGCCTTGTTTTGGGGGTCATTTTTAAGCATGTGATCAAAGACGTCTTAATTCATTAGTTCATCAGCATATTAACATATACTGATTAAAAAATCAATTATGACGAGTTATGTTTACAAAATTTATTCATAAAATATTTATTATTCATTGTAAACAAACTCACTACTACTCCTGTTTAGCAAATAGGAAGTTAAACGTACGTTGTAGTTTTACTCCAATTATACCAGAATTATATTAAGTACCCTCAGAGAGTAGCCTACCCTATTTGGTGTACGGATTCCAAGTGCTACCCTGGGAAATAGTCTACCCCGGACTCAAAGGCTAATAAGAATTAAAAATTAAAAATTAATAAATAAAACCCTTATACAGGGTGTTTCAAAAGGTCCTGCCAAGAGTAATGTAAGCAAAATTTTAATGGTTTACGAAAGCAAAGTAATACAAGTAAAGTTTAGAGTGAAAACTTACAACTGTTACAAAAAAAGAGAAAACATACAAAAGGTTCGAAATGATACTTTAGCAATTAAAATATTAAAAGCAATATCTACTGAAGGGGTGTGTGGTTTTATATAATCTATCTGAATAAAATAATGAAATATTTTTTGCTTAAATCGGAAGAAAATGCAGGGAAATAAGAAATTTGTAAAATTGTTGTACTTCAAACAGATTCTTCGAATGCTGTAAAGGTATACAGACTCGAGTGTGAGCCGCGGTATCTCAGTCGGCAAAGGCAACAATCTCGTAACTGACAGGTTGCGGGTTTGGAGCCGTCTTAAGATACACCGTGTTGTTTAAAGGTGATTGGGGCACGTGAAATGTGTTCGTGGTCACAATATCCTCCAAGTTGTCACTCGATACCTCTAGGGGTGGCAAGCCAAGCTTCTGCTTGATCCCTGCTTCACAATTACGAGGACCCACTTGAGCGAAGTCGTTCTTTCACATTAACGGTACTCACTAAAACAAAAGCGCAACATTTTGCCTTAATATGAGTATCATATGGCTCAATCGTGCTTGGTTTGTCCAAATAGCATCAGAAGCAACAACAACAGACTAGAATTCATACAACTTTAGGCATTTATTTTACCTTAATTTAGTTTTACATTTATTTTTACCATAAATACTTCAAGCTTTATACTTTTAAGTTTTGCATTTTAAGTTATATATTTTAAGAGCTAGAATTTTACAGCTTACTACTGATTCGACATGGAAACACAATTAATACGAGTGCGAAGTTTGTCTAAGCACCATTTTCAGAAGAGACATGAGTATGAAAATGCTATCCTACTTCAAACGCTTGGTCCCGTCTTCACAATTACGAGGACCCACTTGAGCAAAATCGTTCTTTAACGGTTCTCACTAAAACGAAAGACGCATCCTTTTGCCTTAATACGAGTATCATATGGCTCAATCGTGCTTGGTTTGTCCAAGTAGCATCAGAAACAACAACAGCAGACTAGAATTCATACAACTTTAGGCATTTATTTTACTTTAATTTAGTTTTACATTTATTTTTACCATAAATACTTCAAGCTTTATACTTTTAAGTTTTATATTTTAAGAGCTAGAATTGTACAGCTTACTACTGATTCGACATGGAAACACAATTAAAACGAGTGCACAGTTTGTTTAAGCACTATTTTCAAAATAGACATGAGTATGAAAATGCTATCCTACTTCAAACACTTGGTCCCGTCTTCACAAATACGAGGACCCACTTGAGCAAAATCGTTCTTTCACATTAACGGTACTCACTAAAACGAAAGACGCATCCTTTTGCCTTAATACCAGTATTAAATGGCTCAATCGTGCTTATTTTGTCCAAGTAGCACCAGAAACAACAACAGCAGACTAGAATTCATACAACTTTAGGCATTTATTTTACCTTAATTTAGTTTTACATTTATTTTTACCATAAATACTTCAAGCTTTATGCTTTTACGTTTTATATTTTAAGAGCGAGAATTTTACAGCTTACTACTGATTCGACATGGAAACACAATTAACACGAGTGCACAGTTTGTCTGAGCACCATTTTCAAAATAGACATGAGTAGGAAAATGCTATCCTACTTCTAACGCTCATTCCAATACCTTTATGCAGAGCAATATAAATATATAATAAAGGCGGGACTGAGAAAACGGCATTGGTAAAATTACCGGGCGTTGGCTAAGATAGTTTTTATAAGCATAAACTAGCGTAGATTAAACGTGAAATGCTTCACTGGTTGTGGAATATTAGAGATGTCAGTGCAATCTTTTTAGGAGGAAAACAGAATAAAAATAATTAATATGACATCTATGAAATATATATAGAACTGAATGTGCCTAAAAACTAAATAGAAATCATCACACCATATGTACAAATTGGATTTACGTTTGTTTCTACAAGATAAATTTTAATCATAAAGAAATACTCAAGATTTTAGTATTGTACTTGAATACAAGTAACATCGGTTAAAAGTGAAGAGGACTTTCAAAATTAATTTACTTTGTATATGACATGTACTGATGTACTTGAAATTTAAAACTTCAAATTTCTGATGTACTTGAAATTTTAATATATTACATTTTCAAGGAAATTCTCAATTTTTAAGTTATTAATTATTATTTGATTAAGAACCCATATTGAAAATATTCCAAGCGCATTCATTCACACACAGTATGGTTGTTTTATTTATAGAATAGATATTGGGCTATAGAATAAAACTATTACAAGCTTTCGCTAAAGATTTAGTTTAAATAAACGTACTTAAAGTAATGATTGTTTTATTTTCTCTAAAAAAGTTAGACTTTGGATTTTTGAAATATATTAGTTCCAAGTATTTTTAATTATACAATATTAGGAAAATTTTCAATGAATTGCAAATGTATATAACTGTTAGAAATGTATCTGGAGTGCCTCATTTACTTTTAATATTCGAAATATTGCAAGCAAACATTAAAAACAAGTTGCTTAAGGTATCTATACATCTTCCAAAGTGATTTTTTGAAATTTTTGAAATTTTTATTTTCAAAAGAAATTTTATGATGAAACACAACTTATAACTATGAAAAATTTATATTATATAATTTTTGAATTGTATATTTATATTTTATAGAGAAAAATAAGGTAAATTTTGCCCTAAAATTAGGCATTACGCAAAACATGATAACTCCAAATTAAATCATGTTATCACTGCTTTGTAAATTTTAAAAATTTTCTAATTATGTATTTCAAGGATGAATTATAATCATGGTAATGACAAATATATTTGTGAAGTTATAGGAAATCGAGTACAACAGCATTGAAAATTTCTCAAAATTTTCATGCAAGTCATACATTAAAGGGTTGTAAACCCTCAAAAAATTAATCTGGAACCATAATTGTGGTCTATTACCTGGATATATATTTATATAACACACACTTAAAATATTTAAGCATTTTACTAAAAGTTCTTTAGTTATTGTGTACTACAAAATATATAAATTTTGAAAAATACGTGAAAAACAACTTCATATATTAAAAAAAAATCCCATAGTGATTTTTAGTAATATTTCTTTTGTAATATAAGTCGCTGTAGTTGAATCGATATAAAGCTATTTCGTAACCGGAGAATTCTGAGATCGAGGCTCGAGTCGACCGTAGATCCAAGGCTTCATTAGTGGTTGTATAGGCACGTAAAATAAATTTATGATCTCAGTGTCCTCCAAGTTCTTAAATTATACCTCTGGAGGTGGCATGCCAAAACTTTGAATGTTCTGCTAGGTACCTGTTTCAAAATTAGGAAGACCCACTTGAGCAAAGTCGATCTTTCACCCTGGTAATGCTCTTCAAACGGAAGACGATCCCCTTCGCCTTATTTAGAGTAGCATTTGTGTTATATGCTTGTCCCTGGAGGTGGCATGCTAAGCCTTTGAATGTTCTGCTTGGTACATGCTTCAAACTTACGAGAATGCACTTGAGCAAAGTCTTTCTTTCACACTGGCAGTGCTCTTTAAACGGCGGACGCGCTCCTTCGTCTTAGTTCGAGTAGCATTTGAATTATATGCTTGGTAATGGTCAAGTAGCATTAAAAACTCTAAAACAATAGCAGTTGTTTATACTGATTTATCCTGAATAGAGTGCAAAATATGTATGTTAGATATACCCTTGATCTTCCTAACATAAATTATAAGAGTAAATTGTTCTATATGTTTAACAATAAGTTAAAACAAATTTCAAAATAATTCAAGTTTAACAAATTATAGGTAGATTAATAAAATTGTGACAAACCAACTACTTACAAGGAAGTTTAATAGACATGAGAAGTGTTTTGTAAATTAAATAAAATTTCCGTACTTTAAATCAGGAAATGCTTTCAAATCTTATTAAATCTTTACACCTGTCTATATGGAATTATTGTGAGCATGACTATATTAAACATATAATAGAAATACCTATATTCATTCGCCAATGACTTGACTCAAACTGTATTGTGTAGAATTAACAGATTAACATAAGAAAAAATACAGTTTATTAAAATAATACATAAGCTTAATACTGCTTGAATGCAACTTAAGGTATTATAAGACTTATATACGGCTGTATTATACACGTAACAGAAACAACGATGTTTATTCGCCCATGGCTTGAACTGCTCTGTGGAGAATTTATAGATTAATATACGAAAAAATATTTGATTAAAAGTATTATACGAAATTCCACTTAGCGAAGCACGGGCACATTTTCTAGTATTCATTAAAATGTGATATATCACTTTATGATGAATAATATTGCTGAATGAAGCAATATTGAAATTTTAGGTATATCTCGTCTAATTGAAGATTCACTAGAGCCTTCAATAACCAACCGCAACTTTCTTTTTAGCTATGCATATTTTTTATTTGTTGCAAATAATGTTTTTAATTCTGTAGTTGTAAATGCATGACTAGGTTGAAATCTACTTTTTAATTAATGTCTTCGCATGATTATCCAGATTATGAAATCTACTTGTTAATTAATTTCTGTACATGATTACCGAGATTATGATAGCAGTGCTAGACACATAAAATTAGACGACAGGAAAAAAGCAAAACGAAAAAATAGACAATGAAATTGCAAAAGCAATTTATAAAAAAGTAAATAATTTAAAAAGAAACAGTATGGAACATACGTGCTTGGAAAATAAAAGATGCATTTTATCTTAACTTTTTTTTTCTTTGAAACAGATTGCGCCTCATTTAGGTAATGACATTAAATGCTATTATCTAAATTAGAGAATAATTTACTAAAAGTAAAGCAAACTTTTAAAGGATTTCTAATTGATGCGAGTAACGAATTAGAGATTATTTTTCGGTGAAAAGAACCAGATTCATATTCTAAAGAAGCAAATAATCAAGTGTCTTAAAAAATTTAAAAAAATTTTTAAGTGTAATGTTTTTGTTTTTTTTCATAGAATGGTAAGGTTGTTAGAAAAAAATTAGACACTTAATATAAGATAAATGATTTCTTTACTATATTAAAAATCACAAATAATTTGTTGCTATGTTCACCCCAAACTGCGGTAGATTTTCATGTTGGAATTGTTAAATTTGTTGAATTAATTAACTTCGTTTTTAAATTAAAATATACTGAAAACACTTTGTCGTCAATGATTATACCTTGATTAAACTTTAATCCTTGACTTTATGTTTATTTCTACTTTATTTTCTAAGTAAAATCCTTTTTTCCTTAAATTCATTAATTATTTTCCAGGATTCAAGTTTAAAACTACTTCATTTGGTTTACTTTGCACCTTGTAATTCAATATCATGCATATTTTTTCTCAATTTTTTTCTAATAGTCTTATATTTCTTTGGCTGTTTATTGTTAGCTGAACAATTGTTAAATTTGTTGGATTAATTATCTTCGTTTTTAAATTAAAATATACTGAAAACATCTTGTCGTCAATGATTATACCTTCATTTTTTTATATTTTAAACTTTATGTTTATGTATACTTTTACTTTCTAAGTAAAACCCTTTTTTTTCTTAATTTCATTAATTATTTTCCAGAATTTAAATTTAAAACTACTTCATTTGGTTCATTTTGCACGTTATAATTCAATTTCATGCATATTTTTTCTCAATTGTTTTGCTATTAAACTTACATTTCTTTGACTGTTTATTGTTAGCGAAACAATTTTTAAATTTATTGAATTAACTATCTTCGTATTTAAATTAAAATATATGGAAAACATTTTGTCGTCAATAATCATACCTTCATTTTTTTACTTTAAATTTTATGTTTATTTCTACTTTACTTTCTAAGTAAAACCCTTTTTTCCTTAAATTCATTAATTATTTTCCAGGATTCTAATTTAAAACTACTTCATTTGGTTTACTTTGCATCTTATAATTCAATTTTATGCATATTTTTTCTCAATTTTTTGCTAATAGGTTTACATTTCTTTGGATGTTTATTGTTAGCGGAACAATTGTTAAATTTGTTGAATTAATTATCTTCGTTTTTAAATTAAAATATATTGAAAACATTTTGTAGTCAATGATTATGCCTTAATTTTTTTTATACTTTAAACTTTATGTTTATTTCTACTTTACTTTCTAAGTAAAACCCTTTTTTTCTTAATTTTATTCATTATTTTCCAGAATTCAAATTTAAAACTACTTTATTTGGTTTATTTTGCATGTTATAATTCAATTTCATGCATATTTTTTCTCAATGTTTTTGCTAATAGTCTTACATTTCTTTGGCTGTTTATTGTTAGCGGAATATTTGTTATATTTGTTGAATTAATTATCTTCGTTTTTAAATTAAAATATATTGAAAACATTTTGTCGTCAATGATTATACCTTGATTTTTTTATACTTTAAACTTTATGTTTATTTCTACTTTACTTTCTAAGTAAAACCCCTTTTTCCTTAAATTCATTAATTATTTTCCAGGATTCAAGTTTATTTGGTTTACTTTGCACATTGTAATTTAATTTCATGCATATTTTTTCTCAATTTTTTCTAATAGTCTTATATTTCTTTGGCTGTTTATTGTTAGCGGAACAATTGTTAAATTTGTTGAATAAATTATCTTCGTTTTTAAATTAAAATATATTGAAAACAATTTTTTCGTCAATGATTATACCTTCATTTCTTTATACTTTAAACTTTATGTTTATTTCTACTTTATTTTCTAAGTAAAATATTTTTTTGCCTTAAATTCATTAATTATTTTCCAGGATTCAAATTTAAAACTACTTCATTTGGTTTATTTTGCACGTTATAATTCAATTTCATGCATATCTTTTCTCAATATTTTTGCTAATAAGCTTACATTTCTTTGGCTGTTTATTTTTAGCGGAACAATTGTTAAATTTGTTGAATTAATTATCTTCGTTTCTAAATTAAAATATATTGAAAACATCTTGTCGTCAATGATTATACCTTCATTTGTTTTGTACTTTAAACTTTATGTTTATTTCTACTTTTACTTTCTAAGTAAAACCCTTTTTTTTTAATTTCATTAACTATTTTCCAGAATTCAAATTCAAAACTACTTCATTTGGTTTACTTTGCACGTTATAATTCAATTTCATGCATATTTTTTCTCAATTTTTTTGCTAATAGGCTTACATTTCATTGGCTGTTTATTGTTAGCGGAACAATTGTTAAATTTGTTCAATTAATTATCTTCGTTTTTAAATTAAAATATATTGAAAACATTTTGTCGTCAATAATTATACCTTCATTTTTTAACTTTAAACTTTATGTTTATTTCTACTTTACTTTCTAAGTAAAACCATTTTTTTCTTAAATTCATTAATTATTTTCCAGGATTCAAATTTAAAACTACTTCATTTGGTTTACTTTGCACGTTGTAATTCAATTTCATGCATATTTTTTCTCAATTTTTTTGCTAATAGGCTTACATTTCTTTGTCTGTTTATTGTTAGCGGAAAAATTGTTAAATTTGTTGAATTAATTATCCCCGTTTTTAAATTAAAATATATTGAAAACATTTTGTCGTCAATGATTATACCTTTTTTTTATACTTTACACTTTATGTGTATTTCTACTTTACTTTCTAAAGAAGACCATTTTTTCCTTAAATTCATTAATTATTTTCCAGGATTCAAGTTTAAAACTACTTCATTTGGTTTACTTTGCAGGTTGTAATTCAATTTCATGCATATTTTTTCTCATTTATTTCGCTAATAGACTTAGATTTATTTGGCTGTTTATTGTTAGCGGAACAATTGTTAAATTTGTTGAATTAATTATCTTCGTTTTTAAATTAAAATATATTGAAAACAATTTTTTCGTCAATGATTATACCTCGATTTTTTATACTTTAAACTTTATGTTTATTTCTACTCTACTTTCTAAGTAAAACCCTTTTTTCCTTAAATTAACTAATTATTTTCCAGGATTCAAATTTAAAACTACTTCATTTAGTTTACTTTGCACGTTGTAATTCAATTTAATGCATATTTTTTCTCATTTTTTTCGCTAATAGGCTTACATTTCTTTGGCCGTTTATTGTTAGCGGAACAATTGTTAAATTTGTTGAATTAATTATCTTCGTTTTTAAATTAAAGTATATTGAAAACATTTTCTCGTCAATGATTATATCTTATTTTTTTTTATACTTTAAACTTTATATTTATTTCTACTTTACTTTCTAAGTAAAACCCCTTTTTTTAATTTCATTAATTATTTTCCAGAATTCATATTTAAAACTACTTTGTTTGGTTTACTTTGCACATTATAATTCAATTCCATGCATATTTTTTCTCTAATAGGCATACATTTTTTTGGCTGTTTATTGTTAACGGAAACGTTTTCTGAGTAGGAGAAGCGGTCATAAATTTTTTTTTATTTTTCATATGTTCTTCTTTTAAAGGAAATCTTCAATTCGTGCAGCATACATCTATTTTTTGGAATTCCCAATTGTTTTTGACCAACGTTCTATAAATTTGTAACCTACTCAGAATACAACTATATTTTCTTAATTTTGCTCAATAACTGTCATAATAAAATCTTACATGTAAAATACATCATTGTACTCATTAAAATAGTCTTTTGATTCATTTTAGAGAAACAAAATGCTAAATAAATATTAAAAAACATATTGGTAAAATTTAGAATAACTGCAAGATAAAATAAAAGTCTACTTAAATTCCCACTTTTGTTTTATCACATTCAAAACTTATAAGTCAAACACCTTTAAAATCTATTGCATAATTATTAAGTTAAATACTTTTAAAATCTTTTGCATAATTATTAAGTTAGAACAACTTTTAAAAAATATTTTTTTAATCATACGCTGAAAAAATAATATTGATCAAATATCATAAATATGTTATTAAAATACATTTAATATCAATCTTTTAAAAAGTCTGCTTTTTTTTAGATATTTGAATATAAAAAATATTCTCATTCTTCTATAAGTTAAAAAATCTCAAGACAATTAATAAACATAAATAAACCTTTACGAAATTTGTATTTTTAAACATTTCAACTGGTACTTTTTCCCTGGTATCTACTGAGATATTTAGTTTTCATTTAAACATTACAATGTTTGTTATTTAGAAAAGTGGTTTTTCAAGGAGTATTTAATTCTCTCAGTGAAGTTTAAAAATACGAGACTTCCTAACGACATCAGAAAAATACTTTATGTTTTAAAAATAAAATCTTTCACAACTATAAAAGATAGCACTATATCTTTATACGTTATTAAAAAACTTCACATATATAACTAAAATTTTAATTAAGCTAAAAATTTTAAAATATGAAAATAAAAATTTAATATTAAAATTAGAGAATTAAAAATGCAATTATAATAATTTAATTAAATACGGTTCACAAAATAACATAATTTACAAAAGAGGTATTCATTTACAACTTAAATTAAAATAATTATAAAATTACATGTTATAGAATTAATTAATAATACATAAATCCTTTCTATGTAATAGATTTAAAGTTCATGCAAATCAGTAATAAAGTATATTGAAATTGTAACTAATTATTCGTTAAAAATAACCTAAATGGATAATTATCTGAGTTTTTTTAAAATTATTTTATACACTATACAACTATGTACACACAAAAAAAAATTTATCAATTCAGTGGAATTTTTTAAAGCTTACGGACTGTGATATAACATGATTCGTATGAAAAATCTGTATTATTTCTTTCACATTTTTATTCTATTACATCAAGAGAGATATTTAAATAAAAGTTGAAATAAGTCTTAAACATCGCAAAAAAATCTGCATAATTTTAGTCATTAAAAATTGCTTGTTAACAATAACCTAAATATTTATTTATCTTAATAATTTAGATCTTTCTATAGATAAAATAAGCACAATTACAGAGGAAATCTTATGTATGAAGTCGATTGTTTTAAATCTTTTAGATCGTGATATAATATATTTGTCTTTATTATTTCTTACATGTTTTATTCTATTCAATTAAAATGAAGAACTTTATAAGAGATCAAGTAGGTGTTAAATTTCTTACATATTTTTATATACATTTTGAAGTAAAAAAATTAGCTGTTAACAATAAACTAAATGTGGGAATGATATTAATTCCTACTATATATAATGCAACTACATACACAAAAATAATCTAATTAGTCTAAAATTTTAAATTTACTAGTCTTGATATAACAGATTTTAAATTCTTATATATATATAATATTTGTAATTATTTAAGACAAAATAGTGTTAAATATCATAATAACAGGTATTTCAAACATGTGTTAAATATCTCATAATTAATTGTATAATTTTATTATTCCATCAAATCAGTAACCGTTTTAGCAAGCAGTAAGAAATCATTAAAAGGTAAGATTTATGTTAGACAAGAAATAAAATAAAGCTGATTTTGGAAATATACCAAACTCCTTAATTTGTGATCCTTTAAAAGTTTTGAACGACAAACAAAGCATTAACATTTTTAATTTTATATCACTCAACAAAGTAATTGAAAGCCTTCAAAATGTTTTATTTGTAAAGTTTTAATTATAGTGAAACATTACACAGGAGCTTGTTATTTTGCCTTGACTAAAGATGATTAATGGCGCAGTCATTATGAAAAAACTAATTACATTCTTATTCCTTCTAATAGGGTATTCGTAGAACAAGACCGAGATAATTAATTGTTCCTTCGAACGTATATACGGGAGCATTCGTACAGCAATTAGCTTATCGTGACATAATATTACATGCCAACTACCTCGCGCAGTTCAAATTACTGTAGATGGACACTTAACAGATGTAATTAACAATGTTATCTTCATATAAATATAGAGTGCATTAAATTGGCTTTATTAATAAAACAGAAACAATACGTGCATTATTAAAGAAAAGGAAAAAATAAGCTTAAACCCATAAATTCACCTTTGATTCCATATTCCAAAATCAAAAATATAATTCATTAAAATAACTGGAAATGTCGATATTTATATTGAAGTACAAAATTTCGTTTTAAATAATGTCACTTGTAAATTCTGAAACTAAGGAGATTAAAATAAATTGTTTGAAATTTTATTATAGTATTGTTTAATAATATTGTGTTCTATATAAAGTTAATATAAAATACATTGGCTTTACATTTAAATCAAATCTAAAAAAATGGTAATAACTTTTCTTTTGCATAGACCACTTTTTCCAGTTTTCTTCCTATTATATGTTTTAAATTCTTTCATAATAAATCTATAATAGAGATTAGAATAAAGGAGATTTGCTACAGTACTCAAATATCTTTTTTTTTATGTCTATTAGAAATCTGCAAAAACCGTTACTAATTGCAGATAGCTAGTAAACATGTCGAACAAAAGTTTCATAACATCTAACAAGTAAGGAATAATATGATTTTACTTTAAAATGTAGCTAAATTGTGGTAGTATATGTATTTCCATTTTTAATTACGCTGTTAAACTTAAAAATCAGTGCATCAATTTTTATTAGTGGTGAACAAACAAAACTAATAATGCTACTCAAATAATACTTTTTCAAGCTTTCACTCTGTTTTTATGAACCTGGAGAAAACATCATGATGTATTTCTAAAATCAAAATGTATACTTTACAGTAAAAATATATTTAAATCTTTCGTATATTCGAAAATGTAATTTTTAGTTTTAAAAGTATTTTTTTAATTTTAATAAATAATAGAGTATTTATAAACAATAAGTATCATTTGTTGAGGATTTATTTTATATTTAGCACATATGTACTTAATGCAAATTAAAGTGACATTAGAATTTTCAATACCTCAGGGAAATATATAATATAGCTAAGAATGGGGAGCAGAAAGTTTTCTTAATATATAACAACACATAATTGATATAATTCCTAACGCAACTACAATTAGATTATTTAATTTTAATAAATTTAAAGGCTTTTAAAACAAGCTTTTTAAAAATATTATAATTATTTTAAACATTCTTGGTGCATTTTTAAGCGTTATACATGTTAAGTGATGAATATTTATCTTACAGCTTGTAGAATAGAATTAATTTAATATTAATATATGTAACAGAAAATAGTTATAGTATTGCATACTTATAGGCATTTTGTAAAAGAAAAATAAATATTTTTAATTTTACTACTTTTTCTAATTTTAATACAAATTAATAAAATTAAGTTTAGTTCTAAACTCTAAATTGTGATCTAAAATTAAAAGTAACCATATTATGAAAAAATATTATGACATTTTGTCTTATTCTTATCTCTAAAATGAATGTTATAAATAAAAATTACCATATTAAGTGAAAAAATAGTACATGGTGTATTTTCAATAAAAGTTGTTTTTCAAACAATTAATAATTAATGACTTGATAAATATTTTGTGCTTCTTATTTTAAACCACTCTTAAATAAATGTCTTTCTAATAACATGGTGTATTTTCCTAAAATTTAAAGATTCACAGTGTGGCAATAACATAGCATTAACTTACCATTACTTCAATTTAAATATATATGTAAAAATATTATTTTACAATATAAATTAAACAACACTCTCTCAAGACGTTTTGTTAATTGTAACCTATCACTAAAATAAAAATAAGACTGTTGAAACAAGAGCTAAAATTGTATGAACTCTACTCTTAAAAATATGAAATAAATAAACAAATAGTGTTTTGAGAAATACAGAAGAATAATTTGATTAATGCGTTGAAGTAAATTTTAGGGAAAGGTATAAGTGACAAATCCCTTTTATAAATTTTAAAATTCATAATATTCATAACAACTGTTATTAAATATTCTTCTATGATATGTTTCCATTAAATTTTATGTTCTTTATAATATTCTGTTATGAAATTGTTTACATACGCAAATTAATTCCGTTAATATTTTATTATCAAAGTCAAATAATATTTTTAAATGGGACTTTTTGTGTAATTGTTTTGTTATTTTTAAAAACTTTCTTTGAGAAATAACATCTTTAATAAAAATTCTAAAACAATGCTAAGCAAATAATCCTAACATACATTATACTAAATCTGAGTTTTTCATTTTGAATTTAAGCTTTATTTAGGTCGTAAAAACTCAATTTAAATAAAGAGAGCTCAGAATATTTTATCAAAATTAAATGTACAGTAAAACATTCCACCCGCATAAACTATTCAAACTGTAAATAAATAATATTCAAAGATATTCAAAAGTTATTTTAAAGTTATAATTAATCAGAAATAGAAAACAAATTGAAAATTAATAACCAAGAAACATTTTTAAAAGTACTAAAAGTAAATAAAAAACACGAAATTTTAAACATATTTCTAAATTTATATTTTTTTAAACATTCTTGGTGCATTTTTAAGCGTCGTACATCTTAAGTAACGAATATTTATCTTACAGTTTGTGGGATAGAATTAATTTAATATTAATATATTTTAGATAATAATTCCAGCATTTCATACGTAATAAAGTGATTTAGGCAATTTTTAAAGGAATAATTAATATTTCTTTGAAAACATGCGAGTACCGTTCTCTACCATCTCTGCCAGTAGACTGGAGGAACTCTTTTCTTTCGAGGGATGGTGTGTAACAGAGCGCCCCTATTGTCGAATGCGCGCTTAGCGAGTTGAGTGTCCGAGAAGTGAGACGGCTTTAGTGGAGAAGTTAAGTGCTCCTAATGATTAACAAACTAAACAATACAACAAACAGATGAAAGCTTTCTTTGGTCGTTTCCCCTTTCGACTCTAGTAGGTTCGCACTCGGAAAAATATACTAAAAGTTAATTAAAAATTATTTGTGAAGTTTCGCATTAAATCGGATAATTAGTGAAAATGAAAATTAATAACTGAGTTGTTTTTTTCATAAAAAATGTGTAATTAAGCAGACATAAATATATATAAATGTTAAAAAATCTTCTTTTTTATGGAACGCTACTCATTTATTTCTCATTTATTTATAACCATAATTATTTTGCTTGAAAAATTAAATCTGCTTGAAAATTGAATCAGATATTAGTAATATATGTATGCATATATAGTTAAATCTTCGAAGTGAAATACTAATTAATTTTAAGGAATAGCGTAGGTGAGTTTACTTAAAAAATTAGTTTCGCCTCAAATGAGAATTGAGGTAATTTCTGTCAAAGTTTATTAGAAAATTATCAAGATATACTTATTTGTTTTTTTTTCTGCAATTATGTATCTTAAACTAATATAAATGTATAATAACCAAAATTTATTCTATTCGAGACTATTACTTCTTTATTTAAGAATGTAATTAATTCGAATGATTCAATTCAGATTGATTTAGAATAGTTATTAGTAATGATTAACAAACATACAAACTTCAAAGTAAAATAATAATTGTTTTTTGAATAAGGTTCGCCACTCAGAGAAGTAATGTGGCAGTAACAAATGTGTATTTTGCTTTAATAGATAATATTATCGAGGGTACATTAGATAATGTTTTTTTTATTAGGAAAAAATGATTATTAAGTTTTTGTCATAAAAAATGTGTATCGTAAGCAAACATAAATACTTATAAAGGTTAAAAAATCTGCTTTTTTATGGAATACTACTCGGTTATTTCTCATTCATTTATAACCATAATTATTTTTCTTGAAAAATTAAATCTGCTTGAAAATTGAATCAGATATTAGTAATATATGTATGCATATATAGTTAAATCTTCGAAGTGAAATACTAATTAATTTTAAGGAATAGCGTAGGTGAGTTACTTAAAAAAATAGTTTCGCGCTAACAAATGAGAATTGAGGTAATTTCTGTTCAAAGTTTATTAGAAAAATTATCTGAAGATATACTTATTTGTTTTTTTTCTGCACTATATGTATCTTAAACTAATATAAATGTATAATAACCAAAATTTATTCTATTTGTTTATAGACTATTACTTCTTTATTTAAGAAAGTAATTAATTCTGAATGATTCAATTCAGATTGATTTAAATTTGAATAGTTATTAGTAATACATTTATTCAAATATACTTTAAACTTCAAAGTAAAATAATAATTGTTTTTGAATGAATAAAGCAATTAGCCACTCAGAGAAGTAATGTGGCAGTAACAAATGTTTATTTCGCTTTGCTTAATCAGATAATATTAGCGAGGGTACATTCAGGGTATAAAGAGTGTTTTTTTAAGTAAAAATGAGAATTTTAAGTATATAACAATGCTTATTAAGACAAATATATATAAAGGTTAAAATATCTGCTCTTTTATCGAATACTACTTGTTCATATATAAACATAACTAATTTATTACTAAATTTAATCTGCTTGAAAATTGAATTGGTTATTAGTAATATTTATGTATATATAGTTAAATATTCAAAGTGAAATACTAATTAATATTAATGAATAGCGTAGGGGAGTTGCTTATAATAGTAGTAATTTCTATTCAATATTTATTAGAAAAATTTATCGCAAGATATACTGATTTTTTTCTGAAATATATGTATCTTAAACAAATATAAATGTATAATAACCAAAATTTATTCTATTCGTTTATAGACTATTACATGTTCATTTAATAATGTAACTAATTATGATTTTATTCATACTGATTTAAATTGGAATAGTTATTAGTATAATATTTATTCAAATATAGTTTAAATTTCAAAGTAAAATAATGGTTGTTTTGAATGAATAAAGAAGTTAGCCACTCAGAAAGGTAATGCGGCACTAACAAATGTGTATTTATGAGAATTTTCCCTTTGCTTAATCAGATAACTATTAGCGAGGGTACAATCAGGGTATAAGGAGTCTTTCTTTTAGTAAAAAATGAGTATTTTAAGTGTGTAACAATGCTTATTAAGATAAAATTGTATTCTAATTATTTATAGACCAATAAACGTTCATCTATGACTATACTTAATTTGAGTTTAAAAAAATCTGCTTGAAATTTCAATAGGTTACTAGCATTATATGCAAATATTCGACTACTACTGTTTTGTCTATAACTATAATTAATTTGAATTCAAAACAATTCTGCTTGAAATTTAAATACGTTATTAGAATGATATGCATATATATATATATATATATATATATATATATATATATATATATATATATATATATATATATATATATATATATATATATATATATATATATATATATATAACGTCGAAGTAAAATGATTATTATTTTCGAATAAATAGAGAAGTGAAGTCACGCATAAAATTCTGATAACAAATACGTATTTATTAGAGAGTTCCACGATAAATCGGATATTTATTCAGAGTATACTGAGTTATTTCCTTAATAAAAAGTTTTCATATAAGCCATACTTAAACATTTAAAATGAAAATATTTTATCCTACACGTTTATAGGCTTTTTCTTGTTATTTGGGATCACTAAAATCCCTAATAGGCAATCAAAACTATAATTCTTTTGATTTCAATATATTTGAGCGAAATGAATTATTATCAAAATAATATTAATGCAAAAATAGCTAAAATATGATCAATTTTTAACATTTACCAATTTATAGTGTTTTACAGTATCTTTAAATAAAAATATTAGTGCGTTTTAATTTTGAATGACTTGAATTGTTTTTCTAAAAAAAATTATATAATGGGAAAAGTTAAAAATTATTAATATACAAAGAGCAAAATTTTAGTATATTTGTTTATTGACTATAACTATTACACTTATGACAACTAAAATCAATAATATACTGTAAAAAAATATAATTCATTTTTATTTTAACTATTTAGTCTTAAAGGAAAAGAGAATTTAAGTCATTAATACATTTTATATAGTGCTTTTAGGACATCTTTAAGGGAATTAAGCCTCACTAAATTATATATTTACTGGCGACGATAAATTCGATCTATTTTGAGTTATTTTCTGAATAAAAAATAATGCATCAAATTTAAAAATTTATTGTTTATCTTCTTCTAGTCGTTATTTTGACTAAATTAATTTTTATTTAAACCAATCCGTCTGCAATGTGGATATTTATTTAGTAGTACATTTTGGATATATAGTTAAAAGTAACTTCATTATCCCGTTTAACTGAATAGATGAGTTAGATAACTCATACTGTTAATCTTTAACAAATGTATATTTGAAATTAACCCTTAGGTAAATCTTGTTTTTTTTTCTACAAGCGTATTTTAATCAGTATATATGGAGAAGATGAATCGCAATGAGAATTTTATTATTACTGTGAAAATTGCATTATAAGCAATTTAGTTGTATAAAGATCAAAATTTTATTACTTTATTGACTATCATTTTTTATATCTGATGGAGAGCAGTACAGATTATCAAAATTATATATAATTACTTATATATAATTTACTGATTTCAGGGGAATGACCTTTACTTTAATCCTTAATTTGGCTAAGTCCGCTACACCGGGCATGTATATTTATAATTAATATATAACATAATTGTCAGTGTTTGCCACAGAGGACATTAATTACCTCAAAAATGGAAAATGATATATTTTTTTGTTTATTTTACAGAGATCCTAATGTTTATACAGTCATGGAAAAATAACAGAAATTGAAATTAAAAAAATATTTGAAAAAACATCTTGTCAAATTAAGGGTTAATTAAGGGTTAAGAATAATAGATGTGTTCGAGTCAAGATTAGTAAACTCATTAAACGACACATTGGGCTCCTTATTATGACAACGGAAAGAATATTTTAACTTATGTTCCACATGTACCTGATCATGTATTTCTTCTCCCGCTGTTGGAATGCGTTTGGCTTCTGCGTAAGGAAATATTTACTTCACCTCTTCTCGTTTACGACTTTTTGAAATTCCTGTTCTCTCTCTTGATCTAGCTCCCGGGTGGATAAAAAAATAAATAAATTGCAACAGACAGAGCTTTTTTCCATTTTCCATTTGAAATATTTCAGATATGTTGTCTATGTCTTGAAAATTTATTATTTAGGAATAATTTATTTTACATATTGGTTTGGTTTGGTTTGGAATGCTGTTGTCTACTTTTTGCAACACGAGAGCTAATGAGACCGGGACCTACAGCTTAAAGCCGATTCCGAACGACTACGAACATCCATGCCACTGTGGGATTTGAATCCACGGACTCCGTTACCGAACGCCAGCACCCTAACCAATCAGCCATCGTTCGGCAATTTATTTTGCAACATATAAAATAAAAGTTATGTAAACAATAAAATGAATCACAAAACATAACTTTCCTCTTATGTACTTAAAAACTTTTTTAAGCATTCCGTACTGAAAAAGTGTTGGTTTTCATTTAGTAGTTTTTGTCAAAGCACTTTAGGTCATTCAATTATTTAAAGATAAAATATTTCGTTTATGGGCTATATCTTTTACTTATCACTGCTTAAGCGATAATGCAGTATAAAAATTAATTTTGATTAAATTTTATTTAAATCAATTTGTTTATAAATTTGATAGATTACTATCACTACATTTTTAGAAAAGTTAATCAAATTTCAGAATAAAATATTCATTGTTTCTAAAAAGCCATTAATTTTACACTGGATCAAAAAAAAACTAATTCAAAATGCTGGAGGTAAATTCCAATTATTTATAATGATGTTATTTATATTTATCAACTAGTTTTAGATCTTGTAACAAAATTAATTTCGTTTTTGATAGGATGGGTCTAAGTAAAATATCTAGAGAAAAAGTGATAATTTGCAAATATTTTATTTTTCTTGTTTAAGATGTATTTGATAGTTTTTTTTTTAATATATAATGAGAAAGTTATGTATTTTGAAATATATTACTGTTAACTTACATTTACTCCTTTTTCAAATGTTATATGGTTAATAAATAGTCAAAAAAATTTCAATTTATGTAACAGTGATAAAAGAATCTAAGCAGTTTCAAATATTCGTGATGCTAAAATAAATTTGTTTTAATAAAATATTTAAACTTTTTATATTAGTAATAAATGTGCATATGTATAGATAACATTTATATTTACTACATGATGACGGATTGGAAAAAAAGACACTTTCTTTCCAAAAATATGAAAATTTATTATATTTTGATGTATTTTATGACACAACATTGAAAAGTTCTTCTTTATTTTACTTAAATTTTGTTTTGCTGAAGGTCTGCTTTCACACTAAAATGCTATCAATTTGCTGTTTGTTTTTAAATTTTGTTTTAATACTCAATACATTTATTAACACAGACATTTATTTCCACATATTTATCTGTTCATGGTGAGGGTGTCATATAATAAATGAATAGTAGGGCGCTGCTGTACCACAGCGTACCCATGGAAGCGAAATCCTCTGCTGGCATGAGTGTTCGTAGCCGTTCGGAAATGGATTTAAGCAGTATGTCCCGGACTCGTTTACCACCATAAAGCAAATTAGTAGACCAACTGCTCCAAATCAAACCAAACCAAATCATCAGTAGTGAATTCAATGTAATGAATTTTAAGCATTTATGCTTAGCGTTGCTTAAGAATAGTAAGAAATATTTAATAATTTATTTTAATATTTTGTCAGAAGAATTTTAACGCTGAAGTAAATGTAGATGGAATATATGATACAAATAATATTTCAAATTTCTAGTATCTACTATTAATTATAATTTAGTCATCTGGACAGACATTCTTATTTTAGATTTAGACTCATTCACATTTTTTACAAGTAAGTCAGAAATCCTAACGGAAAGCTATATTTATCAAAAAGCTTCGTTTTACAGCACTTTCATTTTACATATGATACATACTTCACTCTGCTTGAACAGAGGTGCACCCAAGAGCGAAGACAGAAAGAATGTTCTCACTTACTCAGCGAATTTAAGCGTAAGATTAAGATAAACGCGGAGACTATTTCGGGTGACAGCTGGGAAACGTGGCGAATGGAAAGAAGATTTACATCTATAGGATAAAAAGCTTTGGGAAACGAATCGAAAGAATTTTAAGTCGAAAACGTCCTTTGATTAAGAAATTTAGAAGCTTTGATATATAGATGTATAGATATGCGTATATATACATATATATATATATATATATATATATATATATATATATATATATATATATATATATATATATATATATATATATATATATATATATATATATATATATATATATATATATATATATATATATATATATATATATATATATATATATATATATATATATATATATATATATATATATATATATATATATATATATATATATATATATATATATATATATATATATATATATATATATATATATATATATATATATATATATATATATATATATATATATATATATATATATATATATATATATATATATATGGAGTGTGTAAAGGAGATCTGGGCATTTATTCGTCAATGATTCAGACTATAGAATTTAAAATTGCTGTCAATTTTTAGACTCGCTGGTTGAACTGATTAAAATTATTCTGAAATCTTCCTCCTTCAAAATAAGCCATCAAACTAATTTATCCTTGTATTTTAATATGATAATTTCAAATACTATATATTTAAGACGCTACCATAAAATATTAATTCATTTTAAAGATGTTATATAATAAAGCAATACAAATACAGATATGAGTTAGATAAGAAAATAACTGCAAAATCACAACATTTTCTGCACATCAAATAAATGTTTTATTTGCGCTTTTGGTGTCTCATTTGGTATGCTCAAGCGTTGCAATCGTCTCACGGATTTTTTGCGTTATCTCGCGAATTATCTTTTTTGCAGCATTGATACGTTCTTTGACATTTTCTAATGTTTTAGTAGTGGAGACACTTGATAACTTGTTAATTTCCTATTCACTAACAGCCACAAGGCAACGCAGCGTTTGTGGTAGTCGAGGCTAAAACAAGGCGGAGGATAATATTCACCCCAGTAAAACTACTGCAAAATAAAGTTAAGTGTCTAAAGATACTTAAATGAAATTGTATTGAAATTTTACAAAATAATACATTATTAAAAACAAAACCAAAGGAAAATATTAAATATTTAAAAGATATAGAGATATGGATTGTTTATCGTTGTTATTATTACATATTTTCGAAGTGGGGGTGCATAAAAAGGTCATTAATAAGCCCTTAGAAAAGAAGTATCAAGGCATTAAATGAGTTGACCTTATTAAGGCACAAGAAGGAACAAAGAGTGAGATATCCACATTAATACACCCAATTCAGCGATGTGAAAGTTCATCGTTCAGATATTGAGTAAACTACTGTAAAAAGAACATACCAAGATAACTTTCGCCACTCACAATTGCATTCTTCAAGGTACTATTTGTTTAAATATGTTTTTTTTTCTGTTACACGATGCATACAATATAAATTTATTAAGTATGTAACTATTTTCATGTATCATTTATATCGATGTTATACATTTATAAATATATCAAGTTTGAAAATGAATTATCTTTTGCAGTAACAATGTATACCAAAAGTAATTTTTACTATTTCTTGAAAATATTTGTCAGAGTGATAGTTTTTAGATACAGAAATTTATTGTTAAATTTATATGACTGTTTCATAGTATAAAAATATATATAATATTGAATGAGTTATTAGTTAAACTGATAAGAAATATTACAATTATCCATGCAATTACTCGCTATGTTGCACTACATATATAATTTATAATTAATATTACATTGATCTTTAATTAATATAGTGAACTGTAATTATTTTTAATATATTTTTATTCATATACATAATATATATATATATATATATATATATATATATATATATATATATATATATATATATATATATATATATATATATATATATATATATATATATATATATATATATGTATATATATGTGTATATATATATGTGTATATATATATATATATACATTTATAAATATAGATATGTATGCATATATATGTGTGTGTGTGTTTGTGTTTGTGTGTGTGCATGTAGACATGTATGAATGTAGGTATGTATATGTTCAATTTTAAAAAAAAGATGTTGTGATCCTTTATTAAAAGTGCAATTATATATTAAACAAGAAACAGCAAAACAGATAATTATTAATTTTGTTTAATAACTAAAACAACACATAATTAATCTTCTTGATAAATTAAGGGGCAATAATTTTACACTTTTCTATTTATTTTAATTTTAGAAAAAATTTACTTTTTTACCCTCTCTCACTACAATATATTTTATCATGATTTTATGTTTCACAATCTCACAGATAATTATAGATCTAAAGTATTTTTAATGCAATCATCTCCTCTTTCTGTAGAAAGAAAATACCCCAAACACCTTAAGTTTGCATAAGTAAGCGGTATTTCCATACCGGAAGAAATTTCTTTTAGAGGATGAATAACTTCCTCTTCGTCTTTGTCTGATCTTACAGCGTGTACAGTTAAAAAAATTACATTGCATTTTAAATATAACTTTTAGTTATTTACATGGTTTGCGGAATGTGGAAATGAGGAAAAGATTTTTAACCTGAAATATAATAAAATTAAAATTATTATCTACATGATAGGACGACATTGGGCAAATATGGATTTTCAAGATGCCTGCTGTTCTATATTAATAGCTGCTCCCTTTCAAAACCGAAATCTGTTCTACTGATTATTTTTCAAAAATAGTTTCACTAGATATTGTTCATTTAGCTAAATTCGAGGAAGCTAAAGAGGGGAAAATGTTTTCTTTTAATTTTTTGTAGAATACTTAAAACGTTTACTTGCATCATGGCACGACAGTGGGCAAGAGCAGTTTTTATAAACGCATGCGACTCTGTATTAAGAGATACTGAAAACTTAAATCTCCACTCTGTATTATTCATAAGAAAGTTTTCGTGGGATACATTTTAACTGTCTAACTTTCGGCTTATTTTGTTTTTCTTGTAACAGATTCAACGAAAGATATTTTGAGGTAAATTAGATTAATTTGCTTAAACATAATTAAAAACCAACCAGACATTTAAGATATATCGCTCTTAGTTTTTTTACAGGTATTTACGAATGCAAAAAAGGAAAAAAAATTCAATATGAAATATAATAAATGTAAAACCATTATTTTTGCCAGGACTTTATTTTGGTTGTAAAACAGCACTATATATCTGTGAAGACACATCTAGAGGTGAAAAAAAGAACTACTACTAGATTTTAAAAATATAATGCATTTTCTGGTTTTCTCGTTAAAGAATTTTTTTTCGCTGCAACAGATTTATTCTTCTTGAAAAACTTCTTAAATAGCTTCCAGAGTACATGTATAATATATTAAGAATTTTGATTTATTACAATTAATTTTTTTCAACTTTTTTGAGATTCAACGAAAGACATTTTGCAGTAAATTAGATTACTTTTCTTAAACATAATTAAAAATTAACCACATTTTTAACATATATATCATTTTAGTATTTTACATGGTTTTCAAATGCAAAAAAGAGAAAACATTTTTTCAATCTGAAATATAATAAATTTAAAACCATTATTTTTGTCAGCACTTTATTTTGGTTGTAAAACAGCACTATATATCTATGAAGACATATCTAGAGGTGAAAAAAGAATTACTACTAGATTTAAAAAATATTATAATGTATTTTTTGTGGTTGTTTTCATTAAAGAATATTTTTTTGCCGAAAAAGATTCTTAATGAAAAAATTCTTAAATAGCTTCCACAATACATGTATAATATTTTAAGAATTTTGATTTATTACAATTAATTTTTTTCAACTCTTTTGAGTTTCAATGAAAGACATTTTGTAGTAAATTAGATTTATTTGCTTAAACATAATTAAAAACCAACCAGACATTTAAGATATATCGGTCTTAGTTTTTTTTACTTGTATTTGGGAATGCAAAAAAGGAAAAATAATTCAATCTGAAATATAATAAATGTAAAACCATTATTTTTGTCAGCACTTTATTTTGGTTGTAAAACAGCTCTATATATCTGTGAAGACACATCTAGAGCTGAAAAAAAAATTACTACTAGATTTAAAAAATATTATAATGCATTTTTTGTGTTTTTTTCATTACAGAGTTTTTTTTTCGCTGAAAAAGTTTTATTCTTATTGAAAAATATCCTAAATAGCTCCACAGTACACGTATATTTTAAGAAATTAGATTTATTACAATTAATTTTTTTCAACTTTTTGGAGATTCAATGAAAGACACTCTGCAGTAAATTAGATTAATTTGCTTAAACATAATTAAAAACCAACCAGACGTTTAAGATATATCGCTCTAAATTTTTTTACATGTGTTTGCAAATGCAAAAAAGGAAAAAAAATTCAATTTGAAATATAATAAATTTAAAACCATTATTTTTGTCAGCACTTTATTTTGGTTGTGAAACAGACCTATATATCTGTAAAGACACATCTACAGGTGAAAAAAGAATTATTACTAGATTTAAAAAATATTATAATGCATTTTTCTGGTTTTTTCATAAAAAGAATTTTTTTGCTGTAAAAGTTTTATTCTTCTTGAAAAACTTTTTAAATAGCTTCCAGAGTACATTTATAATATTTTAAGAATTTTTATTTATTACAATAAATATTTTTCAACTTTTTTGAGATTCAACGAAAGACATTTTGCAGTAAATTGATTAATTTTCTTAAACATAATTAAAAAAAAACAACCACATGTTTAAGATATATCACTCTTAGTCATTTACATGGTTTTGCAAATGCAAAAAAAAGAGAAAACATTTTTTCAATCTGGAATAATGTAAAATTTAAAACCATTATTTTTGCAAACACTTTATTTTGGTTGTAAAACTGTACTATATATCTATGAAGACACATCTAGAGGTGAAAAAAGAATTACTACTAGATTTAAAAAATATTATAATGTATTTTTGTGGTTTTTTCATTAAAGAATTATTTTTTCACCGAAAAAGTTTTATTCTTATTGAAAAACTTCTTAACTAGCTAAACAGTACATGTATAATATTTTAAGAATTTTGATTTATTACATTTAATTTTTTACAACTCATTTGAGATTCAACGAAATATATTTTGCAGTAAATTAGATTTTTTTGCTTAAACATAATTAAAATCTAACCAGACATTTAAGATATATCGCTCTTACTTTTTTTAAATGTGTTTGCGAATGCAAAAAAAGGGAAAAAAAATTCAATCTGAAATATAATAAATGTAAAACCATTATTTTTGTCAGCACCTTTATTTTGGTTGTAAGATAGCACTATATATCTGTGAAGACACATCTAGAGGTGAAAAAAGAATTACTTCTAGAATTAAAAAAATTATAATACATTTTTCTGGTTTTTTAGTTAAATATTTTTTTCTGAAGAAGTTTTACTCTTCTTGAAAAACTTCTTAAATGGTCTACAATACATGTACAATATTTTAAGAATTTTGATTTATAACAAGCTAATTTTTATTTCATAAAATAAATTTTAATTGCGTTTTACGTTTATTAGTTTGTAATTCTGGTACAAAAATTACAAGCTATATTTTACTTCGTACATAAAAAAATTTATATGTGTTCTTCGAATTCAAAAGTGATACATATTTTTTTATATTTTATTTCTTATCTTAATAAGCAAATTTAGTACTTTTGATGCAAGGTAAAAATTATTTCATCAAAACCTTTACTTATTACACTTTTCTTATCCATTCTATTATATCTGAATACTTGAAATACAAGAAACTGTTTAATCAATCAAAAATCAGAGCATTAGAACGTTGATATCTTTCAAAGAGGTGTGAGCATAGAACACGTTCAATGTAAAAATCACGCCAGAATTTAATTTATTGTTTCTGTTTTCCTAACAAATGTTTCAACTTTATAAGCTTTCATTGAATTTCACAGCAAAGGTACTGAACTACACGTAGTGAAGAAATCAAAAGCATGTAATACGTTTCAGCTGAAAAACTTGTTGCAGTGGTTTTTACAAGATGAACAGAACAATGAAGAGTATTGCAGTAGACAGACAGGCTGGCTGAAAGTGAAGTGGATCCAAAATGATACTACAACCCATCATCTGAAACCATTAGAGACATGCTTGGAATTTTCCCTCAGATAAGTGTATTGCTTTGTTTTGAATTAAATCATATATAAATCTTTAAGAGGTATACCTTCTAATATAAATTTGGTGAACACTTAATGTGTATATCTTTTGACTGAATTAAGTATTTAAGGAGACATAGTGTCTGTTTGAAAATTAATCAAAGATATTTCTCCAAACTGTATTATATCTTCAAATGGATTCACCATGAATGCTAAAAGTGTACCTATTTCAACAAACAATAAATCTTTAAGGAGATAAAATTTTCTGTTTTTATTTGAGAATTAAATCTCGGATATTTATTTAAACCTTTAAAGGTCACTCATATAAATTCTTTGGGATTTAATGAAATTAGTTCAAAAATGGTATCTATGAACTATGAAGTGTATAAATATATATGCATATTTTTCTTTTACATTTCTTGAGGGTGTAGGGTGGAATTTGAGGGGTGTTTTAAGTACAAAAAACTTGTTACGGAGTGAAAATATTTTTATAAATGTTTAATTATGCTGGGAAAACAATGATTATCATAAAAAGGTGTAATAAAGAAAAATCGAAACAATTTTACAGCCGAACGATGTCCACATGATAGGGCGCTTCTTTTAGGTACCGGAATTCGTGGATTCAAATCCCACTGCAAGCATAGATGTTCGTAGCCGTTCGGAATTGGCTTTAAGCTGTAGGTTTGTGTCTGATTAGCCCTCTTATTGCGAAACAGTAAACCGTAGCGCTCCAAACCAAACAAACAATTTATAAGTGTTGTTTAGATAGATTTTTTTTGGGGGTGGGGGGGTTATAAGTGGATCTCTGCTGTGAGTAGGAAATATCATAAATATAGAAGACATAACAACTCATCGTATGTCTTTCAAAAGCAGAGAAAGAATTTAGCATGTGGTTTCGCTCTGAAACCAATCCGTTGAAGAGTTAAAGAGTATTATTCCGTTTTAAAGAATCCTTCCGGGATGCGGAAAGTGTATCGTTTTCATAGAACTTAAGTTTATAGGGGACATTGAGCTCTGTTTCATTTAGCACTAGATAGCAGACACTGCTTTAAGGGGAAATTATGCCTTCTAATAGAACCTTTGTATGCTCTGAAAATATATTTGTTTTGCTAGAGCATAAGTCTTCAAAGGAACTGAAAATGACTTTCAGAAGTTTCTTTCAAACTAAAAAATGTTCTTTAAAGCAACCTATTTTTGATTCAATGTAAAATAAATAGTTCGTCTCTGCATAGGATAAAATTTGATCTTGATCATTAATAAGGTTCTAGCATTATAAATAGTACTCCTTTTGTAATAAGAATTAATAAATCTTTAAAACATCTTAAACTATATCTACAATACGAAATACATAGAAATCCACTTATCAGCAAAATAATTTATCAAATTTATAAATCAGAAATTATTTTTATATTTATTTTTATTATATTTTTAAGCTAATCATCATTTTTCTTCCGTGAACCTCAACTGTTATTCATAAGAATAATATACGTTAATTTACAGCATGATAAAAGCTAATCTTTTTTAAATTTTCTACTTCTTAAGACGCTTTAATCTTTTCATAGTAATTAAAAATATCTTGTACCTCTACAGTTTACCATTAAAGTTTTATTTACAAAATACAGATAATGTAATTCATTTTGATATAAAAATTAAAGTTTCAGATAAATATTGTTAAAGGTAATCTTGATGGTAAAATAATTTCAATTTTTTTTTATCATTTGGTGTATAATTTTATGTTATAAAAATATGCTATCGAAATGACAAAACAATGATTTTTAAAGCTATATTATTATTAAAGAATTGTAAAAAATTAATTCTAAAATGAGCAGAAGATATTATTTTATGGTGAATCCATGAAGGAATGTTAAGATGATAATGAAAAGTCTCAAAAGGTTTAATGTCCTTTTAAATACTAATATAATTATAGAATATTTATGAGACATATAAGATGTGATTCAACTATTATAAAATCATGAAATAATCAATCCCAATTTAATAATAATAAAATATTGAACGATGAATGGGTGAAAGCGTTCATAAAAATTACGTTATATTACTGTGTGCAAGATTTGTTACCTTACAACATAATTTAACATCAACATAAATATTAATATTTATTTTAATATTAATATTTATGTAAAATATATTATGTATATTATTTATTTTAATATTAATTTTTATATTAATATTTAAAATGAATATTAATATTTATTTTAATATTTAACAAAATTTACATCAATATAATCTGATTATTAATTCTATAAAATGAATTAATAATCAGATTATTTTTCATATAGGATATCAAAATCTCAGGCAAATTTGAATGAAATGATAAGTTGAGTAAATGAACCAAAATTTTAATTACCTGAACTATATTAAATCCTTCTATAGATAATACAAATGTATTCATACGAAAAAAAATATGTATGTCTATTGAGTTTATTTTCTTAAATCTTACGTTTTGTGATACAATATAATTCTAACTTCGTCTATATTCACAGTTTTATATTTTTTTGTAATTCGTTATGATGAATACATCTCTTTATCTCTTTTCTGTTAGAATACGTTTGTATGTACATTCTCTGTGAATACCTAACTAGTATCAATCTATCCAAAATTTTGCATTGTGATTCAGGTCAAACCACGGTAAGTTTCAAGCAGTTTGAACCAGGGAAGATTTCACTCAGGTGGAATTGGTCAGGCGTTAAATACATGATATAATAGATTACTTCTTCTTAATTAAAAGTTAGGTTTGGCAACTATATATTGGGATCTTTTGATATATTTTTCATTTACTTACACACTAAAGTAAATAAATCTTTCAAATAACTTTATTTATAGGTTTCGTTTAAAATGAGATTTCAAATAATCCATTTTTCTTATTTTTTGACCATGTTTATTGAGCTTATTTCATTTAATAAAATTTAATGTTTTATAGATCTTTCGTTTTAAATTCAGTTTCGTCATTTTGTATCCAGTTTTTAGACACTAATCTTATTTTATTCCTAATGACACTATAGTTTTAAAAACTGTTAAAAATTAATATACATAAGTAATAATTTTAATCGTAAATACATTTGTTCTGTGATAAAGAATAATATTACCTCTCTTTTGGGAGATCCTAAAAATTACTAAATTGGTGATTTGTTGCACACATGGGGACAATGAGACTATCCAGTTTTTAGGCACTAATCTTATTTTATTGCTAATGGCACTATATTTTAAAAACTGTTAAAAACTAATATACATAAGTAATAATTTTAATCTTAAATACATTTGTTCTGTGATAAAGAATAATATTCCTCTATTTTTGGGAGATCCTAAAAATTACTAAATTGGTGATTTTTTGCACACATGGGGACAATGAGACTATTTTCCTGTATCTCTCATACATGAAGAACGTGAAAAACTTTGGAACATACTGTAATTTGAAAGAAAAGGGATGTTTAATAGTAGACCAATAAGTAAAAAAACTGACTAAATGCACTAACAATAAAACACTTTCTAAATAATTTTTTTTTTTAATTATTGACCTAGTGTTTGAATAATATCACCCAGCTTTGAGCTCTAAGTTTCAAACATTCACACAATATTTGCCTGATTAATATGAATACATTTACATAAAACATAGTATTTTAATAAATAATGTAAACTAGAATCTATGAATTGAAATAATTTAATTAAAGATATTCGTGTACTTATTATGTGAAACTAATATATTTTGTTTTGTAAATCCCCCCAAAAAATATAATTTTCGGATATGTTTATCCAAATCAGACATTCTAGGTCACCCTTTCCATTATTCTATTATTTATGAGAGAACAAATTTTCAAAGCTGTGCCCAAAATACATTTCGAAATCATTCGAGCGACTGTCAACAAAACTAATTCAAAATCCTATTAATTTTACAATATTGTTTTATTACATATATTTTATTTTCGTAAAAGCAACTTTAACAATAATATTTTCCAATCGTTATATACATACTTACATAAAATTGTTTCAAAGTATATATTTATACATACATCTGACGCAATTTGCGATAAACAGAAATCGCAGAAAGAATAAGTTGACACTTATTCTAAAATATGAGTGCTACATCATCTAAGAGGGATGTAAGACTATTGATGAGACAGATATCTTATGTGGACATTATGTCTTCTTTGTAGTTTCTTATTACATTATACACATTTTTATGTACTTTATGTTATTTGGATGTAAAATACAATATTAATAAAGTTGGCAGTTCCATTATCCTAAAATATTATATTTTAATAACAATAAGTTTGAATATTTACACAATATTAATTCAACAACTTCAATTGTATTAAACAATCAGAAGTACACATTGATGTCCTGACTATTGTTGAATTTCTTCATTCAACATTGCCGCAGAGCTAAAATACCACCTGGAAACAACTAGTATCGTTTTACTGTTTTTTATATTGAGATTATTAAAAAAATTCACAATATTTACACAATGTTAATTCAATGATAACTTAAATTGTATTTAACAATCGGTACTACACATTAATCTCCTGACCATTGTTGGATCCTATTCATTCAATATTGCCGCAGAGCTAAAGTACCATCTGGAAACAATTGGTATCATTTAACCATATGTTATATTGGGATTATTAAGTATTTTCTCAATATTTACACAATATTAATTCAACGATAATTTTAATCATATTTAACAATCCATGCTACACATTAATATCCTGACTATTGTTGGATCCAATTCTTTTAACACTGTGCAGAGCTCAAGTGCCATCTAGAAACAACCGGTATTGTTTTAACCTTCGTTACATTGATATTATACATTATATAGAGTGAAGATTGCAATAAAAAAGGGATGTGGACAGCTTGATGTTACAACAATCCAAAATACAAAATTTCATGACTAAACTTTTTTTCTGTAATATCCGACACTGTTATTATTCACTGTATCAAAACTTTCCTTTAAATAAAGGGAAGAGTACAACCAAAAAGCGTATAGCTATATATTAGAAGAGTTATGAACAGAAAATTTCCTCATGCAATTTCTGATCACTTATGTGTTATGTGACTTACATATATACATAGCAATAAACTGAAACAAAATTTGTTCAGGAATTGTTAAAATGGGTATTTAAAGCTTCAAAGTTAATGCTTGCCTGTACAAAAATACCCACGTAATGTTCAAGTGTGTTGAAATTGTTATAATGGGACGAATAGTTGAAATCCAAAGATTGAAAGTTTTCCCGATTACAAAACTTTCTTTACATCGTACATGAAATAATAACACATAGTATAAACAGCAATTTTTAAAAAAAATATTCAAGAATTTTTTTAATAGCTATATTTTTATTTGCATGCAATAAGATATCTAGCTTTCACTAAAATAAGATAACATATTAATGAGAATTTTTTTTAACCTGTATTATTAACCTGTATTTTTATGTGTGAAATGCAAGGCATCAAAAATATTTTACATTTTTCCCGAATGTAATTAATAATAACTACGTACTGAGAATATAAAACATTCAAATCCCGTGCACAAATTATGCGTGATACAAATTATATTGGAAATACAAAAATAATATGAAAATATTCCCAATTTTTAACAATAAACTTTTTTAAATTGAGAACCATAATAATAATAATTAAACTATAAGTAATTATACCACTAAAAATTTCCTGAAGGTAGAAAATATAATTTGCATTATGTTATATTACAATCTAAAAACCATAATATTTTAATAGTTAGATTATTCGTGAATGTGTCTAATGAAGTAAAAAATTTAATTCATTACTACTATCGTACCATTTTAGGTACAGGAAAATAGTAGGTATCAAGATGCACATATTTGCATTTTAATAATACAAAAACTAAAAACCATTCAAATTCCGTACACAAATTATTTCTGCTACAAACAAAAAATTGACGTTTTAAAAATTTATTACTCTTATTGTTCTTTAAACATCAAACATAAAAATGGTTCTTTACCTTTATATAACATCTTGATTAATATTTATCCTACACTGAATAAAATGTTTTAACATCTTCTTTAAATAAAATTACCTATATACAAACAGAATATTTTTGAAGATGCTTACTGCTGAGTAATAATTATTACCAGCAAGATGCTGAAAATTATCTAACGCTGAAATAAAATACATATATTTGTGAATATTTAAAAGAACAACCCATTCTTAAAATCTTAGGAATAAATAAAAATTTTATTTCTAAATTCGTAATCCTTTTGCTGCTTCTAAAGACAGGATGGTGGGTGGAAGTTGTGAAATTTTTCCGTCAATAAAATGTCTATCCAGTTTCCATTCTATAACAGGTGTTGTTGATAGAATATTTTGCAGTAAGCAAATCTACTACGTTCAGTTCTGGATGCAAAACGAAACATAAAAAATGTAGTTGATAAGAGCAAGAGAAAAAGGAATTAGTTTTACATTTTTACTTACAGTCATCATATTAAAAAAGTAATTTTTGTTTATGCGATTAACATTTACGTATGTATGCATATATATATATATATATATATATATATTATATATATATATATATATATATATATATATATATATATATATATATATATATATATATATATATATATATATATATATATATATATATATATATATATATATATATATATATATATATATATATATATATATATATATATATATTATATATATATATATATATATATATATATATATATATATATATATATATATATATATATATATATATATATATATATATATATATATATATATATATATATATATATATATATATATATATATATATATATATATACATATATATATATATATATATATATATATATATATATATATATATATATATATATATACATATATATGTACATATATATATATATACATATATATATATATATATATACATATACATATATATATATATATATATATATATATATATATACGTACATATATATGTACATGTATATATACATATACATATACATATACATATATGTATATATACATATATATGTACATATATATACATATACATATATATATACATATATATATACATATATATATATATATATATATACTTGTGTAAATTGAAAATAATTTTCAATGATACTATAAAGTTTTTATCTTGATACTATTAGTAACTGATGCAACCTGAGAAGGTTTCTCTTAAATTGAATTATTTAAATATAAATAATGCAATTTTTAACGTATTTGGATAATTATTACGATTGATACTATTTATTTTATAATGTATTTAATGTAAATTTAATAAGAATCAGTTTTAAGGGGTCATTTTAGTACAAGGGAAAACTCAAGTAACATACTAGGAATTTTACAACTAAAAAAATTATACATTTTCAACTTTAATATGTAGCACTATTTATCCTATATCTGATACACAGAAAAATCGTATCTAAGAAATCTCTTAATACAGGTAAACTTTTCAATAATGCTGTGGAAATTTGCTAACTTAAGAAAGGTATTATACATAAATAAGTTCTATACTTAATACTGTAAAATGAATGTAAATTAAATTTACTTTATCTTTTACTATATTATGGGTATTTATACCATAGTACGTAGTGTATTCTATATACACATATACTACATGCAACATTAAAATGACTGTATGTTTATAACTTTATCAGCATATTACCACAGGATATAAATAAACTATATGTTAAACATAAATGATTAGATTATTTACTGGTGGTAGTATTACAAACTGTGGAATTCATAATTATTATATAATGAACTGTATTAAATGCTCGCTACAATATTATCTCAAAATTTAATATATAATATCTGTAATATAAGATTATGCTTTACACATCATTTTTTACTCTCATTTTAATAATAATCGATCCATTTCAGAGAAATTTCATAATTTTCATTTCTAAAAAACATTATTCAATGCAGTGAATTTTCTCCTAAAAAGCAAAATTAGTCTATGCAAATTAACTTTATTGTTAATTCTATGAAATATGTGAAAGAAATTAGTTGTAAATTAGACTATTGAAAACATTAAATGAGCAGTTCATTATGGTACATATTCTACATCGCTACATGTACAATGTATATTCTACAAGTATCAAACACTGTTATTTTTCCATCCTTTTAGTTTGAATTTAAAAATAATTATTCATATTAAACATTAAAATCATATTATATATATGTATATTTATATATATATATATATATATATATATATATATATATATATATATATATATATATATATATATATATATATATATATATATATATATATATATATATATATATATATATATATATATATATATATATGTATATATATATATATATATATATATATATATATATATATATATGTATATATATATGTATATATATATTATATATATATATATATGTATATGTATATATATATATGTATATATATATATGTATATATATATATATATGTGTATGTATATATATATATGTATGTATATATATATATATGTATATATATATATATATATATATATATATATATATATATATATATATATATATATATATATATATATATATATATATATATATATATATATTAATTATTTTAAAGTATATTTAGGCATGTATTCACAAAATTTTGCAGAGAGTAATAACTGTACATTGAACAATATTACTGGTTATATTATCCTGTTAAAAATATATTCTATCATATCTATAGCCATGTATTATATAGTAATTGCAATTTAAATGAGTTCCCAACATTATTTACTCAAAAGTTATTAACAGCCTAACTGAAATAATTCTTAAATTACATTCCTAACAATCCTAAAAATCTAATTGGTAATTTTATAATTTTATTTTACATAAGAAGTAGTTAGAAGACAAAACTTTTCAATGCAATATTATAATGTACTTGAAACATAGTTTATGCGCAGTAAGATAAGTAAGTTCCTAAATGAAGAGATATTCATGTCCCACTAACGACTAGAAATTAACTGTAGCATGCGTAGAATCAAGAAGCGTCCTTTTTATCATCCGCTTAACTTGGAAACTATGACGAAACAAAAGCCATTCGTTTACATTGTCTGCATTGAAATGGCTTCCGTAAAGTCTTTCTTGATTGACAGAATGTTAAAAGAAACTAGAAGTAAACGTTTCGTAACCGGGTTTTAGCGGAAATGAAATTTTAGCATTTTTTCTTCACTGCAGCATTCGTAGTCTTTTAAATAAAATTGATGGGTGTGAAAACAAAATTTCTTCTATTCATCTGTATAAAATTAAAGTACTTGAAATATATATATTAAGGCAATTAAAAATAATTGTGAAACATTGTCAGTTTTACAATGTAAAAGTTATTATTTTTCAGTTGAAGAAACCTGTGGAGGGCAGAAATATTTATGGATGTCTCTCGTTGGCAGTTATGGCACTTTTTACTTAACCACTTATAGAAAATTATACAAGTGTTCAAAAAATAAAATTTATTGTATTTTCAAAGCACTTGCATTATCTTTCGAAACAAAACTACATAGCTTTAACATGTTCAGCAAATTGAGATTAAATAAAAGATAGAATTGTTTTACAAAATTTACTAATTGTAAGTCTATTATACAATATGGAATTATTTATGCAATTCTGGAAGCTATCTCTTTATTAACACATCGTGTGCGTGTACATTTCACAGCGGAATTGTACCGGGAGCGGGTGTTTTGCTAGTAAATTTAGTTATTCAGTTAAATCTCAATAGATCGAAAATTATTTAATTTTTTAACCAACTTTTCATATTTTATATTGAAATAGATAAACAAGTAAACAAAACAACAAATATATATATATATATATATATACAAATATATATATAATATATAAATATACATATATATATATATATATATATATATATATATATATATATATATATATATATATATATATATATATATATATATATATATATATATATATATATATATATATATATATATATATATATATATATATATATATATATATATATACAAATATATATATAATATATAAATATACATATATATATATATTATCATTTTCGCAAAGATAAATAATAAGTTAATTTTAAATCTAAATTGATCTTTTTAGTCAACTTTCCCGTTCTGTGGTTCCGCATCGACTGATGTATAAACACAAGTTTTTATTTGTCTAAATATTTCCGAATATATGTATTAGACAAAAACATTTGGCTTCGTTTTTCTGTATATACCGTTATTTTTGCAAACAAACCATGTTGCTACACTAACCCGTAACTAGTATGAACCCTCGCTCAAGTATCAATCGTCAGAAAACGTACTAGTACGTGTCCCGCATAGAATGTGTTACATGTAATCAAGTTTTTTATATGATAACTCATTCGCTCAAAATTTTCAATAGTACATTTTACTGCATATATGTGTTTCTAGTTTATCCTAATATGAAAATGCTTAAATTAATATTCAGTTAGAAAATATCATTGGATCAAACTTGAAGTTTAAAATTGTAAAAAAACAAGAAATTAAAAATGGAAAACTCATATCTTTCATTATATATTTCTTGAATTAAAATAGTTAGTGTCTCTTTTGCTATTGTTATTGAATAAACTAAATAAATTTTGTTACAAAAAATAATAAACAAACTAAATAACGAACTAAAAAAACTAAATAAATATTTTTGCTTTAATATGCCTTATAATCTCTTAGCTTTGTTTTGAAATCCCAGAAATTCATAAGACTGATTTCATAGAAATAATACATATACGTATTTCATTTAAAAAAAAACTTGAATGATTCTTCATTATGCCTCCATACATTTTGTCACAAATAGATCTCTAATACTAGATCTAACTGAAATCATTAAAACCTAAACAATAGCAAAGTAAATGATTAAAATAATTATCAGTATATATTTGTAGAAGTACTTAGTTTATGCACATTTTTATTATCAGGATAAATTCGTGCATGTTATTATGATGATAAAATAACTGATATAAATTTTATTGTGAAATTGCTTTAATATATCTTATACCCAACTTCCTTACTGTAGAAATAAATTTAAAATTTTGTTACTCTTAAAAGTCATATTTTATAAAAAAAATAAAAAATACTTATGAAAGTAAGTATACTTTTGTGAATAGTTATTTTTCTCACATTAAATCTATTTGAAAGTAGTAAGTTCCAAAACATAACAAAAGTTCATATTTATGATCAATGAACAATTATAGAGTGGGCAGTGTTTTCCGCTTCCAACAGTGGAATTAGTTTCAATTCACAAGAAAGAATTGGAGGGATTTCTGTTGTACCTTCATTGAAAGTTATGTTTACCAGTTCTAAAGTATTTCCGTAATAAACAGGTTAATAATTCTTTGCAGTCGAGTAAGTGAATGTTGAAAGAAAAATTTAATTGAAAAAGAAGGTAATGTATATTTTAAAAATAAAAAAAAAATTTGGGTCTATTTTTATTATGATTACTGACTAACTTGAATATAAATTTTAGGCTGTATCCCAGTGTACGGTACGCTATTTTGGCGATTTTTTTGGCGTATTTTTGGCGCCATTACTCGGGCGATACTTATTTTCTCCTTGTCAACTTCACCCTTTCTATCATGTTAAAAGATGGTAACCTAGTTCTCTCCTTTGGTTTGTGTGCGTTATCGGATCCTCTTTGGAGTAACTTGCGCAATAAATGATGTGATGTCATGATGATCTAATTCTTGTTTGATCCAATTATATTAAAAGTTGTAGGAGATAAGTTTGAATTAATTTCAACACTTTTTGCAGTTAATTTCATGGTTTTGCAGCTTGCTACATTTCAATCTGTTTTTCACCAGTGGAGTGGTTAAGTTCTGCATTCTCTCCAATCGTATTTATTTCAAAAATTTTATTTGTTCTAATTTTATAGTATTTAGATTTCTTAATTAGTATTAGTTTTTAATTTTATAGTATTTAAATTTTTGTAATTTCTATATGGCTTTAAGTTTTAATTTCTGGTTTTTAAAATTTTCTAGGACTAGCACGAAGATACATCGACCGCTCGCCATTGGAACATCGTCGGCGTCACGTTTTCCGATTTTGCGATGGCGAACGGTCGGTGTCCCGCTGCGTGTTAGGCTTAGGTACTTGGCGTGTGCTTCGCGGAGTCGTGTTTCGCCAATAGTCGCCAAAAACAAGATGGCGGACAAGGAGCGTACCGTTCACTGGGAATTAATCTAAATTTTATAATCATTGTCTCTTTAAACCTTTTACTATCTTAATTTTTTATATAAAAATATCAGATTGTATGTGGTAAAGTAATATTTTGTTTCCTAAAGGACATCTCCATGTCCTTACACACTTTTGCAATAAACAGAGTCTACATTTAGATAAAATTAAAGGAAAATAATTATATAATTTTTAACAACTGTGTCCCTTAATATATCTTTTACCCCTAGAAAATTCATAAGATTATATGAAGTTAAAGTCATATTTTCTTTTATGAAAACCTTTCCCATTGTCCTGAAAGACATCTCCATATCCTTGCACACTTTTGCAATAAACAGAGTCTAAATTTAGATAAAATAAAAGGAAAATAATTATATAATTTTTAACAACTGTGTCCCTTAATATATACTTTACCCCTAGAAAATTCATAAGATTATATGAAGTTAAAGTCATATTTTCTTTTATGAAAACCTTTTCCATTGTCCTGAAAGACATCTCCATATCCTTACACACTTTTGCAATAAACAGAGTCTAAATTTAGATAAAATTAAAGGAAAATAATTATATAATTTTTTAACAGTTGTCCATTAATATATCCTTTACCCCTAGAAAATTCATAAGATTATATGAAGTTAAAGTCATGTTTTCTTTTATGAAAACCTTTCCCATGTACGTATACTATATCACAATGAATAGTTTCTATATTTAGAGAAAACTGAATTCATACAATTTTGTAGTTTTTATCCTATAATATATTTTTACACTTTTTCAATAATTCATATCATTATTTAAAATTAAATTAGTATTTGTCGTAAGAAAACCTTTTGCATGTCCGTATATTTGTTTGCAAAACATAAAGTCTTTATACTGAAATGAACTCAATGAGTATATTTTGCTCTGATTGTCCCTTAATATATTATTTACCCTCTTTTTTATGGCCTCTTTTTTATGGCAAAGTTCATAGATTTTATGACAAAATATTTTATTTTATTAAATACGCTCCCATGCATGTCCATAGCATGCCCTATGCTGCTATGGTTTCTGCAACAAATCGAGTCTCTATATTTAGATCAAACTAAAAGCTTTAAGATATGTTTAAAACAAAAATAAAAGAAAATATTAATCGTCAGTTAAATTGCTGTAGAATGACATACGTTATGTTTATTTTTATTATCATTATTGACGAAACTAAGTACATTGTCTTATTTTAACCTTCAGATATCTTATACCTTCGCTTCTTCCTTTCTGACGCAAACAAAATTCATAAGAATATATGCCATAGTAAAAGGTGAAGATTAAAAAAAATAAACATGATAAATTCTTCACCGTATTTAGTAACAAATATAGTCTCTAGCGTGATGGAGCAGTGAGGCACGGCAAGATGAAAGCCCCTATACACTTTCCTGTCTTTTAGCTTCCGCCTAACATGCAGCATGATATTGAATAATGATCTGTACAGGTAAACTCTGTAACGATTTTGTTATGTTGGGACCCGCATGAAAATGACGTAGTGCCGTCTGCTAGGTCTTAGGTAGGGTCAGTGTAAAAACATAACCTGTAATATAATACATTCCTCTGGATGAAGAATTTTTTTCATCCAGTAGAATTAAAATATTTTCTATCGCTTCATGTATTTAACTGTTCTTTATTAGGTGGAATTTTTTAATTACTATTTTAAAAAATTGTGTACGAAAATGTTTTTTAGAAACTCAAATGTTATTTCCTATTAATTAGACCACATTTATATTTTTCTAATAAATAATGGACTTTTTCATATTCTAATTTATTTTTATTATTTTTTAATTAAAATAATTTGAGTAAAACAGAAGGGTATAGTAAATAACATTTGAGTTCCAAAGAAATCTTTCGTACACAATTTTTTAAAATAGTAATTAAAAACTTCCACCTAATAAAGAACAATTAAATACATGAAGCGATAGAAAATATTTTAATTTGTATTTGCAGCAAATCTGAGAATCAGATTAGAAAAAAAAATTAGTAAATTTCAATGAGATATTAATTTATAAAGTGTTTACATAAAATTGAGAGGGTGAGGACTTACTCCTTCCATAGGAAAAAACAGTGTCTTGACGGATCAATAATTGTCTAGATGAAATATCTTAATAACGAAGATTGTTACCTTATATCACCTGCATAAATGTGTATATTCCAGATTAATTTATTATGCAATCAAGAACATAAAGTACTTACACTGATTGAAAATAATTCGTGAAATTAGTGTTTATTCATATGCAAGAAATACCTTTCCTCAATCCAATTACAAAATGATTAAAGCAATACACCAAGGTAAATTTTCATTTGAACGAAATAAAATTAAGTAATCGTAATTATTTGTGTCTGGCTGAAACTGGGTGACGTGATCAAAATAATTTAATTTCGTGAAAAACAGTAATAGTGTCCTAATTAAAACACAAAGTCAACCGGTTGTAATAAAATATTGATCTCACATTGTGATACTCATGAGTTTCTTTAGAAAATCTGAATATCAAAACCATTTGAGCATTAATTATAACTGGATATTCCTACCAACTTTTGGATATTTCTTCGGTGAAAAAAATTAATTTTATTTTCTTCTACACTCTTAATTTAGATATATATTATATAAAAATATAATTTTCAATATATTTTATAATTTATAATATATATATATATATATATTTATATAATATTATAAATATATTCCAAATATTATTTTAAAAATATTATATATATTATTTATATATATATATATCTACATTTAAATTTATATATATATATATATATATATATATATATATTTATATATATATATATATATTTTATATTTATATATTATAATATATATATATATTTATATATATATATATATATATATATATATTATATATATATATTTATATATATATATATATTTATATATATATATATATATTTTAAATATACATATATATATATATATATATATATACAAATTATATATATAATATTATAAAATAATACAATATATATATTATATATATATATATATATATATATATATATTTATTTTATATATATTTTTTTTATTATGTGTGTGTTTCTTGTTTCTGTACATGATCATTAAGATAAAAATGTAATATTAAAGTTGTTATTTCATATTTTCTATTTTGCAGTATGTAAACTATTTAAGAATAACAATATTTTATTTTATAGATGACTGAATAATTTAGAATAATTGAATTGTTCAAAAGAAGGATATTTTAAGGTATCAAAAATCTCTTACATTGTTTCATTAAATTTTATTTTCTTAAGTAAAACTTTTATAAATCATTACAAGTGTAAAATAGACACCAAAATAATTTTATATGTGTTCTTATATTTCTGAAATATTTCCGTATGAGATTCTATAAAGTGTAGAATTTGTCCTATGAGTAACCTAGAATTTGCGTTCTAGGAATTCTAGGTAATTGGAAAAGATTTAAATGTCTCTTGAAACTTCGTTAACGCAAAAATTAAGTGAGATTCCCAAGGAAATGAATCTTGTTGATTATCACTACTTGTTACAAGGTTTATAAAACGAATTAGATCTTTCAACTGTAAAAGTTTTTTAAAAAACTTTTATAATCGCATAACTTAAAACATGATAATTTTTATATTTCAATTTATTTAACATTTAAGAAATTATAAAATTGTAATTGTGTAACTATGCTCTTTTAATTTAATAAATAAATAGGCAGATAATTTAGTTCGGATTTACCTATATAACACTGTATGGCACTTAAAATAAATTTATTTAGTTTGAATAATTAAATATATATAATTTGTGAAGTAAATTTCATTACTTCTTTAAGATATTCTTATTGTATTTTTTGTAAAATTTAAAAATATCAATTAGAATTTACACAAATAGGAAACAACAAAAATAGTGTTAAACTACTGAAATATTAAAGTAAATTATTTACAAAATTAAGATTTTCAACAATATTGTTTTTTTAATTTTTAATGGTACATACGTAAACAGGTCCAGACTACTGAAATATTAATTACAATTATTTTTAAGATTTTAACTTATTAAAGAACTTTTATAGTAACATATTATAGAATAGAATATTGTTTCAAATAATTGAAGTACACATAATGCTATTTTTTCAATCAATAAAAGCAAACAGGAGACAAAATCTCCTGTAAATTATAAGTGTTAAAATACTGAAATATTATATTAAATTATTTAAAAAATTAATGTTTCCAACAATATTTTTTTAAATTTTTAATGGGACATATGTAAAAACCTTTAGACTACTGAATTATTGATTACGATTATTTTTAAAATTTTAACTTATAAAAAAACGTTTATGGTAACATATTATAGAATGAAATATTGTTTCAAATAGTTGAAATACACATAATGCTATTTTTTCAATAAATAAAAGCAAACAGGAAACAAAATCTCCTGTAAATTATATGTTAAACTATTGAAGTATTAAAGTAAATTATTTAAAAAGTTATGGTTTCCAATAATATATTTTTTTTAATTTTCAATGGAACATATGTAAAAACCTTTAGACTACTGAATTATTGATTACGATTATTTCTAAGATTTTAACTTATAAAAAAACTTTTATGGTAACATATTATAGAATGGAATATTGTTTAAAATAATTGAAATACATATAATGCTATATTTTCAATAAATAAAAGCAAACAGGAAACAAAATTTCCTGTAAATTATAAGTGTTAAAATATTGAAATATTATATTAAATTATTTAAAAAATTAATGTTTCCAACAATACTTTTTTTTAAATTTTTAATGATACATATGTAAAAACCTTTAGACTACTAAATTGTTGATTACGATTATTTTTAAGATTTTAACCTATGAAAAAACTTTTATGGTAACATATTATAGAGTGGAATATTGTTTAAAATAATTGAAATACACATAATGCTATTTTTTCAATCAATAAAAGCAAATAGGAAACAAAATCTCCTGTAAATTATAAGTGTTAAAATATTGAAATATTGTATTAATTTATTTAAAAAATTAAGGTTTCCAACAATAATTTTTTTTAAATTTTCAATGGGATATATGTAAAACCTTTAGACTACTGAACTATTGATTACGATTATTTTTAAGATTTTATAAAAAAAAACTTTTATGGTAACATATTACAGAAGTGAATATTGTTTAAAATAATTAAAATACACATAAGGCTATTTTTACAATCAATAAAAGCAAACAGGAAACAAAATCTCCTGTAAATTATAAGTGTTAAAATATTGAAATATTATATTAAATTATTTAAAAAATTAAGGTTTCCAACAATATTTTTTTTAAGTTTTCAACGGGACATATGTAAAATCCTTTAGACTACTGAATTATTGATTACGATTATTTTTAAAATTTTAACTTTTAAAAAAACGTTTATAGTAACATATTATAGAATGGAATATTGTTTCAAATAATTGAAATACACATAACGCTATATTTTCAATAAATAAAAGCAAACAGGAAACAAAATCTCCTGTAAATTATAAGTGTTAAAATATTGAAATATTAAAGTAAATTATTTAAAAAATTAAGGTTTCCAGCAATATTTTATAAGTGTTAAAATATTGAAATATTAAAGTAAATTATTTAAAGAATTAAGGTTTCCAACAATATTTTATTTTAATTTTCAATGGTACATATGTGAAAACCTTTAGACTACTGAATTATTGATTACGATTATTTTTAAGATTTTAACTTCTAAAATAACTTTTATGGTAACATATTACAGAATGGAATATTGTTTAAAATAATTGAAATAAACATAATGCTATTTTTTCAATCAATAAAAGCAAACAGGAAACAAAATCTCCTGTAAATTATAAGTGTTTGAATATTGAAATATTATATTAAATTATTTAAAAAATTAAGGTTCCAACAATAATTTCTTTTTAAATTTTCAATGGGACATATGTAAAAACCTTTAGACTACTGATTTATTAATTATGATTATTTTTAAGATTTTAATTTATAAAAAAAACTTTTATAGTAACATATTATAGAATGGAATATTGTTTCAAATAATTGAAATACACATAATGCTATTTTTTCAATAAATAAAACAAACAGGAAACAAAATCTCCTGTAAATAATGTGCTAAACTATTGAAGTATTAAAGTAAATTATTTAAAAAGTTATGGTTTCCAATAATATATTTTTTTAATTTTCAATGGGACATATGTAAAAACCTTTAGACTACTGAATTATTGATTACGATTACTTTTAAGATTTTAACTTTTAAAAAACTTTTATGGTAACATATTATAGAATGGAATATTGTTTAAAATAATTGAAATACACATTATGCTATTTTTTCAATCAATAAAAGCAAACAGGAAACAAAATCTCCTCTAAATTACAAATATTAAGCTATTGAAATATTAAAGTAAATTATTTAAAAAATTAAGATTTCCAACAATATTTTTTAATTTTTAATGGGACATATGTAAAACCTTAAGACTACTGAATTATTGATTACGATTATTTTTAAGATTTTAACTTTTAAAAAACTTTTATGGTAACATATTATAGAATGGAATATTGTTTAAAATAATTGAAATACACATTATGCTATTTTTTTCAATCAATAAAAGCAAACAGGAAACAAAATCTCCTCTAAATTACAAATATTAAGCTATTGAAATATTAAAGTAAATTATTTAAAAAATTAAGATTTCCAACAATATTGTTTTTTTAATTTTTAAAGGGACATATGTAAAACCTTAAGACTACTGAATTATTGATTACGATAATATTTAAGATTTTAACTTATAAAAAACTTTTATGGTAACATATTATAGAATGGAATATTGTTTAAAATAATTAAAATAAACATAATGATATTTTTTCAATTAATAAAAAAACAAGAAACAAAATCTCCTGTAAATTATAATGAAAGTAAGCTTTTTTAATGTATCGCTGGAAATATTATCAATTATTTATCCACTAAAATTCCCCTTTTTAATCAATCTATTGAAAAGCAGCCAAAAAGTAAAGATAAGACCATACTTCGCAATTCAAATCCAATTTCTCAAGCGGGACAAAAAATTTTAGCAATAAAATTCAATAAGTTGTTATTTTTTCCCCAAAACAAACAAATTCTAGCTGAAAAATATAAGACAAAAGCTCTGAAATATCTTCACGCTAGAGTGTTCGGTCCAAAAATCTCTCTACAAATAATAAAAAGACCCATCACTACACTATTTTTTATATTATTATTTACCTTCCACTTCTGCTTCCTTTCTATTACATATGACGAAGACTATGTCTCGAAATTTAATTTTTTCCTTTCAATCAACTTTTACGGGCAGAGAAAGAAAGTATTAAAAGCTTCTTTTATTTCTCTTTTCATTTCTAGAGCAGCTCTAGAAGCAGCGAAAGTTAAGAAATGTAATTCTCTCGACACGAAGAGGGAAAATATTAACACAATTTTTACAGGATTTGATCAATGAATAATTAATTTCCGAAACGAAATTGATGTTTTTTTAGCAAATATGTGTTTGTTTACTCAATGAAATTCTTTAGAAAATTTTAAAGATATAATTTGCTATTTTTGTTGATAAAGTAAGAAAAACAAAAGAAAATTAAAACAATTTTTGGAAGTATTTAATAAGTATTACCTTTTTATAACATTTTGTAAAAAAAGAAAAAGGGGTAATTTTAATTTCTTCCTTAAGTTTGTAATCATTCTTTTATTTCAAGAGCAGCTCTAGAACCAGCGAAATTTAAGAAATGTAATTCTCGACACGAAGAGGGAAAATACTAACAGAATTTCTACAGGATTTAATCAATGAATAATTAATCTCTGAAACGAAATCGATCTTTTTTAGAAAATTGATCTTTTTTAGCATATATATATATATATGTATCTTTTTACTCAAATAAATTCTTTGGAAAATTTAAAAGATCTAATTTACTATTTTTGTTGAAAAAGTAAGCAAAACAGAAGAAAAGTAAAACAATTTATGGAAATATTTAATAAGTATTACCTTTTTATAACATTTTGTAAGAAAGGAAAAAGGGGTAATTTAAATTTTTTCTTTAAGTTTGCAACGATTCTTTTATTTCTCTTTTCATTTCTAGGGCAGCTCTAGAACCAGCGAAAGTTAAGAAATGTAATTCTCGACACGAAGAGGGAAAATACTAACACAATTTCTACAGGATTTGATCAATGAATAATTAATCTCTGAAACGAAATTGATGTTTTGTAGCAAATATATATTTGTTTACTCAAAGAAATTCTTTGGAAAATTTAAAAGATGTAATTTACTATTTTTGTTAAAAAAAGTAAGCAAAACAAAAGAAAATTTAAAAAAATTATGGAAATATTTAATGAGTATTACTTTTTATAACATTTTGTAAGAAAAGAAAAAAGGGGTAATTTTAATTTCTTCCCGAAGTTTGCAATCCTTCTTTTATTTCTCTTTTCATTTCTAGAGCAGCTCTAGAAACAGCGAAAGTTAAGAAATGTAATTCTCTCGACACAAAGAGGGAAAACATTAACACAATTTCTACAGGATTTGATCAATGAATAATTAATCTCTGAAACAAAATTGATGTTTTTTAGCAAATATGTATTTGTTTACTCAAATAAATTCTTTGGAAAATTTTAAAGATGTAATTTACTATTTTTGTTGAAAAAGTAAGCAAAACAGAAATAAAGTAAAACAATTTATGGAAATATTTAATAAGTATTACTTTTTATAGCATTTTGTAAGAAAAGAAAAAGGGATAATTTTAATTTATTCCTTAAGTTTGCAATCATTCTTTTATTTCTCTTTTCATTTCAAGAGCAGCTCTAGAAAAAGCGAAAGTTAAGAAATGTAATTATCGACACGAAGATTGAAAATACTAACACAATTTCTACAGGATTTGATCAATGAATAATAACTCCCTGAAACGAAATTGATGATTTTTAGCAAATATGAATTTGCTTACTCAAATAAATTCTTTTGAAATTTTTAAAAATTTACTATTTTTGTTGAAAAAGTAAGAAAAACAGAAGAAAAGTAAAACAATTTATGGAAATATTTAATAACTATTACCTTTTTATAACATGTTGTAAAAAAAAAAAGAAAAAGGGGTAATTTTAATTTCTGTTCTAAGTTTTCAATCATTTTTTTTATTTCTTTTTTATTTCTAGAGCAGCTCTAGAAGCAGCGAAATTTAAAAAATGTAATACTCGACACGAAGAGGGAAAGTATTAACACAATTTTTACAGGATTTGATCAATGAATAATTAATCTCTGAAACGGAATTGATGTTCTTTTTTGCAAATATGTGTTTGTTTACTCAAAGAAATTCTTTGGAAAATTTTAAAGAGGTAATTTACTATTTTTGTTGAAAAAGTAAGCAAAACCAAAGAAAATTAAAACAATTTATGGAAATATTTAATAAGTATTACCTTTTTATAAAATTTTGTAAGCAAAGAAAAATTTGTAATTTTAATTTCTTTCCTAAGTGTGTAATCACCTTAATCACCTGCTCTTAACTGGAGAAATTAGGGCTTGAAAAAAATTGGCATTAAACAATTGAAAACAGGGGAAAGAGTGGATTTCGAAAGTTTTCGAACTCGCTTTGAAATTTGATAAAACCTAACTCGTCAAGAATCTAATATGGATGGCTCTAACCATTCCAGGTCCAATTCGTTGGAAAATTTTAAAGATAGAATTTACTATTTTTGTTAAAAAGTAAGCAAAACAATAGAAAATTAAAACAATTTGTGGAAATATTTAATAAGAATTAATTTTTATAACATTTTGTAATTTTAATTTCTTCCCTTAGTTTGCAATCACTAAAATGTGCCTTTTTAATAAAAAAAATATAACATTTATATTGTATGTTAGTGTGTTTTAGTAAGTCGTGTTTTACAATTTTAAATAAAAGTTTGGTTGTCTATTTCACAAAAATATGCCATTTTAAAGAAATATATAACATTTATATTGTATGGTAGTGTGTTTTTGTAAATTCTGTTTTACAATTTAAATGAAAGTTTGGTTGTTTATTTCACTAAAATTTGCCATTTTAAAGAAATATATAACATTTATATTGTATGTTAGTGTGTTTTTGTAAATTCTGTTTTACAATTTTGAATGAAAGTTTGGTTGTCTATTTCACTAAAATTTGCCATTTTAAAGAAATATATAATATTTATATTGTATGTTAGTGTGTTTTTGTAAATTCTGTTTTACAATTTTAAATGAAAGTTTGGTTGTTTATTTCACTAAAATTTGCCATTTTAAAGAAATATATAACATTTATATTGTATGTTAGTGTGTTTTTGTAAATTCTGTTTTACAATTTTAAATGAAAGTTTGGTTGTTTATTTCACTAAAATTTGCCATTTTAAAGAAATATATAACATTTATATTGTATGTTAGAGTATTTTTGTAAATTCTGTTTTACAATTTTAAGTGAAAGTTTGGTTGTCTATTTCACTAAAATTTGCCATTTTAAAGAAAAATATAATATTTATATTGTATGTTAGTGTGTTTTTATAAATTCTGTTTTACAATTTTAAGTGAAAGTTTGTTTGTCTATTTCACTAAAATTTGCCATTTTAAAGAAATATATAACATTTATATTGTATGTTAGTGTGTTTTTGTAAATTCTGTTTTACAATTTTAAGTGAAAGTTTGGTTGTCTATTTCACTAAAATTTGCCATTTTAAAGAAATATATAACATTTATATTGTATGTTAGTGTGTTTTTGTAAATTCTGTTTTACAATTTTGAATGAAAGTTTGGTTGTCTATTTCACTAAAATTTGCCATTTTAAAGAAATATATAATATTTATTTTGTATGTTAGTGTGTTTTTGTAAATTCTGTTTTACAATTTTAAATGAAAGTTTGGTTGTCTATTTCACTAAAATTTGCCATTTTAAAGAAATATATAACATTTATATTGTATGTTAGTGTGTTTTTGTAAATTCTGTTTTACAATTTTAAATGAAAGTTTGGTTGTCTATTTCACTAAAATTTGCCATTTTAAAGAAATATATAACATTTATATTGTATGTTAGTGTGTTTTTGTAAATTCTGTTTTACAATTTTGAATGAAAGTTTGGTTGTCTATTTCACTAAAATTTGCCATTTTAAAGAAATATATAATATTTATTTTGTATGTTAGTGTGTTTTTGTAAATTCTGTTTTACAATTTTAAGTGAAAGTTTGGTTGTCTATTTCACTAAAATTTGCCATTTTAAAGAAAAATATAATATTTATATTGTATGTTTTGTGTTTTTATAAATTCTGTTTTACAATTTTCAGTGAAAGTTTGTTTGTCTATTTCACTAAAATTTGCCATTTTAAAGAAATATATAATATTTATATTGTATGTTAGTGTGTTTTTATAAATTCTGTTTTACAATTTTAAGTGAAAGTTTGGTTGTCTATTTCACTAAAATTTGCCATTTTAAAGAAAAATATAATATTTATATTGTATGTTAGTGTGTTTTTATAAATTCTGTTTTACAATTTTAAGTGAAAGTTTGTTTGTCTATTTCACTAAAATTTGCCATTTTAAAGAAATATATAACATTTATATTGTATGTTAGTGTGTTTTTGTAAATTCTGTTTTACAATTTTAAATGAAAGTTTGGTTGTCTATTTCACTAAAATTTGCCATTTTTAAGAAATATATAACATTTATATTGTATGTTAGTGTGTTTTTGTAAATTCTGTTTTACGATTTTCAATGAAAGTATGGTTGTCTATTTCCGATCACTAATTTAAAAATTAATTGGAGTCTAGTGTAGAGTAAGATGAATACAAACTTCAATTATAGCCATATTCTTTAATGGGAGGGATACAAAACTTTTTTTAACACCAATTTTAAAATTTATGTGTGACGATATATTATCAATTAATTGACAACAATTATTTACTGCAATATATTCTTTAAATCGATAATTTCATAAATCAGTATGAGGTTTTCGATGTTTTATTTATCACGTTTATTAAGGAATAAACGAAAAATGTTTAGTTTGGGTAAGTGAAAAATGTAATGTATGATAAATTATTAAGCATATTTATACAGCTATGTAGAACTTTGAAGTGCAGTAATTTATAAATTATTAATCACTTGAAATTACTTCAGAAATCTATCACTTAAACTGATACCACTTAAATATTTTACATTGACTGATTCTTTGTATCAAAACAGCCACAGATTAAAATATATTTCCTAGAATTATTAAAAGATTTTTTTTTTCAAAATTGCAGGTACTTAGTTCGCTCGAGAACACCGGAGGTTTCTTGTGAGTTGCACCAGGCCTCGAAAGACCGATGCAAATTGTTTTAGCCAAATACTAACAAAATTGGTTTTGAGGATAAACAGAAAGTTTGTATTACCAAAAATATTTTATTTCAATTTAAAATATATTTCGGGTTATTTGAAATATTAATTTTAAAATTAGTTATTATTTTTTTATTAATTACTAATTTTTTAGTCATTATTAATTATTAAAAGTAAAACTTTTAGCTCTTTTATAAGCATTCCAAAAGCACGAATATAAAACACAGACAAGTTAAACATTTTAATCCAATTTTTTTTTCTCATTTATATTTCATCTTTTTAATCAAATAATAATGTATTTTTTACAGCTACTCTCCTCCCATCATAAATACTAAATAAAAATGCGAAAGTGTATGCGATTGCACTGGGAGACCGAATAATTTTAAAGTATCTCTTTCTGAGAGCATTTTGGAAATGCATACTGGAAATTTGGGAGATTTATATATATATATATATATATATATATATATATATATATATATATATATATATATATTATATATATATATATATATATATATATATATATATATATATATATATATATATATATATATATATATATATATATATATATATATATATATGTATATATATCGGTTTATTTTGTTTAGAATGTTTTTGTAACTATCAGTTCCCAGAGAGCCAGCGCTTCATTATGGGTTAAAAATAGTAAAACTTAAAAAAAGTTGCCAAAAAGTTTATTTTATGAAATAAAATTAAGTGATTTTTATATATAGTGTCATTTATTTTATATAGAAAATATCCTTGCTATAGAAACTTCAAACTGTTTTCATGATAAATATACTTCTCACATCTCCACATTTTTCTTCTGTTGAAAAAAGCCATAATTTAATCATGTGCATAAGAGAAAACGAGAAATATCACTTTGGTACGAAGGTTAAATATATTTTTAAAATTTTGTACTTATTCTATGAGTAATTTTTATATATATATATATATATATATATATATTTCATCTTTATATTTCATCTTTTTAATCAAACAATAATGTATTTTTGACAGCTACTCTCCTCCCATCACAAATACTAAATAAAAATGCAAAAGTGTATGCGCATGCATTGGGTCTTGGAGACCGAATTTTAAAGTATCTCTTTCTCAGAACATTTTGGAAATACATTGGGTTCTAGAAGATCTATAAGACAGCTACTGGAAATTTGGGAAGTTTATATATATATATATATATATATATATATATATATATATATATATATATATATATATATATATATATATATATATATATATATATATATCGGTTTATTTTGTTTAAAATGTTTTTGAAACGTTCGGTTCTCAGAGAGCCAGCGCTTCATTATGGGTTAAAAATAGTAAAATATAAAAATGAAATTTTATGTGCAAAGAAGTTTATTTTATAAAAAAAATTATATATTTCTTATATACAGGGTCATTTATTTTGTATAGGAAATATCCTTACTTAAAAACTTCAAACTATTTTCATGATAAATATACTTCTTACATCTCCGCTGTTTTCTTCAATTGAAAAAAGCCATAATTTAATCCCCTATATAATAATAGCCTAAGTTGTCTGTCCGCGAATTTCTGAAGTGGTTGTACCTGGAATGGATACAGGAATCCATATTGGATTTTTCATGAGTTGGGGTTAGCAAAATTGAATGCGAGTTCTAAATCCACCCCCCTCCCTTTTCGAGCGTTTAATGCTTTTATTTCAAGCCTTATCTTTCCTCTTATTTTATACGAAATTCATTCTTGATAGGATGGCAAAGGCGGAGAGTAATATTTAAATTTCCGGACTGTTTCTATTTGACTACCTGACTTCATATACTCTAATTAGTTCGCTCACAACGTTCAGGCGTTGTACGTTTGGTAGAAAGTCCGCCCACTTGATTGTCGTACTTCTCGGGTTGACGGTTATATCCCCTAAGCAGTCAGTTCTTTTTAATGTCTAATAAATTTAATATTTTGTGCTTTTTCTTTTAAATTTTTATTCCGAAGTGTGTTTTATTATTTTTAAAATAAATTTTTACTATTTTTTTTCAACTTTTTATAATTTTTATTAATTTTATTTTATTAAATTCACGTCTTGTTTTACGAATGCCTCTGGCCACATAAACATTTCATGTTGTGTATTCTTAAACTTTCTTCTCGTAATGTAATATTAGCCTAAGTTATCTGCCCGTCTGTCCTCGAAGTTATGAAGCTATTGGACCTGGAATGGATATAGCATCCATGTTTAATTTTTGATGAGTTAGGGTTTGCAAAATTCAAAGCGAGTAAAGTTTACCTTTTCCTAAACTGTAGATTCGATTCTGAAGTAAATTGGTATGAATAAGCTTCGTATCAAAGCGAAAAATACTGTTCTCTTTAAAACGTTCGAAATCCACCCCGTCCCCTTTTCGAGCGTTTAATGCCATAAGCCAAGCTCCATTTTAAGAGCAAGCTTTAATTCTTTAATTTTTAATTCTTTAAATCTTTAATTTTCTTTATCTATTTAAATCACCTTTCTCAAATTTATTTTATTATAATACCGTATTAGTCACATTAAAGTTACCATACACAAATATAGAATTAGAAAGAAAAATCAGAATAAAACAGTTGTAGTAGGATTAAAGTGTGTTTTTAAAGTATATTTAAATAGCAAATACTTTTATTAAAATTAATTATTAAAAAATAATAAATCACCCACATTATGATGAATAAAATTTTACAGGCAAATGGAATCAAATCCGGCCAAGTGTATAAAAAAACATTTATCTTTACACCTATCTACACTGTTTATAAGTATAACATAGTTCTTATTTGCATAATAAAGAAAACTGGAATTTTTTGAATATTTTAGATTATTACATCATGATATATAAAATTAAAGAATTAATGTAATTTCAATTCGCTGCTTTACACTTAAGATTCACGTGTTCCTTAATTTTAGTAATTATAGAATGTATAACTAATACAGAAAATCCCTTATATAATAATAGCCTAAGTTATCTGTCCGTCTGTCCTCAAATTTATTAAGCAGTTGGACCTGAAATGGATAGAGGCATCCATATTGGCTTCTTAATGAGTTAGGGTTAGGAACGTTCGAAAAGCACACCTTCCCCCCTTTTCTAGCATTCAATGCTATTATTTCAAGCCCTATTTTCCCGGTTACGATTAAATTTATCAATTTATCATATAATAAAAAGGTAAAAATAACAATTTTTTTCTAGCATTATGACGTCATTCCTTTAACCATCTCATTTAATCATTTCTTATTTTAAATTATTTAAATATTTTCTGCATTATTTTCATACGTTTTGTCACTAAACTTAGATATCACATAAATAATGTTCTTTTTTATTTAACTTAAATAATAGATTAAGTACATATGTGATAATTTTAATCGATTATATTTGTTGAAAGGTAATTCTCAGCCAAAAAACAAACCATTTTTTTTACCTGCCTCATAGGGTTCTTTACAATTCTGGAAAATTAAAAATTTTACTGATCCCGTCATATGACGGGGTAAATGCTAGTCATATGCATAAGAGAAAACAAGAAATATCACTTTGATACGAAGGTTGAATTCATTTTTTACCTTTTTGTACTTATTCTACAAGTAAATTTTGTTAATTGCAGTGTTGCGGGACAGAATAAATGACATAATCTTTTGTTCACTGCAAAAATTACGTCATGTTTGAGTGATTTGCATAAGTCCCAACGCAGTGATACGTAGAGCCATGTGGGCATGGCGTCACAAATCTTCATGATAGCTTGTCAAAGATTTAAGCGATATGAGACCTTGAAACTCAGCTTTGAAACATTTAGTTTTTAATTGATTTCTTGGAATGAAAATAAATATTGATGACAAATGACACCTATACTAAAATGTTAAAAAAAATTCAATGAAAATAATATTATTTCATAAAAATGGGCTTTACATTAATAATCTTTAAAAATGTTTCTAATGCATATAGACCAAATAAATAGGTACCTTTCTTCACTATAGCCTTAGCATTTACACAGAAACAAAATTGGTGATCTATTTCTACTTAAATTTAGTACGAATTATATCAAGCAATTATTTAAAATCATAAAATATTTTATCTATATTTTTGTTGTTTCATGGCACTTAACTGTTTGTAACTCGATAAAATACTTTACGTTTTTTAAAGCACACCCAGTTTTTTGAGAAATACGTTAATGGATAATTGAAAACCGAAATTTGAGACACCTTAAGGAAAAATAATACCATTGGAATCTCAGAAAGGATTCTAAAAACATTAAACCGGATATTATGATCTTTGGTTTTTTAAATAGAGATGTATAATAAAAACGTTAAGACGTTGAAAGCATTCAATGGAAAAAGGTTCATTTCATTGGGATACCTATACTTAATATGACTTTTCATGATGATATGTGTATATATTGTTGTCAAAATACTCCGTCCTTATCAGTCAAATAACTATATTTTATACAAAATGATTTCTATATTAAATATAAACAAACCAATATTACAGAAAATTATGAGAGCTGTTGCCAAAATATTTCATTTTATAAAAGAAATATAAAATATTTTATTCAACAAGAAACCAAGGAGATTTCCAGCTGAAAAAAAAAGAACTATCGCGTGGGCGAATGATAACATTAAGAGATTTTTGACAACTGACTCTCAAAGATCCCCTTCTCTTTCAAGAGTTTTTCAGAATATTTAGAAGTTTTAGTATGGAAGAAGCGATGTGTGATACAGATTAAAAACATCTTATAAATTAAATAGAAAACTTCTTCTGCCTTACTATCAAATCCGATACACTTGCATTTGCATAATGCCTATTTACTTATTATTATTGATTTCAAATATTTGGTGTTATGTCCCAATGAATCTTCTTGAAAACAAAACCCCAGTATTTTGAGGTTTTTGTCAATCGTTTTGATAAATTATATAAATCTTACGAAAAGTTTGATTTATTCTCGATTTTATTTAAAATTAACTATTGTTAAACCGGAGATTATGATCTATTAAATTAACTATCGTTTTAAATAATCAGGTCATACTTCCTATGCGTAGGTATTCTATGAATCACATTTTCTGATTTTATAATATGCTTGTTGTTACATCTCAAGGTACAGCTTTATAAAAATTAGTTCCTATTGACAATTTAAATGACTATTGAAAAGTTATTAAATTCATCATCTTTTCAATAGCAATTAATGGTAATCTATACTTGCAATTACCAGCTACTTTAAACTTATATTTCATCAGACTGTGATTAGACTTGACATATAAATAAATGATAACATTGGTTCAAAAAACGCTTTCTAAAATTTTTAATATTTTACATCATACGTTAGTTAGGATTTTAGTTTCGTATAGCTAGACAGAAGTATGAAATTAATGGTAACATTTTAACAGTCCATAATGCATTCATTATAAATGTTAACATTATAAAATAATTCTTAGATTTTACATAACATTATAAATTCATATTATTGATACGAACATTAAATGTTACATGTATTTGAAAATAATAATGAAATTGGATATAAGAACATTGCTTATAATTGTGGAACTTGAATTATTTATTAACTGGCAGACAAATATAATGATAATTGAAACGGATAAAAGTAGCAGGATCAAAATGACGTATGTTAAACTTCTGTAAAAGACGCGAAAAGTTCAGATCATGTAGAAATTTCTAGAAGATATTAGAATATATATATATATATAAATATATATATATATATATATGTATATATATATATATATATATATATATAAATATATATATATATATATATATATATATATATATATATATATATATATATATATATATATATATATATATATATATATATATATATATTAGAATCTTATGTGCTTAATATGAAATCTAAATTTCGCATGTTATTTATTATAGTTATATTAAAGTATGCTCTTTGTTACATACTTTTACTTCATGATGTCTTAATTCAGTCGAATTACATAAAAATTATATATTAAAGAAGTTCAAATGAAGCCAAAGAAGCATTTTTTATCTTTAATTCATTCTATCCGTAAAATGACAAAAATACGTATTTATCCTATGCTTACACTAATGTACAGAAAATTGCTTATGCGTACATGCCTTAGTACAATTCAGCATTCTAATTTATTTTAACATCATGCTGACAGTTCAGTCTTCATAAGAGACTTAATGTTTGATTTTAATTGTTTAATAATTCATATCAATTATTTTGTTTTTAGTTTGTATAGTTTCTGTTTAACAGTCTTTTTGTATTTCAACAGATGTAATCACCATGTAACGATTTTTATTATTTATTTATTTATTTATTTTCCTTAGTATTCAAGGCCAGAAAAGATGGCTGTTAGCTTGGTATTCAGTGTGTGTGTAATTCATTTTTTTCGTGTAATCTATTCATAATCAGAGTTATACATGTGTTTTAAAACCTAATTCTAAATTCTAAATTAATTTATGTACCTTCAATTCTTTGTGATGTGTTTCATCATCAAAGACAGTTCAACAATAGATTATGTTTTGGATCATCATTTCTGTTTCTACAGATTTTCAAATCAAATTCAAAAGGATAAAAAACAAATATAAGTAATTACCTTATTCAATAATTGATTACCATTACTGCTGAACATTTATACTAATTAATTGACTTAAAAGAAAACCAAAATTCAACATTCGTGGTTATTCAAAGTAAAGTTATTTCTATTCAATACACTAACCATTCTCCTTAAACCATTCTTGTAATGAATATTTCAGCAAGATGATCAGAGACAAATGGATTTTTAATCCTTTATCACAAATACACAACTAGTATATTTTCCTTTCAACAAAAGCAAACCTCGTGATAAAGTATTGGGAAACAAACTATTTCTAAATATATTACACAGTTATTATTCCTAAACATGTCTTTATACTCTGGATTCTCGGGATTCGATGAAAAATAAATGAAACCTAGAAACATCCTTATATTTTAGTGGAGGAAAAAAACCTTTGAGACTCAATTTAGGGAAGATAAATTTAACCGTAAAAGCGTAAACCATGTCTGAGAGTCAGCGAAATAGAGTTTCTATCTTCTGAAATTATTTTCGTGACATTGCTGTAATCATTTTCGAAAGGACAAGCAATTTGAAAATGTACTGCAAATCTTTTAGATCCTTTAAATGTTAAAAAATTTTCCTAGTTCTTTCAGATAGACTCTCTGATACATTTTTACAAAGGAAAATATCTTTTTTTCCTAAAAGTAATATGCTTTTAGTGTTTTTTCAAATTCAAGACTTACATGAACGATATTCATAAAATCAATGTGCTTAAAAACTCAAAAAATTTTTAGTTTTATTTAAACTAAAACTCTTTTGAAGATAATCTATTAAAAAAATCTATTTATCCTTATAGTAGTTTTCTATTTTCGATGAAAGAAAAAATGTATTAATCAAATTACTATTATATTATCTTAAAAATTTATAAGCTTCTATATTAGAAACTATTCTAGAATAAAAATATATTTAAAAAGATTTATTCATAAAAATACTATATTTTTTTATTCAAAGTGATAGTATAAAGTTTCTTAGATATGTAAATATTCTAAGAAATAACAAAGAACTGAAAATGGTATTTAGTAGTCAAGTCAGGGACCAATAGATGGCATGAGGGTATGTTATCAGTTATTACCAAACAGCTGATAGTATAAAAACAGCATTTCTATCAGATAATAGTAGTCCCAAAATATTCTAAGCGAAATAACAAACTCTCAGTCATACTTTTGAAATAATGGTATTTAGTAGTTAAGTCAGGGACCAATAGATGGCATGACTGTATATTATCGGTTATTACCAAACAGCTGATAGTATAAAAATAGCATTTCTATCAGATAATAGTAGTCCCAAGATATTCTAAGCGAAATAACAAATTCTCAGTCATACTTTTGAAATAATGGCATTGAAAATTAACTTAAAATTCATTCTATTCAAATACATTACTAAATCTATCCACTAAATTTCTTTAAAATGTATGCATCGATCTTATGAACAATCTACTCAACTACGATCACACTGATGTCGCTAATAAGAATAAAAAGATGCTTAGTCATTTTGGTAAAAATATTTAGCTTTTTGTGTGTTTAAAAAATATTAAACTTCCTTAAAAATACAAAAAAATATAAAAATTAAAATAAATGTAAGAAAAAGTTATATTTTTTAAATGTATGAAAAGTATGAAATGTATGATAAAATATGTGATAAACTGGCCATCTCATCCACTGTTCACAACCTCTTCTATATATGACTAGAATAATTCTCATAGGTCGAAATTTTCAATTTTTATTGGTTGTTCTGAGTCTGGTCGAATCCTCCATAACAATACAACAACTCATTCTTGCATGAGTATAGTTGAAGATATCTAAAAAATTCGCTATATCTGTGTAGCATAAAAATGTCATTATCTATTTTAAATCGTGTTTCAATCTCTCATCTTTATAATATTATTCATACATCATTCAACAATAAGAATATTAAAATATTAGTCTTTATAGACATTTGTATTTTTTTTTTCAATTATATAAATCTACTGCTATTCATGTTCACTGAAAATATCTCAGGATTGACATAAAAATAATCATCTAAATAAACTGAAAATCCTGAAATATTGATAGAAATCTTCAGTAAATTTTCAATAGATTTTGTATTGTTTCTGCCTTTTCACAATCCAATATCAAATAAAACAGTGACATTTTTGCTAAAAGTATTAAAAAATGTTCGATTTGCAAAAAATATATATAGCTATTCTTTTAAAATATTTTTTAAAAATTTTTTAATTATATCATTTAGAATTTTTATGTTGTTTAAAAATATTTTTAAAAGCCATTGAATAAATATAATTTTAATGAATATATCAAAAGTTAGATATCTAAAAATATTAAATTTTCATTTTGTATTCTATTCAAACATTTCTATGACTCTATGCAACATTTTTTATTTGTGTTGTCTGACTATCATATAATCTTATCAATTAAAATATTTTTGCATATCACTTATATTTCAGATTAATTAATTCTAGCAAAAATATTTTCTTCTATAAATATTGAAGATTTTTAAAACATGCTTTTTTTTGAATAAAATATTTTATTTTCTCTTTGCACTATATAGTCATAATAAATAAAATTATGCACTTTTAAATGTTTTTTTCTGGAATCCACACCAACATTATATATTTATACTTCTTTAAAATCATTGTTTATAAATATTCTTAACATTTTCTTCAATCTTTATTTTGTTTAAAAATATGTTTTCAATAGCCAAAATAAAATATACTATTTACAAAATTGTAAAAAAAATATTTATTGTTCAGAAAAACATTATTTCTTTACATATTAAATATTTATTTTTCAATATCATAAAAAAACATTTATTTTTATGTTCTTATTAATTGACAATATTTTTTAAGAAAAAATTAGTGAAAAATTATTAAAAAATATTTAATTAATTAATATTTTTTAGAAAAAAAATATTTAAATTATTAAAGAAATTTCAAATTATTTCTTATTTCCCATTTTCTTAAAATTTAATTTTTTCTAAAAACAATGAAAATTAAACAATTTCTTAATTAACAATATTTTTTATGAAAAATTATTGAAAAAATATTAAAAAGTAACTAAAAAGTATTTAATTATTTAAATATTTTTCCGATAAAAAATATTTAAATTATTAAAGAAAAAGTCAAATTATTTCTCCTTTGTTTTTAAGTAATATAATTCTTAAATTATCTTGAGTTAATTTCTTATTAAAATATTTTTTAAGAAAAATTAATGAAAAATTATTAATAAATATTTAATTATTTAAAAAAAGTTTCCGGAAAAATCGTTAAATTATTAAAGAAAAAGTCAAATTATTTCTCCTATATTTTCTTAATAATTTCAATTTTCAAATATTCTTAATGGGATCCCATGGTTAATGTTCTTATAATTAACAATATTTAAGAAAATATTGAAAATATATATTTAAATATTTTTAGAAAAAAATATTTAAATTGTTCAAGAAAAAGTCAAATTATTTCTCCTTCCACATTTCCTTAAATAATTTGACTTTTTCAATATTCAGTTAAAAAAAACTGGGATCCTTATGATTGTTAATGTTCTTATTAATTGACAATATTTTTTAAGAAAAAATTAGTGAAAAATTATTAAAAAATATTTAAAAGAAAAAAAGTCAAATTATTTCTTACATTTTCTTAAATAAATTTTTCAATAATATTCCATAAAACTGGGATACCTTAAATGGTTAATGTTCTTAATAAATATTTATTTTTTAAAAATTATTGAATATATTAAAAAATATTTAAATTATTAAAGAAAAAGTCAAATTATTTCTCCTTCCACGTTTTCTTAAGTTAATTTTCCGATATTCAGTTCCATAAACCTGGGATACTTAAGATGGTTAATGTTCTTAATAACCGACAATATTTTTTAAGAAAAATTAATGAAAAATTATTAATAAATATTTAATTATTTAAAAAAAGTTTCCGGAAAAATCGTTAAATTATTAAAGAAAAAGTCAAATTATTTCTCCTATATTTTCTTAAGTGATTTAAATTTTTCAAAAATCAATTCCATAAAACTGGGATACTCAACATGGTTAATGATCTTAATAATTAACAATATTTTAAATGAAAGATTATTAAAAAATACTCAACTATTTTAATATTTTTACCAGAAAAATATTTAAATTATTAAAAAAAAAGTTAAATTATTTCTCCTTCTACATTTACTTAAGCGATTTAAAATTTTCCATAATCAGTTCCATAAAACTGGAATACTCAAGATGGTTAATATTCTTAATAAATAACTATATTTTTAAGAAAAATTATTGAAAAATTATTAAAAAATATTTAAATTAAGAAAAAGTCAAATTATTTCTCCTTCTACATTTACTTAAGCGATTTAAATTTTTCAATAATCAGCTCCATAAAACTGGAATACTCAAGATGGTTAATATTCTTAATAAATAACTATATTTTTAAGAAAAATTATTGAAAAATTATTAAAAAATATTTAAATTAAGAAAAAGTCAAATTATTTCTCCTTCTACATTTACTTAAGCGATTTAAATTTTTCAATAATCAGCTCCATAAAACTGGAATACTCAAGATGGTTAATATTCTTAATAAATAACTATATTTTTAAGAAAAATTATTGAAAAATTATTAAAAAATATTTAAATTAAGAAAAAGTCAAATTATTTCTCCTTCTACATTTACTTAAGCGATTTAAATTTTTCAATAATCAGCTCCATAAAACTGGAATACTCAAGATGGTTAATATTCTTAATAAATAACTATATTTTTAAGAAAAATTATTGAAAAATTATTAAAAAATATTTAAATTAAGAAAAAGTCAAATTATTTCTCCTTCTACATTTACTTAAGCGATTTAAATTTTTCAATAATCAGCTCCATAAAACTGGAATACTCAAGATGGTTAATATTCTTAATAAATAACTATATTTTTAAGAAAAATTATTGAAAAATTATTAAAAAATATTTAAATTAAGAAAAAGTTAAATTATTTCTCCTTCTACATTTACTTAAGCGATTTAAATTTTTCAATAATCAGCTCCATAAAACTGGAATACTCAAGATGGTTAATATTCTTAATAAATAACTATATTTTTAAGAAAAATTATTGAAAAATTATTAAAAAATATTTAAATTAAGAAAAAGTCAAATTATTTCTCCTTCTACATTTACTTAAGCGATTTAAATTTTTCAATAATCAGCTCCATAAAACTGGAATACTCAAGAGGGTTAATGTTCTTAATAAATAACTATATTTTTAAGAAAAATTATTGAAAAATTATTAAAAAATATTTAAATTATTAAAGAAAAAGTCAAATTATTTCTTCTTCCACATTTTCTTAAGCAATTTCAATTTTTCAATATTGAGTTCCATAAAACTAGGATCCTTAAGATGGTTAATGTTCTTAATAATTGACAATAAATTTTTCTTGTTAGAGACAGTTATCTTACTTAATAAGTGTTTGGTAGAAAAATTATTTAAAATCACAGACAATTTTTACAAGAAAAGCATTTAAAATCGATTAATTCTTTAAATGAAACCTAGTGATGTCTGGCTAATTTTCAATAAATCTATCCGCATAAACAGAAAACGGTAAACAAGAATAAGATTAATTCGTGAGTATTTAAAGACTTTCGATTAAAGTAAGAGTAGAAGAGCGGTGAAAAATGACTTGAGAAATCTCCTTTTAGATGTCTGATATTCAAAATAAAGGCACATTTTTTTCCAGTAACCTGGGTTCCCTACAAAACTCCTTAAGATCAAATATACCGACACTTAATGCATACCTATTACCCATACCCCTATTACCTATACCCATAGCCAGTCAAATGACAGGACTTTATGTATCCCAACTGAATGTATTAAATATGGATATTCAGAAGAAAATAAACAAACTAAATTATAATTAAACAAAATTGTATATTGTCAATTTTATAGTCATTATTACTGTCAATATTACAAACACAAAGAAGAATTTTTAATTTATTACTCATAGTATTTTTTTACATATACATTGCTGGCCATTTAACTTGTTACTTTTTATTTACTGTTAAAGCCGTTTAATTAAGGGGATATATGTGGAAACTAGTATTAAGCAGCAAAATACAAACATCGGAATTGAAGAAATTTTAATAGCTTATCATACGGATCAGTATACGGATCAGTCAAATTTATAATTTTCCAGAATTGTAAAATACCCTACGAGACAGGTAATAAAATGGTTTGATTTTTGGCTGAGAATTATCTGGCATAAGCTCAATAATTTATTTATCTTTACTGCCCGCGTGTTACTTGCCAACTTTAATTTATCTTCTCCTATTACATGATAGAATGGACAGCAGAGGTTTTCATATTGGCAACGATTATTTGGTGGTATATATGAATGATGTCCAAAATTTAGCGAATCGATTGCAAACCGTATGGTTATGTATAAAAAACAAACACACAAACGAACAAATTACTTAATTTTCAAATATATATAACTTAAACGCTAGATGTTTATTAGTCCGTAAAATAGACTCTTAGACTTTTATGAAAATAATTTGTTGTTATTACCAGTGATAAAATTTTCATTGCAACAAAAATAATCGATGATTTAATTTAAAATTATCACACATGTACCTAATCTATTATGTAAGCCAAATATAAAAGAAAATTATTCACGTAATATCTAAGTTCAGGTATAAAACGTATGAAATTAATGCAGACGATATTTAAATAATTTAAAATAAGAATACATTAAATGAGATGATTAAAAGAATTACGTCATAATGTTAGAAAAAATGTCATTTTAACTAATTATAAATTAATAAATTGATGAATTTTATCGCCTGCTCTTAACCGGGGAATTAGAGCTTAAAAAAGGGCATTAAACGATCGAAAAGAGGGGAAGGGATGGATTTCAAATTTGCTAACCCTAACTCATAAAAAATCCAATATGGATGCCTCTATCCATTCCAGGTCCAACCACTTCATAAATTCGAGTACAGACGCTATTGTTATATAAGGGATTCCTTCTATATTTCTTGTCTGTAGTAGTCAAAATAATTAAATAATTTTCTTTTATATTTGGCTTAAACAATAGATTAGGTAGATATGTGATAATTTTAAATTTAACCATCGATTAGTTTTTGTTGTGATGAAGATTTTATCACCAGTATTAACAACAAATTATTTTCTTAAAAGTTTAAGAGTCTATTTCACTGACTAATAGCTATATTGCGTTTAAATTATATATCTTTCAAAATCTTTGAAGAAGTTTGTTCGTTTGTGTGTTTGTTTTTATACATAACCATATGGTTTGACTAAACGAATTCAATGTGATTCTCAGCTGCATTTCCAGTATCGGGAGACTTCAGAAGAGTATGAAGATAAACAAATTATTGAGCGTGTACCAGATAATTCTCAGCCATAAAACAAACCCTTTTTTACCTGCTTCAAAAAGTACTTTACAATTCTGGAAAATTAAAAATTTTAATGATCCCGTCATATTACGGGCTATTTTCTAGTAATATATGTTATGATATATATGGTATATCATTTTTATGATGAGATTTAATGAGAGCATTTGCCACGATTTCGTTCTTACAATTCAAGTAGGAAGTCATTAGTATAGTCACGTAGAACTAGGTAAGGCAGATGGAATAAACGCGCTTTATATACTCAAAGAAATTTATCAGCAGGATGCGAGCACAAAGAAATCCCGCACTTGAACTACCCTTAGTCTGAGATCTCTTTAATGCATGTTAAGAATTTTCTATGAATATTAATATTACGTAAATTAACATAAATGAAAACTTTTTAAAATTTTTAGAAAGGCAACGTGAATTATAAAAAAAGTATAAAGAGAAACTACTGAGTGCTAACAAACCAACGACATGTCGATTAGCAGTCTTCTCATTTAATAATTTGGCTATGTTACTACTTGCAGCTACTTTAAAATGTGACAATATTTTAGAAGGAAGTTTTGACACCTATATATATCACCAAATATTTCAGATTCAAATATTGACACCAAATATTTCAGAGTATTTTTTTTCTAACTGATTTTCAAAAAAAAAAAAAAAAAAAAAATAGGGGCTTTAAGTGTTGTAACAAAGAGTTACAGTTCAACGACACCAGCCCGAAACTTACCTAGAGGGGAAAGCGAAGTGAGTGACCAGGGCCAGACTAAGATACTTTTGTGCCCAGGTCACAATCCGATTTTTGTGCCCTCCACCCGCATTGCAAATTTATAGAGACAAGTTATTATCATAATTACAGTCATATAAAAATTATAACATTAAATTAGCAAACAGATTTAAGAAATTAGCATTAAAGTAATATTCAAATTCAAATACACCAAATTTTCATTTTACGCAATCATTATTATCTCTGTTTAGCCATGCTAAATATTAAGGACTTTTAAAGACCTAGAGTGACCCACTTTTTTATTTTTACCTTGTCACACAAGCTCTGTGGTGCAGAAAATAAATAGTAATAGAATTAAAAATAATTTAAATTGATGAGATGATTTAATGGTTTTTAGCGGTATGTTGCTAATAATCTGTCTTATAAATATGCAATAACCCATAGGATAAAAAGAGCACCAGGTTTGTCGAGGAAATTAATTATCAGGTAAATAACAGTAAAATTAATGTAAATAGGAAACAATAGAGTTCATGACAATCACAATTACCTCGTACAATAATTTATTAAAACTTAACGATGGTAGCGTAAGTTTGCAATTTTTCCCCACTTAATATGTGTTTCAAGCCCTCTAAAATTTTCGTGCCCAGGGCACCTTCCCAAAGTGCCCTTTTGATAATAAGGCCCTGTGAGTGATCCTCCTTCGACCCCATTGGTCAACAGGGGTTGCTAACTGCGGAGTATCCCTCTTCGGTCAAGGCAATGTGGTCCAACGAGCTTTTTCGAAAGCTATGAAAGTCCCCTCGGAGAAAGAGCAAGAAAGAAGGAGTGTAGAGCTCAATTTCTTCTTCACCAGGTTTTACACCATTTCTTTTTTACACCAAGACGCCATCTTTGGCATATCTTCCGCCGAGTATGGTCCCATCGGCATAATGGCCTAAATAGCATTTTTATTTTCTATTTACACCTTTATTTATATTCAAAATTCAGCAGTAGCAATTAGTTTTTTTTTTCAATTTTGTATTTTCTTACGAGTACTCCCCTTATACGTACGGCTGGCCTTAGATGTCCTGTCGGCCTCTATTTAAAAACACTTCAGAAACAAAAGAAGTATGCCAGAATACATGAGAAATACATTGAAATGTTATTTAATTTCGCAGATTAAAAAAAAAACATTCTAGTCAGTAACGTTATGCACAGTTTTAATAGTATAATGCAATCACCGATAAAAAACAATTCAGAAAATAACCATCAGAGATTTCTAAACTTTACGAATTGTTAATAACAATAAAACAACATTAACTTAAATTCGTTAAAATCCGATAATTAAAGAATATTTCCTTTAGCATTCTTAAAATTTTACTTAACCATTGTTAATTCTTTTTGACAGCATGTCTTTCGCGAAATAATTTTCCGTACTGAGAAAATTAATGGGGAAGTACATAGTATAAACAAAGAAAACTAATCTGAGTAAATGAACTTTGTCGTGAAAAAAAGATCTTAAGATAAAGGGGAAATTAATTTCCATTGTACTGGAAGTGGTTACACAAAAAGGAAAGCAGCCTTCGATCAGAGTAAAGAAAAGGACAAAGAAAGCGAAAAAGATGCCTAACAAATAAGTTACTAAAAAGGGTGTAAGGAAAGCAAAAGGAAATTGGTACCATTAACCTGCATTCCTAATCCTCAGCAGACAGATATATGGAGCTAAAACAGAACAGTCTGACCAGTAGGGACTATATAAAAATTATACATAAATGAGTTCAGGAGATTTTTTATATTTCTTTTAAATATGTTTTAGCGATAGTTTAAAAAAATTATGTAAAAAATAATACATACATTGAAATTTGACACTTCCAGTTCTGAGTTCCGACGTATGTGTTCCTATATATTGCCGGTTTTGGGGGTTTTCTATATTTTCATTTTTTATATTTTTTTTAATACTGGGAAGAAAAGTATATAAACAAAAATATTTTTATTAGAAATTTCAGTCTAATTTTACCCATAGTAGGAAATATATCTAAATTTGTTACGAAGTAATATCCAATCAGAAATTATTAAAAAATCAGGTTTTAGTGTTTCTTTTTTTCATGAATAAAAACAATTTTTTACATATAATTTAAAAAATATTTTTCAGTGAAAATTTGCTTAACTGGTTTACAACGATATAACAATTATTTTTTATTTGTAAATGGCATTTTTATCTTTAGTATAGTAGGTTTCAAATAACAAATTTGAACATATAATCAACAACACAAAGTTGGCAATGAATTCAATTTCTTCACAGTGTTTTCCCAGTTCTTTCATTTGATTTTCTGCTGCAAACCTTTTAGTTTTTTATTTTATTAGATGGTTTATAGATACTACCTGAAGAGTGTAGAAACGTTAAAAAAAAGGAGTTTTTAGTTCCTAAAGTTGAAAGTGTGTTTTACGCTGATCCATACAAAGATATACATCAGCAACTAATGTTGATCGTGCCACAACAGTGACCCATAAATGGCTACCAAGCCACCTCTGACCTACGAGAGGCCCGTCATGGTCCGATTTTAATGTGGTCCGATCCGGTAAGGAGCAAACACTACAGAGGTTAGCTCTTGACTACCAGAAAGAACGCTAGAGAAAGATCACTCAGGTACCCTAGGTTCATGAACCCTGTACACACCTAAAAGAGGTGTGTCCTTGGGGGCTCCTAAAGTTGAAAGGTGACCCTGAGAGAGACACGGACTCCGTAGAACCGATTGGCCATTTTGCTTGGACCGCGAGAAGTAATAATAAAAATTATAGCTTGTCACATAAGTGGTACCTTCATAATTGAAAAAGTTAAGTTACTATGAAAGATGAAGAGAAAATAATCTACTCCATTTCTTAGGCTACAGTTTCTTTTAAAGCACTGTAGTCAAGGTTCTGCAATTTTTGGACTATTTTGACAACATTGTGAGTATATTTATGTAAGTATATATACTTCTATATTTGTATGTTTGTACTGTTGTTATTGTTGCTGCTTATCCTCCAGCTGTCTGACGAAGTCAGATAAGATCCATCAAGCCGCAGACCCTACGGAAGTCAAGGGCAAGAAGTGGGGATAAAGATATATCCTCTCTGGAAAGTCCTAAACAGTCCAGAATGTGCTCAAGAGAAGCTTACTGAGCTTGACATTTTGAGCAGACTGCAAAGATCCTTCTGCCTTAGAAAAATGAGAGACTCTTAGTGTAACTACTTGCCAGTCTGCAAATTGCCGTTCGAGAGGCTTTGTCACAACTTCTACAGTTGTTCTTTCTATAAATCCATGCAGTTTGTCTTGAAGTCGCAATAATTCCGACAGGCATCTTTAATACTTCCAAAAAGTCAATATTGATTGTGAAACCTTTTCCGTTTTCTACATTACGTAAAATAGTATTATAACTAAATTTGCTGTCCTCAATACAGATAGCACTACTTCAGCACTCCGAATTTAATATATCTCCTCAAATATAAATCACGTTTTTAAAAATATTATGTACATTTGAAGTATTTCGAAATACAAATAGTTTACAAAAAACAAGGAATTTATTTAAAAATTATAAATATTTTTAATATCTTTCAATATCATGTCGATAAGACCAACTCTCTGTAAGAGTAATTTAATATTTCAATACTTATGTTATATTACTCTTTAAAAGTGCTATAATTCAACATATTAGAAAATTTTGATTGGGTGGTTTATAAATTAATAATTTTGAACATTTACATATTCCAATAACCCTACTACATAAGATCTTAACTTTTTTCACCAATGCCTATAATTTAAGATTGTAACTGAAATATTTTATCCTTCCTTAATTTTGCTTAATTCTTAGAGTATTCTTTAATAAGAGTACTCTAAGTTAAGATATCATAAATTTTAATATTTGAATTTTTCCCCTTAATTGTAAATATCCCAGATAGCATGCATACTTGCAGTAAGTTTGATTTTTTTCTGGATAATCTTGTTATAACAAATTTGACGCGACAAACTTGCAACAAACTTCCTAAAAGTTAGACGGAACATAAAGTGACCCCTGTTTGGGAACAACATTTCTTAGACCGTTTCGGTTTGGACAGCTATTGCCGTCATGCCACATAGTGAACTTCGCTTTGACTGCTATAGACGCAATTCGTAACCGTGTTAATTTTTAAAAATATTTTGGACTGTAGATCTCTTTTGATTAGCATTCCGAAAGCACAAACATGATTACACCTACAAGTTAAAAACTTAAATCCCATCTTTTTTATTTCATATTTATATTTCATCATTTTAATCAAATAACGATGTACTTTTGCATCTCTCCTTCGACTACAAATAATAAATAAAAATGCATAAGTGTAATCGTGTGCACTGGGATTTTGGAATCCGAATAAATTAAAAGTGCCTCTTTCTAAAAAAAATTATTCAGAGAAAATTAAGGAAATGCATGTTATTTGTGCCTTGGAGACCTATAAAACAGTTACTGAATATTTGGGAAATTTATTTCTATTGGGGAATTCTGTGTAGAATGTTTTTATAATGCTTGGGCCTCAGAGAACTGGCGCATGCTAATAGTACTATTTCGAGAATTATAGATTATTGATCTTGCAAAAGAAACCTATTTTTCCTTCAACTTAATTAATGATGTTAAATGTTGACAAACGAATTCAAGAAAATTAATCAGAGTTAAAAGTTAGATGTTTAGATTTCCTTTCTACGTTCTAGTGAAATTTATTTATTGTATTAAATACATATTGAAGAATTGAGGTAATTTATCTAACCATAAAAATTCAATTGCATATTATTTTGAGGGTAACTAAAGTTTTATCTTTGATTATTAAGACATGTGATGAAGGAATGCTGCTGTTGAAAACTGGAAAGAAGATAATACTTAGGCTTTTCGATATTTAATAGCAGTAGCATTGAATTACGTTTAGGACTTTCTCTAATTTCTCATTACATTTTAATAATACAACTTACTACAATATTCAGGACCAAGACATTTCATGTAATAATTTCAAAATTTTTCTGATATAAAAAAAACACATTTCCTTTTTAAAACACGCTCAATAACTTTGCTTCTAAAACAATCCTAAATTATCTGCAATAAAAAGCATGCGACAGTTAGAACACTAATTTTAATGAGAAAACTAATTCATACATTGACAAAAATAAATAATAAATTATATTATTAAGCCTTATTATATTATCATCCTTTAAATTTAGTTTATACAAAAATTAATCATTTAATAGCATTTCGGCGATCACAAATTAATAATCTTGCAAAGAAAATATTTCTTGTCACTAAATATGTTCCGATACCAAAGAAATAAATTTTTCTCTGTCAAATGCACTCAGCACTTTTCTTTTACAATACAATCCAGGAGTATTATTTTCTCAAAAAAGTCATACAGAATTTAGAACAATATTGTTGATTACAACTATTATTCATACTTTGACAAAAATAAATACAATTTCAATATACTATTAAACTACAGTTTTTTAATTTTATTTTATACGAAAAAATATTTAATAGCGTTCCACCAATTACAAATAATAATATACCAAACGAATCCTACGCTGTCACTAAAATGAGTTCCGATATCAAAGGAACACATTTCCCTTGTAAAAGGCACTCAATACGTCATAATCACCCTGAGCCAACACTGGCGCACACAAAGACAGACAGAAACAGGGATCTGAATAGACAGGCGGAGCCCTCAAAACGAGTAGACACATGTGCATTAAAATACATGTTTATGGACCATTCTTTATCGTAAAACTGTCTGCCCAATTAGAGGACTCCATGGGAGGGAGGGAAGATTACGTCACGGAGCGGACGGATGACGTCAAAGGGCCTTTCGCAACAAGTGGGATGCGGTCCATTTTACTGGGATGAGGGGGTGCACCAAGGTCAAGGAAAATATCGATTGGGGAAGACTTTGACAGAGTTGGTGTCATAAATGTAAAGGTGATAAACAGCGATAGTGATTGGCTTGAAAAGCAAGTTTACTTGGGAATGACCCATTAATGTGCCATTATAAGTAGTGAAAAGAATTTGCCAAAAATACAAGTTTTTAATAGAAAAGAAATTAAAGATAAAAGTTAGGAAGTTTCTTTAAGAGTTATGAAAATTTCCATTAGAAACTTCTTTCAGAGTTTCTTCAATGTTTACTCCTGAATAAGCAAAAATATTGCAAAGTAAAAGTTTTAAATTATAAAAAAACAAAGACGTAGCCATAAGGGGATAGTAGGGGTCTAGAACCCTCTAATTATATTCTTCACATTTTAATTTTATTTCTGATAGTTAAATATGTATGTATAAATTATTGGGCTGTTTAACAATTATTATACAAAACAATAATTTGCAGCATATAAAAATATTCGTAAGCTAATTTTGTCATTACATTGTAACATAATTTTATGAAATTTTAACTGATATATAAAACTAACTATATTCTACATTGCTCTTACAATGTTTCTTTATGAATTATGAAAATTTCCATTAGAAACTTCTTTCAGAGTTTCTTCAATGTTTACTACTGAATAAGCAAAAATATTGTAAAGTAAAAGTTTTAAAACATTATAAAAAGTAAAGCCGTAGACAGAAGAGGATCGTAGGGGTCTAGAGCTATCTAATTATATTGGTTACACTTTAATTTTATTTCTGATAGTTAAACATATATGTATAAATTGTTGGGCTGTTTAACAATTATTATACAAAACAATAATTTGCAGCCAATTTAGTCATTATATTGTAATAAAATTTTATGCAAGTACTTTTATGAAATTTTAACTGATTTATAAAAGTAACTATATTCTACATTGTTCTTGATTTTCTTTTTAGTTTATTATCTTTTTTGCTGTATCTATCCAACTTACCTTGTAACCTAATACTCCTTGTAGTAGATATTTCCTATTTTTAAACGTTTGTTACCTTAAAATTATGGGAAATTTTCAAATAATGTTTAAAAGTTGAATCGAAAGAGACAAGTATTTATATAAATATTAAAGAGTACCCATTATCGTAATATATCATAAATTTTAAACTCTGATTCAGAGCCCAAACAGGAAAAAAAAGAAAAGACAAAATTGATTACATATAAAGATATAGTATGTACATACACACATACACACATATAAATATTTGCATTGTTTCCTTTTAATTTTAGAAATGTCACTAAATAATTTTTTTATATTTTGTTTTGTATATTTAAAATTACATTTTATTAAAATATTCCCATTTTAATTAGTGTAAAAATGTGTGTTATTAACATAAAATTGAAATTAGACTACAATTAATAAAAATAAAGTATCAGGTAGGGTATTGAAAGCTGTTTATTTTATAATGTTAGATCGCATTAATTTTCCAGTAATATTAAACATGAGCGGAACATTTTTCTATAAATTTATAAAAATATTTGGTGTATTAGATTTTTTTACAAATTTAAACGCAAGATTATAGTTTAAGTAATTTACAATAATCATAAACATTATTGCCTGAATTGAAGATTGAAATTCAATATATATAGAAATAAGTATAGGAATTTTATAGAAATTTTGTTCGATAATACATTCGTGCCTGATAATGTGAGGGTTAGTTGGTTGGTTGGTTGTTTTCTATGCACTACTGTTTACTTTTTGAAACACGAGGGCTAATGAGACCGGGACCTACAGCTTAAAACCGATTCCGAACGGCTACGAACATCCGTACCACAGTGGGACTCGAACCCACAAACTCCAGTTCCGAAGGTCCGTTACCTAACCATTCGGCCATGATAATGTGGTGGAGAATTAGCTATTTTCTTTCCATTAATGAAGGAGAAATAGCTATTGATTGGAATTTCGAAATCAAGATGATGATTTCAGTGTTGTTATAGTCATTTATCCCTCTAGTGTAGAAAAGGTTATCATTAAGTCCAATACACCCCATCGCAATGTGTCACTAGTCCATGGCTAAGAGTAATATGTAGAGTAATCGCCATAGGTATGAGTAATCGCTTGAGCTAAGAACCACAAGAGCAAAAGTTTGACTGAAACATAAGATAGGGTGCTTCTTTTATTTGAAAAACATCGCTAGGGTGGAAGGACTTTGCTCAAGTAGGTTCTAGTAATTTTGAAGTAGGGAGCAAGAACTCCCAGGCATGGCCTGATGCCTACAGATGTATCAATTAGGAACATAGAGGACATCGTAAAAGTGAAAGTATTTTATGTGTCACAACCTCCCTTAATGAACACGGCAGATCTTCAAACAGTTCAAGCCTCGATTCCGTAACCCTCCAGTTACAAGATAGCCGTCTTTGGTGATTGAGTAATTGTAACTCAGTGATTTGATTCTAACTGTTGGCATAGATATTAGCTGTAATTCGGAATTTGCCTGAGAGAATATTTTTTAATTAACAGGAATGAGGAGCTGATGATGCAAGCAAGACAATTCCTGAGGGATTCGATTGCGTCCGCCCATGCTGGAGTTTGATAATTTTTTAGCTTATAATATTACTCATGTATAGCATGCTCCCTAATTTTTATTATAAAAATAATGGTGAAGAATTATATCACGGATATAACGTACACCTAAATGTTGACATACATTGGATTTTCTAGATTGTAAAACATTGGCTATGAAGAACCAATGAATTATCTCCTAACGTTCTTCGAATGTCATTGTAAAGGTGACTTCATTCTTAACAAGATACATCACTTGGTATTGTCTTTATATGATGTCGCTTGGAGGGTGTTGGCTAGTATGAAATGGCAGTAAAAGCTGAAATTGAAGACCTCATACACTATCCTAACTTTTGTTTGGATTGTAATTTCTATATCCATCTTTATTCTATAAAAAAAGCAGTGTTTAGTGATAAAGTGCCATTTTCTTTTCCCATTAATTCTTCCATTTTGTTTAACTGGAAACTTAGTAATGAAGTATAACTATATTTATTTCTATATTTCTATATTTCTAGATGTTTTAACCCGCATGCTGTGACAAAATACGAGGGTTGGGACTTTAATACAGGCAACTATTTATTTACAAGGAATAAAAAAGTGATTCACATCACCATGTTTTACAGTTCTTGAATATAGTCTACCGCATTGTGTAGAACTCGTTTCCAACGATGTAGAAGACGCAGAACAGCTGTAGCACCGCTTGTTTTGTTGCCTAGTTCAAATGCACCGGTCTATTGACACAAGAATCTCTGAAACAGTTCTGAAGTATATGCCACGATGTGGTTCCTTCATATTAGGAATTAAGACAAAGTTACAACGGCCTAGACCTATAGAGTAAGGTGGATGGTAAAGACCTAGCTGACGCTCTCCTGTTGTACGACCTCTGGCACATTGAATTTTTATTCAACTTCGCTGTTCTTGTTTTCAAAACATCCTGACAACATGTTAGACAGCAAGCTAATACAAGGTCCAGTTATCCGCGTCACTCCGCATGTGCATGATGTAGGAAGGACGGTTCTTTTTGCTGAGAGGTAAAGTTGGTATGTAGCTCACGTGTGGTAAACGCGAAATTCTTTGGTTTTGTTACGTAGCTTTTTTACAGCATTGGTGGCACTATTAAAGTTCCAACTCTTATACTAATGCAGTTTCTATTTTCTCTTGCATATTACTGTTTGAATCATTTATTAATGTTTTGTATTTTGTTTTGTTGTTTATCCTCGAACTCTGTCTTATACAGTTATTTTTTTGTTGTTATGGACACTCAATTTATTGCAGTATAATTTTTATTGTGTATATGAGTTGTAATAAAACAGACTTTTTCAGAATAAAAAAAAAAATACAATATTATAACAGCATGTCATTTATAAATACTTTATAAAAAACAAATAGATTCTTGTTGGAGTAATTTAATAAATCTCAAATTAAAGAATTTGTAATCATTTGTTGTTAGAATCTAAAAGTCACTTGTATGGAAATTTAGATAAATTAATACAATTATAATTTTTCTTTCCTGTTAAAACATTGCAAAAATAAATAGTAAAAATAAGTTCATTTGTTCTACTATTATCTTCCTAATTTTATTTAGTAGGAATATAGACCTTTAATCAAAATATAAATTGCTTTGTGATAATACAAAAGAATTAATTAAAAAGGAAATATGCTAGGAAAACAGATTATGTAATGAATGCGTAAGAATAATCAGATACGAAAAGTACAATGCAGCAAATAAATTTTCCTCCACCACTGAAATATAATAATATTTTTTTGAGATCAGAGGCTATTGTTTTCTGAGCTTTTAAAATAATATGTACACAGTAAGTAAAATCCGAATGAAGATATCCCATTACAAAGTGAGCGTTGGACAAGACAAAAGACAGAGGATCATGTCACGAAATAAATGGGCTGTCATAGTTATGTCAACAAAGTTATTATAGGTGAGTCATTTCGTTATTATGAACGAGAAAACGTTTTATGATTAGTAGAGAACATAAGCATTACTATTGCATTTCGTGCGGGATTAGAAATTCACAGCACGTCTTTTCAACTAAACTTAATTTGATTTACAGAATCCATTGATTTGTTTTGCTTGAAGGAAGATGTTGAACAGTAATAAATGTCTTAGCGAAGAAACAAAAAAATCATAAAACATCAAATGAACAACAAAAATATGACTTCCGGTGGCTTATGGGAAAATTTCTACATGCTTAGTTATATTTGCTGTCAGTATCACTCTTTACTCATAGAATTTTTATCTTGTTATCATTTCATAATAATAGATATTAACACATTTGCAAAGGGAGACATGAATTTATTCTATTTCAAATTCTATTGCTGATTGCCACTGTTGTGAATTCATTTCATCTCAAATTCTATTCTTGTTTGTCACTGGCTTGAATTCACTTCATTTCCAATTATATTCCTAGTCACCATAGCATGACTTTAAATCATACCAAATTATGTTCCCCGTCATCACTGGCATGTATTTCCATCATTTCATATTAATTTTCTGGTTGCTACAGATGTGAATTACCGTCATAAAAATTCCACTCTTGTTTTCCCTGTAACATCACAGCTCTAAAAATAGGTAACTTTGGTAGCGTTATGATCGAGCAGGGTTCTTCAAAGACCTCATGATGATGACGTCATCGAATACAGGCAAGATGGAGAAGAAAGAATGATTTATTCTGATTTATACAAATATTTACATCATGTACATTCTCGACATGGCTCATTCATCCTTGTCCGCCGGACAACAACTCTCCGCGTCTTCTTATACACCAAACGACGCTCGGCCCTCATGACGTCAATCACCATCCCCCACACCCCTCTCTCTGACTTTTCTAGAAGACAGGTTAGGGAAGGATTTGGTTTGGTTTTGGAGTGCTACGGTCTATGTTTTGCAACACGAGGGCTAATGAGACCGGGACCTACTGCATAAAGTCGATTTCGAACGGGTACGAACATCCATGCCATAGTGAGATTCAAACCCACGAACTCCAGTTCCGAAGGCCAGCGCCCTAATCATTCAGCCTTCGTTCGGCAGGTTAGGGAGGGGAGAATGGAGGCATTTGGATCCCCAAATACCAATGAACATGTTCGGCTGACGTCAGAGCGAGCCGTAATACAAAAACAAGTACAAATTAAAATAGATTTTCAGTAGAGTGTTTCAGTAGAGTGAGTTACCCCTAACGTAAACTAACGTCATGCAACTTCTTTTTGCTTCAGAATGAGGCAACATTATCCCAGATATGTGTTTTAATACGGAAATTAGAACAGCTTTAGTATTTTATTGTTTTTTTCCGTACTTAATATTAAAAGTGCAAAAACGTTTATTTGTCAAGAATGTGTTTTAGATGGGAAAAATTTAGCTAATATTGTTAACATTTCGTATCATTTAATAATGGAATATAACTAAGAATGTGAAGAATAAGAAAACATTTTTTTTTTGGAAAATATTCTGTTACTCCCTTTATTAATGAAAAGGAAGTATTGTAACTCGTACAACTACAATTCGAAATTTTAAAGAAAATATTTGTTTTCACCATTCTTGAATGAATTTTGGCAGTTTCAGTGTTGTATGTGCATGTAGGTAGAAAAAAAAAAAGTTTTAAGATTATGACGTTAAATATCAATTTTGGCCATTTCTGATCTAGTTTTTTTTTCTTGTTTCTGTGTACAACCAATTTACCGAAACTAGACATTTGTTGTTTCAGTCTGTTATATCATCTAATTGTGCACCTCCTCTTTTAAATGAAATATGCCTCTATATAACGAAATATTTCAATATAAAGTATATTAGCGGTGTAGTTTATCAGAAATGGAAATCAGGTGTAATCAGAAATCATTAGCCATAAAATGTTGAAATTTTGTGTTTAGCACTATTATAATATCTATTTCAACACCTGTATTTTTGATTGAAATACGAACTCTATATAAAAAAATACCGATCTGCAACACTGTAGCTCAACGATATCGATGTATTCATATGCATTTGTGATTGTTCTTAGGAAATAAATGAAAAGTTGACTCATTTGTAGGAACAAACTAAAAATCTACAGATTGTGGAGAATATTTTTAAATTTTTGATACGGAGTAAGTATAATAATAACCCTCATATCCGTCTCCGAGGAGTTCAAGTGCAACACGAAATTGATTAGTGTTGAAGGACAGTAACCCAAAGAGTCAGTAACCACTGAGAGGACAGTTTGCTGGTCTACCACCCTGTACGAGTAATATCTGAACCAGTCCTAGAAAAAATTTACCATATATAGTACTGTTGAAAGAGTCAATTCTAATTTTCTTCCCCTCTGCTCTTTAAAAATAAATAATGTGCATGCCCTGTGCTGATGTAATTCATGTGCTATGATTGTAGGTGTGTGTGTTAAAGTATGTTCTGATAATGTATGCCGCGTCAGTTCACTGTCCTGTTTTTATATCTAATTAAATGTTTTTCTTTACTACAACGTTTTTTTATCTCTGCTTGCCAAAATCACCCCAAGAACCCTATACACATACTTCGTTCGTATAAAACATACTTCGTTCTAATAGATATGAAATATTTAAGGTTGAGAATTTGCAAAGTAATTAAAGCATTAAAATTCGAAAGAATGGATTCTATATATTGTTCTAATAACACAAAAAATACATTTCGCTTATTTGAAAGACTACTTTGTTTCATAATGACATGTTGAATTTAAATTTATTTGATCTATACACATCATCACCATAAGAAGTGGTTTAATCAACCGTATTTTCCCATCATGTATACAATCTGATTGGTTTTTATGTCATTTAAACAGCAGTTGCATAAAAATTCCCCCATTAAAGCATATTTAATTATCCGATTCATTATATGCATAACATTACTACTAATGCATTTTTGTAGTTTAAATTTTTTTCTGTGAATTATGAGGGAACATTATAGCATTAACGATTGACTGATAATTTAAACCAATGCAAATATTTCTGGATTAAAATAATGTTTTAATAATATAAGCTGTAAGGAATGTTCTTTCTACAATGTCATGTCATTTTGAGTTTGAGCATTAACGCAGTTTAAATAAGTTAACATATTTTTGGAAACTTTATTTTTACATATAGATTCTCTTGTAACTATTTCCTTAAATGAGTTTAAAGTCTCCGAAACAATGTCCATTTTTTATAACATTTAAAGGCGGCAATAATTTAAGTGTAAACTGAAAATAACTGAATTTTTTTAAACGAGGAAATGATACAAACGGTTGAGAAAAATACAAATTTTTACCATTAAGAATTTTCCTAATGATACTCCTTTAAACTTTAATAAAATAAAGTGAAGAATTCAAATTCTGTCTCTACTTACAGTTTTGTTTCTATCGTTTTGAAAGAGAATGATTAATTAGGTAATATATTACTGGGAATTGTTTTACTCATTTTTTATTTTATTGCATCCAACAGTAAAAAGAATTATTATTCAACAGTTAAAACTGAACATGCAGGTTGAAAATTCTCTATAGTCATTGTATGCATTCGTTATTTTTAAAAATATGAACAATATTATTTTCGTAAATATGAATTGATTTTCAAAGATAAATGTAGCTTCGAAGATATTTATTTCTAATTTTCTATTCCGAGTTACTTAACGGATGCTATTAATTAACATTAATAATAATTAATTGTAATTTAAATATTTTAGGCCTTATTAGCATTATATTAAACTACATTGGCTAATTGTTTCAATCAAGATATGTTTTAGAAAAACATAAGTGCACCCGAAATTTCAAACTGAGTATATATTTAGCAAAATCAATAAAATAAGGAGTTAAAACTTTTAAATTATGACTTTCCAATTTTAATTTAAAAAATTGACTTTTATTTCAATATTCCAAATTTTTAGAAAGCCATATCTGCATACCACCCATTTCATAGAGAATCATATTAAGATCAGAGAGGGATTATAAAATAATTCAGTACCCGGCAGTCACTAGTGATATACTTTTCCCAGCATAATTATACAACTATTCATCACTTATGTAACTTTCTGCTGAAATAAATTAGATTTTTCAATATTTTTACATTACTAAAAGGACCAGTTTCTTATTTCGAAATTTTTAGTTTTATTTTCATAATACGAAAATCCCTAACATTCTTGGCCTATCCCAAAGCCTATTAAATTAATCCGAAAAATGTAAATTTTACTGTTAGTCCGTATAAATTTTATGTATGCTTATAGAATAAAATAGCTTTTTCCCCAAATCATAGGGTGTTAAGTTCTTTGGTACTTTAAATAAAACATTAAATAATGACTTCAAAGTATACAAGGTAAAACCTTAAAGATTGCTTTATAATACAAAATTTTTATTTAAATATATGTACATTTAACTGCTAGTTACTGAATGAAAAACATTACATATTATCAAGCAGGGCTTCGAACCGGAACTGAACCGAAAACCGAAAACCGGAAAAAACCGTTATTTGGTCGGAACGAAAACCGGAACTGAACCGAAAAAAATATCGATTTATTTCGGTTCGATATATTTTTCAGTCATTTTGTTACTGTTACCAACTTATCAATATTTTCTAATTTAACATCAACTTTATAATTACATATCCGCACTTGTATAAGATTGCAATGGTGGTTTTGGCAGCTTCAGCTACACAAGTTAGTGTTGAAACTTATTCTCCGAGACAGCAGATGTAATCTCAGTGAAACCACGTTAGAAGATATATTAATAATTAGAGGCAATTTTCATGTGTTAAATAAATAATATATTTTTTACATAATTATTGCAAGGCCAAGTGCACGATGTGAGAGTCAAACGACGAATGTGGGTAATCATGAACCTAGTTGTCAAATGCGATTTTGATAATGGATAACAATGCCAATGCTCGCCGCTCTTATCGTACCTGCTGTTTGTATCAATTCACATAGTGTACCAATTAAAAAAAGAATAAAATCTTCTAAATTTTGATAGAATTACATTTTTAGTACAAATAAGAATATACATAAAATGAAATTATTCATTTGGAACTGAAACGAAAACAGTTATTTTTGGCGGAGCGAAAACCGGAACTGAACCGATATTAATTTTTTAGTTGAACCGGAACGAAAACCGGAACAAAAAAAATTACGGTTCGAAGCCCTTTTATAAAGCAACTATCAACAGATTATCGACTTATAAATATTTGCCTCCATTTTTGATTAATACGATTAACTAAAAAAATACTCAAGAACATGGAAGATCGTGTGAAGTCTTTGTTTAAAGAGGATCATGTGATCACTTCATTTTTTGACTTATCTGATCTTCCACTCACTTTGAAGCCAGTCGAATTTTTTAATTTTTCCACTCGTATTGTCTCTTAAGTAAAAAAAAAACTGGAAAAGGTTTATTTGGGCTTAAATATTAGTACTATTGAAACTTTTTTTTATCTATTTTGGACGTTGTATGGATAATTATTTTTTACTTCGCGTTATTGACTATATTTTCCATAAGTTTAATTTCTAAAGATATTTTCCAATTATTCGCAATTATTTTAATTTAGCTTGTTTATAATTTAACGGAATTAATACACTTATGAGTAAAAAAATCTTAATTACAAAAGACTTTTTTTATATTTATCATCTGTAAAAAGTTCTGATTGTCTAAGACTAAAATTGTTATAATTGCTTCAATTTAAAAATCTTTTAAATTTATCATTTTAAGATTGGAACACAGAGGAAAAAAATCGCTAAGTTTTATTGTGTTTGTGGCCAAAGTGTTCTGTGATTTTTTACTTCATTTGTCTACTAGAATGGAATACGAGAGACCTACCCTCGTTATTGTCCCTTTACTTCCGGTTATAAGTAGATATATATTATAGTAGATATATATTATAAGATATATATTATAAAAGATATTATAGATTGTTAATTTTTAATACACATAAAGGTCGTCAAGTCTCGAAGATCATCATAAGAAATAATGGATTCTAAAAGTACAAATAAAAATATACTTTAAGAGAATGATTTATATTTTTTTACGAAAGTCATCTAACAATTTAAGTGGTGCAATTAGAGATACATCTGTTACCGCAAACGAATACTTCGAAATAGAGATTTACAAAGCCATGAAAATCTATCAGCGTCTATTGCCTCAATGAGTAGGAGTGCATCCTCAATAAATGTCAGTCAATGCAGTTCCTAAACAATCGATCTTATTTCAAAATTAAAACACTGGCAGAAATGTACAATACATCCATTTTCAACATTTTTGGAGGTCGAAAATTGTTATAATTTAATTTATTAATTTAATTAAGTAATGTTTGATTTTGTTTGGCATGAAACGCTAAGGGTCTACTATTTTCCTTACGAGGGTTAATGAATCCGGCATCTACTGTTTAAAGCAAATTCCGAATGCCTACGAAGATAGATGCCAGCAGCGGGATTCAAACAAGTGAACTCCAGTCAAAAGAGCAGCGATCTATCATTCGTCATGTTTTAAGTATTTTATTTAAAAATCATTAAATATGTACTTTATACTATAAGTAAGTAAATCTTACTTACTTATAACATAACTAATGAAATAGGCTAATATATATGCTAGAAACTAAATTCTCATAACAGTGGCAAGTTTAATATCGTTTTAATCTTAGGTCTCTTAAAGAGACCTAAAGATAAAAATTTAAAGGAATGTAAGATTTTGAGAACAATAAAAATTATAAAATTTGTAAACCTTAGAAATTTAAATATTTAATATTTTTCAAATAAGTCACTTTTCTTATATATAAATGAGATTCACGGTATAAAAATATGTTTAGCAGAAATTCGATATTAAAAATAAGCTTATAATTTATATAATTGAAATATATCTCCTAAATGAAATTTTTACATTTTTGTTTATATTTTAAGTATAAATTTTGAAAGCACAAAAGTATATAAATTTTAAAGTTATTTTTTACTAGAAAATTTCTAAACTTTTATTGTGTAACAAGCAGATTTTTTTTATGAATAGTAAAATGGATGTTACTATAATTATTTTAGTTCGAATAGCTATATATTTCCTTCGATATTTCTTTTATATTTTTTTTAAAATTGGACAAATGTGACTTTTCATTGAATTAAATACGTTACCTGTAAAATATTTAAATATCGTTACTCCATTTTATAAAACTGATTCAGTTAATTTTGTAATAATACTAATATATATATATATATTATATATATATAATATATATATATGTTTTTATGTGTGTGTGTGTGTGTGTATTTATGTTGTAAACCTAGATAATTTACCATTACTATTTACAATATGCGTACATTTTAGCTGTATGTAAGTTCATAGAATTGACATTTTGTTACAGTTTGTTAAACAACATGTCAAAGAATTTTTACGAACGGCATTCACACATTTATCGCATTTCAAAGGTTTAATATTAAGATCCTCGTTAAGTAATACACAATTTATTAAAACTCACTTTTATTCTTTTTTTTCTAAATATTGTAATATTGATTTAGTTATTTTTTTCTTTTTACTTAATTCGTATTACTTTTAGTATAAGGATATAGTTGATTATCTAGAATTCCAAAATTGATTCTTTCATTGGTCTCATTCTTACTAAACCTCGATATATGTTTTTAAATAAAAGAGTCTTTCTACGTGTAATTTTATCAAAAATACTTTTATATACAGGGTGTTTGAAAACTTTTGTAATTAAATATTTCTGAACTTTTTCAGATATTTAATAAGCTAGAAAGTAACATCTCTGATTTGTATAAACATTGAAAATACGTTTAGGGAAAATTCGATAAATAAGTTTTGGTCCTAATTTATGTATTTAAAAATTTTCTTCTAAATGTGCATAATTTTTCCATTTTTGTTTATGTTTTATTTTTGATGTATAATTTTTCTTTAGTACAAGGCTATATAATTTTCAAAATTATAATTAGAAAGTTTATGTTAAACGAACAGAATTTGTATTTAGTTAGCCATTGAAAATTATGCATCTTTCATCTTTAGTTTCTAAAGACTTGAAATCATTTTATCTTTTATTAATTGATAAATTATTACAACTTTATCGTAGTTATTTCTCGTACATTTAAATTAACAGAAATATCTATGCACTGTCTATTTTGTCATCTTTAAATTATAATTTTTATTAAATAGCGATATCTTTTCTCTAAATTTATAGCCATCTAAAATTTAATTATGCTATTAAAGGATATAAGGTTATTATAAAATTAACGATTTATTTAGAATTTAGAGGATGAAAAAAATAAAGTACTTTTGTTAAAATGTGTATTAAAACATACGTAAATATAAAATGCTTTAAAATTTGAATAGTTTTGTTGTATAAATAATATATTACGATAAAAGTATAAAATTTGAAGTTATTTTGTTTAAGTGACATTCAAACTATATTAGACTCTAATTATTTTTAAAAATTACTCTTTAAAAAGGAATTTAAAAAAAATGATAAATATAGAACCATATGCCATTCATGAAAAATAAATTAAGACAAGCTTTAATTTATTCTAAAAAAATTAATTTATTCTTATATAGTATCTAACTCGCTTTATAAGAGAATAAATTTCGGAATAAATCCACAAAAAGAATATCGTTTATTCATTCATAAAAAAAGAAATTTTCTGCAACAGAAATAAACAATAAACTTGATACAAATACTTAAATTATTCTTTTCTTTACTGTGCATCTTTTTGTGGTCAGTATTTCTAACGATAGGTGAAGCAAGCATTTATTGTTCCGAGACAAATAAAAGAACGTTCTGTATGTAGCCTTTTCCTTCTATTATATTACTGTCATGAAGTGGATTCATTACCTGTCAAATTGTATTACAAAAGATAAAAGATATTTTACTGTGTTTTTTCAGCCTCTCCGCTAACATTTATTTCATTAAATATGGATTGTTTATTCCTGAATTCAAGGTAGATGTAATTAATTAGGCAACCTTAGTCGTACATTCTATTAAGGGTTTTATAAATGTAATTTAGTTTTAGACTTGTCTAAAATACTTGAAATATGTATTTTATAATTGTTTAATACTATTTATAGTATGTTTTTACTTACTTTTCAATGAGATATTTAAATAAAAATGTTCATCTTAAAAATGTTTTGAAAATGTTTTTATATGAGTGTACTAACGCTATCAATTGATTTTTTTAGATATTTTTAAATGATCTTTCTGTATGAATATATTCTATTTCCAATTTTATACCTGTAAGTATAAATCTCATACAAGAGGACAAAATATGTTTCGGCATTAAGACTAGTAATTCTTTTCATTGTAATTTTGTGCATTTTTTTACCACAGATAGCTTTATATTTTGGCTCCACTTCAGTTTTATCACAAAAAGTAAACTGCACGCTCCATGCAAACTAAACAAATGTATTTGTCTTAGAGAACAAAACATTATTATGCATTAAGACTAGTAATTTTTTCATTTAAATTTTGTTTATTTTTTTATAAGAATTTTATATTTGATTTAGTATTAACAAAAAGTATCATATGATAAAAAATGTTTTGAGAAAAAAACAAAATATGTTACATTAAATAGTAATTTTTTATTGTAATGTTTATTTTTATTGCACAACTGAAATTTATATTTTTTTCAGTTTTTACCACAAAAAGTAAACTGTCTTTGCATCAAATTGTCTTAGAGAACAAAAAGGGAGAAAAAAGGGATGATTAGGCATTAAGACTAGTAATTCTTTTCATTGTAATTTTGTGCATTTTTTTACCACAGATAGCTTTATATTTTGGCTCCACTTCAGTTTTATCACAAAAAGTAAACTGCACGCTCCATGCAAACTAAACAAATGTATTTGTCTTAGAGAACAAAAAGATTATGATTAAGACTAGTAATTTTTTTTTTAATTTTGATTTTTATTCACAACTACTTTTATTTTTTCTCACTTCAGTTTTACCACAAAAAGTAAACTGTCGCTTCATGCATTAAACAATTGTATTCTCTTGAGGCAAAAAGAATTAGGCATTAAGACTATAAATCTTTTCATTTAATTTTTCATTTTTATTAAAATATAATTTTATATTTTTATTCATTTGTTTAAAAAAGCTATACTGTTTCGACCAGAAATATAAAAAGGCTTAGAGAAAAGAAAGAAAAACATGATTAGAAAATCTAGTAATTATTCAGTAATTTTTTTATTTTTTAAAAATACATATATTTTGGCTACTTAATTTTTCCAAAGTAAACTGCACGTCCATGAAACTCAAAATTTTTGTTGAAAAAAAAGAGGATACATTGTTGGAATTAAAATAATTATTTTTATTGTAATTTTTTTTTTTTATTAAAAATTTTATATTGCATTCCTTTCAGAAAAAGGAAAATCATGTCATTGCAAACAAAAAATGTAGTTTTATTTTGTTAAGGTAATAAGAATACAATATAGTGTTCTACAGTACTTTGTTATCAAATTTTATATATTCAAAAAATTTTTTCCAATTTTTTAATAAAGTTGTATTTAAACAGGCTGCATTAGAGAATAAAGAATTTTAGAACAATCCCATGATTCTTTGATTTTGAACAATTCCCAATAATGGCAAAAAAAAAATGAACGTTAATTGTTTCTAAGCTGTTAGAAAGTTCATTTTTGACAAAATTACGAAATATCGCATTTAATACACGTATAGGAGAAATATTAATTTTAGAGTAATTTTTGCTCAAATTAAATCAAATGACATAAATTTCTGGATAAATGTAAGAAACTAATACAACAATTTTTATTATCTGTATAATATAGATTAAAAAATCCTTTACAGTATTACGAAATAGTCGTTAACTGAATTTTGGGTAAAGTACTCTATCTATTGGGAAAATGGAAATTAAATATTATATGATTTCGGATTCACATTTATAAATAATTTTTTCTTTAAACTCATGTCGGGTATACTCATTTGCATTGTCAGAACTGAATTCGGGTGTCGCAGGCAATGTGTTAACAAACCGCACTCTAGCTACATTCAATGTTAAGAGTCAGAAAAACATAATTTTCGAAATTAGTGTTATGTGTTCTATTTACCCTATTCATGATAATTTATTTCCCATATATTCATTTTAGCTCAATAGCAGAAAAATTATGCCACACCTTTATAATTAAACAGCCATTTCATTAGAGAAAAAGACTTTTTATATTCGAGACATCTATTCATCTCCCATAGTATGTCTCTTTATGCCTAAGACAATCTTCAATACATGGCAAGTCAGAAAAAACGAACAGTAATTCTACTCTGAGAACTGCAGTAATGTATATGTTATAAAGTTCTTACACATTTATCTGTACAAAGACAAGGATATATAAGGTAATGAATAGATTTTAAAGTGGTATCCTTAAGGAGATAGTGGAGATAACAAAGTGCTATTACAAATTATTAAATTAAATTTTGATACTGTGTTTAAGTGTAACTACCCATTGGAAGTAAAGTTTACAAACTTCAAATATTACAGGAGATTATAATAAAGATAATTTATAGATTTCTTTCACATAACTGTACAGTTTTTAAATGACTTTGGGGAAAAAGTCTCTTTAAACTTGCAAAAATAGTAGAAATAATAAGTTTTATGTCCATATGTGTACATTTACACAGTATTGGATCAGAGAATTTTTCCAATTCACTAAATTTCTCAATTTTTGAAAATCACATAATAGAGGCAATTACGATATAGTGGAAAACCAACTGAATACGAATATGCAAAAATGCCAATTTTAAATTTCTAAAAAATTGACATTCATCCATTTACTTCACTTATTGTAGTCTACGCAAATCAATAAAGTTAAGTTTATTTCGAAATATCCTATTAAATTTATTTCAAATAATCTTGTACGGGTTTTATTAATTTTTTAAATTTTCCTTGCTTCTTGATTTTTTATAAATTTATATAAAAAATGTTTAACAAACAAACGTAGTATATATTAATACAAATCTTGTAATTTTTATTAATATATTATACATGAATCGTTATAAATTTTAACTTTAATTAGATTATTAAAAAGTAATTAAAATTTCAAAAGTAAGACTTTGAAGATGCATTCTTTAGGACACATTGTATATTTCGAGAATTAAAAAAAATGAAGTAAAATATCTGTGTTATACTGCAATTATAACTTTAGTGGTATTTAATATTTGAAATAAAAAACGCATTAAAGTTATTGAAAATTTTTAACGAAAGTTAGATTTTATCATACACTAAAATAAATTTTTAGATCTCAATATAACTGGGTTTATCATAAAATAAAAATAATAAGTAACTTCTTTTCGGCATAAAAAACTAAATACTCACAAATCTCAAAGTTATTTATGGATAAGTAGATTTTCGTAACTACCTCTGAGAACATATTTTGTAATTTTCATAGATGAACTACTTCATATAAATTTTTTATATATATTTAGATCCTAAGAGCTGAGATAATTTTTATTCTAAACACAATATAACTTTTATTGCATATTGAATACCTCCGAGAACATATTTTGTAATTTTCATAGATGAACTACTTCATATAAATTTTTATATATATATTTAGATCCTAAGAGCTGAGATAATGTTTATTCTAAACACAATATAACTTTTATTGCATATTGAATATCAAACATATTTTGTAATTCTTAGATGAACTCTTCTTCGATAAATATTTTTTTTATATTTCGAATACGAAATTGACTAAACATTTCCCAATTATAAAAAATAAATTTATTGCATATTGAATCAAAAATAGACTGTTATAATGGTCTCTTTACGTCGGAAGTACTATATCCTCTTCATTGTTCGAATACGAAATTCAACTAAACATTTCCCAATTATATAAAATAAATCTATTGGTGTGTAAGTCTGATATCTGAACAGATTTCACTGCAAATTAGTGAAAGTAGCACTGCAAGTTAGTCTCTTCTTCGAAAGTACTATATCCTCTTCATTGTTCGAATACGAAATTGAACTAAACATTTCCCAATTATATAAAATAAAATTATTGGTGTGCAAGTCTGATATCTGAACAGATTTCACTGCAAATTAGTGAAAGTAGCGCTTTCATTCGGTCCAAACCAAAACCAAATGTTTATAAGAGAGTCGATGATTAACGTACTATACTTTTACGTCTTATAAGAAACTAACTCCTGCAGTTTTCTGAAATAGCATGATCTCCCGTCCTTTTCAGGATACCGCGTGTGACATATTATTTATCTTTCAGCTATCTGGTAGGAAAGATGATGTAACATCATTATAATGAAGAATTCATTTCATTAGTAGGAAAGACATTACATCTTTCTCGAGATATTTATTTATCTGGCAATGTATGTCTCCATTCTTATTACACGATAAGTCACAAAAAATGAGCATTATTTATATATAGAGAAAGGCAGTTGTTATATTAATATTTCTTTATGAATACGTCAAAATTAATAACTGTAACACGGTATTAGATTATGAAAAGGGGAATCCATTTTAAGGAGGCATCTAAAACTTGTCGCAAAAGTGTACTACATGCAATAGAATCAACGGTACGGTATAATTAATTAAAACACCAAAGGTAAATAAAAAAAATTATGTACAAAATATTGTTATTCCATCATTATGTGTGGATTTGATATTTAGTTCAGACATTTTCGCAAATTGCTTGAGTTAACTATCCTATTTTTGTACAGTTATTATATCTGTATAAGACAGTAGATGTTGAATGTACAGTAGATGTTTAAGTATTGCATTTAGGCTAATTTCATTTAAATAATTTTAAAGAAAATAGAACTTTCCGAAATAAATATGTTGGAAATGTCTTCCACTTTTTTGAGTTCCATTATGTCAAAAATTTTCCTATCAGCTATACGGCATAGAAGATGACAATCAATGAGAAATTTCCTTAGGATAAATGTTGCTATATATTTTGAAAATATATATTTATCTATCAAAATATATCCACATATCAAAATATATCCATAAATGATAACCGTTCAAAAATCGTAAATCGTATAAAATGGGATTAAATTCCTTTTCAGAAAATTAAATTAGTGTATTTTGGTATTACATAAGTGTAACTATTGAAAAATTTAAAATACCGATAGTATACTAACAGGTGATTTGATTTTAAAGAAGATAGTAGTTTATACGAGAGTAAGTTACTTTTAGGAAATAATTTTGAAATTTGTATGATGCATTTTTCTTCTTCTCTTTTCATAAATCTGAATTTTTTAAATTTATTTTTTTCTTGGGAACTTAGTAGAAAATGGGGACATCATTTATGGAATAGCATTGAAAAAAAAATACCCGTGTCATTCTGACGAAAGTTATTACATCATCCTCAATATTATTTAGTAAAATTTTTCTTATCTTTACTACGTAGTAAATTTAAAAACGAGTGTTTATTATATTCTAATAAATCTAATAGAGGTAATACTTTCTTATACACATGTCACAATTTAATTGTACAATCATAATTATACAGTTATTATATAATTATAAAATAGCAGTATAATTATTAAGTTATACTGTTATTTTATATTAAGTATTTAATTCAATACAGTGCTGCATTATGAAATGTTTTGAAAAAGCAACATATATAATTAATTCAAACAATTAAAGTTTATTCTATATGCACGTGTGAAATAATTTGAAGATAATACTTGAATATAACTTTTTATATTTTGCTACAAGCAACTCTGATCAGTAATAAAGCTGTATGTATAATAATTATGTTCAATTATAATAACTTCTTTGTCTTGTCAAATTTTCAAATAACGTGTGCTCTGGTACATTGATGGAATAACGATTTTAAGATTTAGTTAAATAGGACATGATTTGTGTCATTCTTATGCTGTTAATTCCTCTCACAAATCGGAAAGTGTCCGAAACTTAACTTAATTTGAACTGCATTGGATTAGCAGAGTGCAGAAAACGTCTAGAAGCCCACAACAGAGTGCTGAAGTGTAATACGTAGTATGATTTTAGAAACAAAATATGTTTAAAGTAATATCAACTTTTACCACCTTAAATAAAACATCTAATACCAATTAAGAAATCTGGCAAAGCAAATTTGATTTATTTAAAAAAAGTAACAACAAATAATTTAGTGGTCGGCTTGATGTTATGGGTGAACTTAAAGTTTTGACTTAAAAAAACAATTAAACCTTCATTACAGTTTGAGTGGGGAAATACTTACGTGGGACTGGCTCAAACTGAGGCTAGTTCGACGAAAAACAAACATACATATTGATAAATAAGAGCCCTAGTTATGTATGGAAACAAGCATGCCTAAAAAAGAAGACTACCGAGAAATCATGCTCATAGAGCAAACTGCATAGAACATTCTATAAAAAAATTAGTTACAGCTGCAACCGTTCATCTATGCAAAATAACTAGATCTGGCAAACACTGGATTGGCCGAACATCGCTGCATGTTAAATCATTTTGTAAACGGTTCAATTAATTTTAATGCTAAAAAAAGGTGTTAAAAATAGAAGTAAACAATATTAAATGAAGTAGTTAATTTTAAACCGATGTTAATACAGAACATCTTTTAACCGACGCAAATAAATAAATAAACAGGGTTAGTTTAATAATAAATTAAAGCCCCCTCCACTTTATGGTCCACTGTAAGCCATTATCACCATCTGGAGGGAGAATGGATTATCAAGATCAACGATGGTGGACTATAAAAAGGCCTTGGTGGAAGATGGCTTCAGAAGCGGTTTTTCTCCAAACATCAAAGACAATCAACATGCGCTACCAAAGTGCGCAGTAGATTCTATGGATGCATACACGCGCTCTGCTCATTTTGTGGCGCAGTGTGTAGATGCAAGCCATAAACCAGCGTTCTAGGTCGCCATCAGGGCCAGTACTGGAGTGGTGAATAATTGGCCATAGTGTGGAGACTATATTAAAGGAAAGCAAATCTATAAGTGATCTATAAGGGATGGTATTAACACTTGGTTTCCAACAGGAAAACGAGGAAGCTACTTGACATAATTCCCGGTTCCTTTTGAACCATCCCAACACATCGATAAAAATAACCTTGCACAAATAAATGATGATCAATCCACAGGCGATGGTAACTAAATTTGTTCTTAAATATTACCTCTGAATTAAAAAACACTTCTTAGAAGCACATTAAGTTTAACATAAAAAAAGGTATCTTCAATAAACATAGGACATATAGAGAAAAGAGACACAGCTCACTAATCGTCAGAATATCACCACCACCAGCATAACGAGCGACTTGCCTTATATATATATATATATATATATATATATATATATATATATATATATATATATATATATATATATATATATATATATATATATATATATATATATATATATATATATATATATATATATATATATGTATATATATATATATATATATATATATATATATATATATATATATATATATATATATATATTATATATATATATATATATATATATATATATATATATATATATATATATATATATATATATATATATATATATATATATATATATATATATATATATATATATATATATATATATGTATATATATATATATACATATATATATATATATATATATATATATATATATATGTATATATATATATATATATATATATATATATATATATATATATATATGTATATATATATATATATATATATATATATATATATATATATATATATATATATATATATATATGTATATATATATATATATATATATATATATATATATATATATATATATATATATATATATATATATATATATATATATATATATATATATATATATATATATATATGTATGTATATATATATATAGCAACTGGTTGTGAAATACAGTTCACAAAACAAATTAGCATGCCGTGAGGTTTCTTCACGTATAGAAGAAAAAAACAATTAGAAAGTGCTGGTTAAATTGAAACTAAACTGAAAATTACTTTAACAAAGATGTTAATCAGTGTGCGGTGGAAACAAAAATAGACAAAGTTAACAATATATCGGTAAATACCGCTCAGACGCTTCTACCTCACTTTTTTGCGCGCAGTGAAATACTATATCGCGCAGTTACTATATGCAGATGTAACTATAATATTTTTAACAGCTTACTCTATCTCAGAGAAGCACCTATAAACTCTTTAAGGCTTTACGAAGCAACCAAATTTATGTTCTATATCCTAAATAAAAAATAAATTCATTATCTGGTAACATGAGTACACAACAATGGTGATATAAAAAATAAAGTTAAAAAAATAAAATAACTTAATTAAATGACAGGTCTATTAAAAAAGACTCATATATTTATATATATAATAAATATTTTACGAAAAATATCCGATAAAATATCACCATTATTTTCAGCAAACGGATAATAATATAAAAGCCTTGTTATTCACATTTTCTTTCTCATGTTACTTTGTCAAACATTATCATCTCTATTTTGCGGAACAAAGGAAAAATGACAAGCGGTGAAGGATCATCTTGTTGCAAGTTTGTTTGCAGAAACAACATTAGACTAGCGGACATCAATTACTCTGCTTCATAGAAAAAAAAAGCGTGTGAGAAAGGTTTTCAATAGTTTATTGTAAAAGTGCACACAAACAATGATAAAACTGAGGGTAACAGGTTGTAGCGAAAAAACAATTCATTTTTCTGAATACTATAATAGCTCAAGAAAAGGAAAAACTCAAATTACAATATATTTTACTAAATAAAAGATTTTTAACTTGATAGAAAAGAGGGAAGAAAAGACGATACTAAAAATAATTACAATCACTCCAGATTAAGATTATTCGTTATACAAATAACGTAGGCATTTTTATACAATTAGAAGCTATTCTGTAAAGTGCGCCATTTTTTAAAGCACATATATATATATATATATATATATATATATATATATATATATATATATATATATATATATATATATATATATATATATATATATATATATATATATATATATATATATATATATATATATTATATATATATATATATATATATATATATATATATATATATATATATATATATATTATATATATATATATATATATATATTATATATATATATATATATATATATATATATATATATATATATATATATATATATATATATATATATATATATATATATATATATATATATATATATATATATATATATATATATATATATATATATATATATATGTATATATATATATATATATATATATATATATATGTATATATGTATATATATATATTATATATATATATATATATATGTATATATGTATATATATATATATATATATATATATATATATATATATATTTATATATATATATATATATATGTATATATATATATATATATATATATATATATATATATATATATATATATATATATATATATATATATATATATATATATATATATATATATTTATATATATATATATATATATATATATATATATATATATATATATATATATATATATATATATATATATATATATATATATATATATATATATTTATATATATATATATATATATATATATATATATATATATATATATATATATATATATATATATATATATATATATATATATATATATATATATATATATACAAATGTATAATGAGACGGACTTCTCAATTGCTGGTTGCAGTCATGGTCATAAAAATGATACCGTTTCAGCTAAAGACCTTTATTAAGATAACGTTGAAGGACGGGTTCCCACTTCATCATAGGGACAGGACAAACTGAAGGGTCAGCTAGCATGGAGTTCTATGTACAAGACATGTAATACCTGGGTCAATATCTGTGGGATAAAATCTCTAGAAAAATCGATCACCGGCAGCGTGTACCTCCGTTTTATTTGGAAATTTTCTAAAATTGTCCGCTAGGGCCATGTAGGATTATACTTGGTCGGGCCCCTTCTCTGAGGTCGTAAACTGTAGCCCCATTGGTCAATTTAGGTTAGGGGTTAAAGAGTGGAATGCAAAATGACACGAGAATTTTAGCCCTTGATTTAAGTTTTGAAAACCATTGGGAATTTTTCTTACATATGTGTATTTATATGTATATTTATACACACACACATATATACATGTATATATATATATATATATATATATATATATAATGATATTTATATATCTGTATATATTATATATATATTATATATATAGCATATATATATTATATATATATACATGTATATATATATATATATATATATATATATATATATATATATATATGGTGTGTGTGTGTGTGTGTGTGTGCGTGTGTGTGTGTGATATGCCTAAATTTTGGATTTGTCATAGCGGGGACAATATATACCAGCTCTAAATTTGGTGTTTTGTGGGTAAACTAAACAAATTCACTTCCCCATTTCAAGTCTTTATAAAACTCAAAACTCAAAACTCATTCGTGGCCAAAAGTCCTTTTTCCACTCCATTTATTCATGTCAACGTAGTAATCCGGACGGTACCGTTCGCACGTCTTTGCACCATTGAAGCTTCCAGAAAAGTAATGTAGACTCAATCTTAAAGCTAGAAAACACAATTATTACAACTTATTGGTACATACTGTAGATTTGTTTTAAATAGATTATATATATATATATATATATATATATAT
>CM063505.1:107097407-107119907 GCA_032207245.1 Pardosa pseudoannulata | reverse complement strand
ATTCAAAATAGACATGTAATCAAATCATTTGCACTTTGTTTCTATAATATTTTTTTATACTTTTTACCCCCCCCCCATTTTTTGTTTCTAATCCCACAACACAACTCAAATTACAAATATTATCTTACGCTATAACTACATATTCCTATTCTGTCAAAAAAACTAATTTTTTACCTGTTTTTCGAAAAAAAACTCGTGTCTCATGGGCTTAACGGATGACAGTAAGTTTCGTTTCACAATGCCACAGTATTTGTTTTTTTAGTAGATCTCAAGTACTGTCATCCAGCAGTGAAATGTAGTATAAATATTCATTACATTTTTTTATTGTTTTGTAGATATTTTGTTATAAATAAAATTTTAACGGATCACAATGTATTCTCTCTTTACTGAATACTGGAAATGAATAAAACAATAAATGTTCAAATTAAATAAATTTTCATAAATGAATTTATTTTTTCTTTTAATCACTGGTTTTAAAATGTTTTATAAAATCATTGTTTCTACTGCATGGAATTATTGCTTTGTTGATGTATTTCTGTTTCCATTGTTGTAAACATGTAGCGTTATTGTACATGATATTGGGATGGTTCGTGATACAAAGTGTTGATTATACTGGTGAAGCGTGGTACATAATTAATGTTAGAACCATCCTAACTTTAAAATTTTAACATTCTAAGTTTAATCGATTTTGGTTTTTGTGATAAATACATATATGTGTTAAGTCAAAACTAGCTTAAATTCTTTCAATACTGGTGAAAATTAAAATTAAAATTTCCATTAAAAAGTATTTTTGCTTCCTTTTGGAAACAAGGGATTTCGAGCTTATTCTATCGACGATCACTTTCAGAATTTTCCAGCTTGGGACTTTTAAAAAAGTTAGCTAATATATTATGCACATTATATTTTGATTGCATTCGCTAATGCGTAGTGAAACATTAGTTAGTATGCCTGCTCATTTTCACCTAATATTTATTACTTTTTAATTTTGACTGCAGGGTATGGTGTACAAAGTTGTTTCCATGCGTCCTGAAAATAAAATTATTTGGTATTAAGAACTCTGCAAATTTTAAGCAAAACACTTGAAAAAAATTGGGATTGTTTTTATAAAAACCTTAATTTCTCCTCAAGTATACGTGAACCGAACGATGGTCGAATGGTTAGGGTGCTGGCCTTTGGAACCGGAGCTCGTGGGTTCGAATCCCACTATGGCATGGATGTTGTAGCCGTTCGGAAAGGCTTTAAGCAGTAGGTCCCGGTCTCATGAACCCTCGTGTTGCAAAAAGAAGACCGTAGTGCTCCAAAAAACCAAACCAAACCTCGAGTATACGTGCTATACTCATAAAAATGAACACAGACTATTACAAGAAGTATCCTAATCATGTGCTAAGATTTCAACGCTTTTTGTACATAACCTTTTACACGGTTATCCAAAACATATACATTTTCCTTCAATTTGTCACGGTAACCTATTGGGTTTCGAGAAGAACTCTTTGCTGAAATATATGACGTCTTCCATCCTGTTTACACTCCAGAGGTTTCAGGATAATTTCTCCTGTATTCTTTCAGATATCCAGCATAATGTCTAATATCGCAAGTGACCGGCCATCATTGGCAATATAGTGTATATTTGAGCTTTGTTATTTTGACCTAAGGTCAAAAGAGGTAAACTTGGATTCGAGTTTGGACAAAATGATTATTTCCATGGATGTTTTCACGATAACAATTCCTCCTTAACTTCATATAAAAAAAAGCAAAAAAAAAAAAAATTAAAATATATTACATTTTTGGATGTAATATTTTAAACCTGCAATTAGAACACATTCATTTGATTTGTAGTATCATCACAGAAATGTTCATCTTAAATAATCTTTACTTTAGGGAACATGGCTTTAAATATATATTTTTAAAATATTCAACTGTAGTGTATGTAGGTAAGAAATATTTTAATTTAAAAAAAAGGGAGTACAAATAAAGACAAATTTTAATCAAGTAAAATAATGATTCTCTAAAAATGTTACACTCTTAGGCTTACTTTGACTTAAAAAAAACATATTTTGTATTTTCATATTTGCCTTTACACAGTTTTATTTTAGCCGGGTATACGTTAGCATTTATATCTCATAAAGTCTGTCATAAAAACAAAAGTTATGCATTATAACTCTGTAATGATGTAAGATCTCTTTATATGTAAAATCATAGCCAATTTTGAAAGTTTGAAGAGAAAAATGCCATGCATTTAAATGGCTTCTTACTCATAATACTAGGGATCTTCTTTAAGATTTAGAGAGAGATTTTGGAGTTTTTATTTACTCCATCATAGATTATGGACATAATGCATGTATAAGAAGCACAACTAAATAAGTATTCATGATCAAATTTTATACAAACTTCTTTAGTTTCCAATCTTAGTATTTTGATGGTTTTTAGAAATTACGAAATAAATGTAAAAAGTGTACTTCAAAATGTAAAAAATGAAGTAGTTTTAACTTACTAGTATTAGAAGTGCTTAAAAATAAGCGTTAAACTTCACTAGACATTTATAAAGGTGCAACATTTTGTAAGCTACCCAGAAGCTATCAGTTAAGCTGTGCAGTTTTCATTTCTGGCATCCTAAGTGAACGATAAATCGTGTAAACTGTGAAGGTTTCCCATTTTTTGAGTTTATCAGTCGGAGAAAACTGATCATCTTTTGCAACAAAAACTGCCCAGTTAAATGTTTAAACACTCAGTTAACTCAGTTCAATCTCAGGTTTCAGCATAGCAGATGCTTCAAAAAAGAATCTCCTCTTGCTTTTATTGAAATCTTCCGGTCACATAATGTGCTTTGGGATATACAAAATATCTCTTATTCAAACCCTATAAAATTTTTGCTCATGAAAAATCTGTTGATAAACTTAAAATTATTGATCATGATAGGATATGGAGTTATGTAATCCCAATAAACTTATAAGCACAGATCTACTTTTAGTAAAGAATAGAAAAGGAAAAGATTTCAAAACATCAGGTGTTTATAAGGAAAATGTTTATGTGACAATCCTTTGTATTTTAAGGAATTTATAATTTGGATCAGTTTCTGGAACTAATGTTTTAATTTCGTAACACTGAGAAATCTGAGGAAAATGTTCATTCCCTACACTAAGTTCAGTTTATCATTCAACATTTTTACTCAGTCCAACTACGCAATAAGAATATGCAGTTTAATTCATTAGGAGGCAGCTTATTATAACTCAGATACAATTACTTATAAGTATCATTTTAATATTTTTTCATAATTGGTACAAAATAGTTTACAGATTAACTACCCATAGTATTAGTTATCAAATAAAAAAAACTCTAAAAAATCTCTCAAAAATGAAATAAGAGTTATAAGGACGGTATGTGATATCTATATAGATTATATAATTTCCTCATTTATTCATATATGAATACATCAAAAATAATTTATTTCATTTTTATATAATTGATAGTATTTGAAGAAACTCAGACTACGCATTTTGATTTCCACTTTTACAATTCACGATTTATCCCAGAAAAACTTAAAGTTACACAGATTTCATAATCATAAGTCAAAGAAATTTACTTAAACAACATTTCATGATATTACGCTTAAATAAGATACTTTCCAGAACATTTTTATAAAAATGTTCGTTGACTTAACAACTGACTGCTAAAAAGTGTTATAGATAAAATCTATGTCACGAAGAACAAATATCGATCAAGCATCATACAATTTAGTATTAAAATTCGGGATAATTAAGAGGAAAATTAACGAGTTTTAAATTTTACACCATTTTCCATGACAGAGCGTTTTAATATTGATAGTTAATTCCACTAGTTCATAGTTTTCTATAGATTCAGCAAAAATAAGATATTAATGCGATCTGTTTTAGCTTTTATCAAGTGGGTTTTGATACTGACAGTTATTTCAACTAGTTCATAGTTTTCTATAGACTCAGCAAAAGTAACATATTAATGTGATCTTTTCTAGCTTTTATAAAGTGGGTTTTAATAGTGAGAGTTATTTCCATTAGTTCAAGGTTTTTTATGGACTCAGAAAAAGAAGATATGAATGCAATCTTTTCTAGTTTTTCTCAAGTGGGTTTTTATATTAATAGTTATTTCCACTAGTTCATGGTTTTCTAAACTCAACAAAAGTATGATATGAATACGATCTTTTCTAGATTTTCTCAAGTGGATTTTGATACTGATAGCTATTTCCACTTGTTCAAGGTTTTTTATAGACTCAGAAAAGGAAGATATAAATGCAATATTTTCTAGTTGTCTCAAGTGGGTTTTGGTATTGATAGTTATTTCCACCAGTTCATGGTTTTCTATACTCAGCTAAAGTATGATATGAATGCGATCTTTTCTAGCTTTTCTCAAGAGGGTTTTGATACTGATAGTTATTTCCACTACTTAATGGTTTTCTATAGAAAAAGGAAAAATATGATATGAATACGATCTTTTTTAGCTTTTCTCAAGTGGGATGCAAATATCAGTAACTTACCTACAATATATCAAAGAAGCTCCAATTAGTCTCTTGTGTAAGTATAGTGCTTGACGTCTAGCTTTTTGTCTTTAATCTAGTAAATTAACAGGTAGATTACTTACATTCAATGCTGAAGTCCAGCTCTTTAAAACCGAATCGCCGACATAAAATATTAAAGCCGTTCACAACTGATTTTTAGAGTAATTCCTCGTTTAATTAGAATGTCTGTTGCAAGTATTTACTTCTTAAAAACCTATATATAAACAGAATTTTTCAAGTTGCCTTAATGTATTTGATCTTAATTAAATTGCAAAATTTTGAACTTCCATACCTCTTTTTAAATCCATAATGAATTGACATTAAAAAAAACTATGCAGATAGATGTAGTATATGTAAGATGTAGCCTGTTTATGTAATGTATAAGGTGCATTTAAAAAATAACGAGCAGGAGCGTTTTTCGCAAAACCAGTTGTTTGTAATTTCGGTACCAGAAAATTTTATAATATTGAAAACTTTCATAAAATAAAGTATCCTCAAATGCATTTCAAGATTTGAAAGAACAACTAGACATAGAATAATTCCTCAGAGCAAAAATGTGTGGCGGACTGTAAATTCACCAGGAATGTCATCAAAAATCTTGAAATTTTAGTCCAAGTTCATCGAAATCATGAAATTTCAGTCCAAGTTCATCAAAAATCATGAAACCTCTGTTAGAGGTCATCAAAAATCATAGCATTTCAGTTCTAGGTCATCTAAAATCATGAAATTTCAGTTCTAGGTCATCAAAAATCAGGGAATTTCAATTCGAGGTCATCAAAAATCATGAAATTTCAGTTCGAGGTCATCAAAAATCATGAAATTTCAGTTCGAAGTTCTCAACCACCCCTCTTACAGCCATAGTTTTTCTCTCTACAGACTTAATGTATTTGAGAAATCAAAAATATTTACGTTGAAAAATATTTTAGTCGGACGTTGAAATGTAAATCGAGGTTAAAAATTGGTTCTTTCAGGAATTAATTTAATCTTCTGGGGAGTATATCCCCTTTTATTTTCACAATGGGATAAACGTTCGTATCTCCGGGGTGATTATATTAGGAAAAAAGGACTAATTTAGTCACAAGTGCCCATGGCTCGTTATTTATTGGATGTACCTTATATTTTTTAATTTTATATTTAAGAAAAAAAGATTTCTCTAAGCTAAATTTTCTAGAATATTTAATATCTCTTAATTTAACGATAGAAATATTAAAAAATACTCTATTCCATTTAATGACAATATCTATGGAACCTTTGAGTAAGAAATCAAAAAGTTTTTCCATCTTCCTTTTTTCCAGGGAGTAGTCACTTGAACTTATATTTTTTTATAAAGTCTTCAAAAGTAGAAAAGAAAACGCCCAAAGCCAGAACATTAAACTGCCGTCAACAATTTCAAAGAGGAGAGAACAGCTAAAGGAAGTAAAGTAAAGATGTCAGTTACGTTGTTTTTCTAAGGTGTCGGGGGACTAGAAATTTTGCTTTCGTATTATTATTTTTTTCCAAGCAAAAAAGGCTTTGAATTGGAAAGAGAAGGAGTATTGAAGAGGAAGACAATATTTTAAGACGACAAATGCACATTCTTTAGTTGAATTAAGATAAATAATATTTTTAGAAGAGATGTTTATAAAAGTAAAGCGGGATTATGAACATTTTTAACAACTGAATTATCCTTATACATAATTTTATGAGTTTAAACACAGTATATAGATCAAGGTTATAAATTTATTTGTGACCATTCTCCAAGAAATTATAATACTTTGAATACTGATTTCAAAAATGTAAAAATTCACTAACACCTGCATTTATATTTAACACCTAATCGTATGTCTCTCTTATACTCTCTATGTAATATTTTTTTTACATCGATATCAATCTCTCCCTTCTGTATGTATATATCTCTATCTATCTCTCTCTCTCTCTCTCTCTCTCTCTCTCTCTCTCTATATATATATATATATATATATATATATATATATATATATATATATATATATGTGTGTGTGTGTGTGTGTGTGTGTGTGTGTGTATGTGTGTGTGTGTGTATAAATAAAATGTTACATAGAGAGAATGAAAAAGACATCTTAGAAGTTAGATGTAAATGCAGGTGTTAGTGAATTTTTGCATTTTTGAAAATACAAACATAATTCAGTTTATATATATATATATATATATATATATATATATATATATATATATATATATATATATATATATATATGACATGTCATGGTCCAGAGTTAAGGCGGATGGAAAGCAGTCTTCCTGATAATAATAATTTTATTAAATCATCGTTTTATGTGAACGCATTTTGTGCCATTTTCACTGTTCGTGCCAGAGATATGAGTAAAGGTGTTGACCGCTGCATGTCCACGCGCCAAGTGAAATTTATCTGTTTTGCAAGCTCATCAAATTCTTTCAAAATTCTTCCGCCTGACCGGATGCTCCCAAAAGCTTACGCGAGCGTGTGTCTTTTTCATTTATTTTATTATTATAAAAGATTTCCCTTTTTAAAATCGTTTTTAACTCGCGTAATTTTCAACTAGCCCTTTTTTATACCTGACATATATATATATATATATATATATTATATATATGAATATATATGTTATATATTATATATATATCATAATTCTTTCAAAATTCTTCCGTCTGACCGGATGATAAAATATATACGCGAGCGTGTGTCTTTTTCATTTATTTTATATATATAAAAGATTTCCCTTTTATAAAATATATATATATATATATATATATTTAATATACTTTTATATACCTGACATATATATATATATATTATATATATATATATATATATATATGTATAATTTTTTATATGTATATGTAAACATACATACATATATATATATATATATATATATATATATATATATATGTGTGTGTGTGTGTGTGTGTATGCATACATATGTGTTTATAGATATGGTGTGTAAGAGGGAAAGACGGAAAGAAATAAGACTACGTTAGGGTACCGCTATATGATCAGGATTACATATCAATGCTGAGTCATAAATGCTTTCCAGACATCGCAAGGGCATGGATTTCTGTTTCATCTTGGTAAGTCATCAAAGTTGGGATTGGAATGCTTTGGTATTTAGATACTTTGGATTTACTCATGTTTATGTGGTAGCTCCAAACATAAGTTAATCTTTTTACCTGTTTTTTTAAGTGAAGACAAGAATGCCCAGTCGTCAAGTTTTAGTGGTGAATTTGTAATTTTTCATGAAAGGAAATTTCTAGATAGATTGTGTTAATTAATACTGATAAAGTACTACTGAATTCTAAGGCTTTTCACTATGATTTCCTCCTTTATGTAGTTATTTCTAATGGTGCACTTTATCTCAATTTGATAAACACATGTATAAACTGATTTTTTGTGTGATCTCATGGTATCCACTAGTATTCCGACAATATCTTCCTGTGAGATTTTTTTCTTTCTTGAACTGCAAATGGAATATACTTGTTAGGCTTCAACTCAGCTCTGAAGCTTTTTAAAGCAATTTGAGATTTTTATTTTATCGATTGGTATTTTGAGCCATAATATATGATAATGCATAAAATCTCAAATTTGACACAGTATGATAAGTTTTTCTCAGCTGAACTTCAATGATCTCACCATCTTTACTATCATTCATTCAAATGTTTTGAGGTATCTTGAACGAAAATATAGTATAATACATAAGATCTCAAACACATTTGAAGCAGTTTGATAAGTACTTCTATTAGCCACATATGAATGACCTCTAGGTCTTCACTGTCATTCATTCAAGTGTACCCAGTGATTTCTTTTTTTTTTTTTTTTGCATTGCAAATGGAATATAATTGTTAAATGTCAAATCAGTTGCTTTTCTTGCCTTTTAAACAATTTGATGATTTTATGGTCTAGGTATCTTGAACCAAAACGTACTTTAATGCATAAAATCTCAAACAAATTTGACGCAGTTTGATAAACACTTCTAAAAGCTGCACATGAATGATCGCTGGGTCTTCACTGTCATTCATTAAAGTTTGTACAGTGATTTCTTTTTTCGCACTGTAAATGTAATATACTTGTTAATTGTCAAATCAGTTGCTTGTCCTGTCTCTAAAATCTCAAACAAATCTGACTCAGTTTTATAAGCACTTCTATGTGACACATTTAAATGATTTCACGGTCTTCTCTGTAATTCGTTCAAGTTTTGCCAGTGAGTTTTTTTATTGCTACCACTGCAAGATAATTAATTCTTAAGATTTAATACGGCCTTGATTTATTAATCAGTTTGAGAATTTTATGTATTGAACTCTCTAAACTTTGTATAACATAGAACATTAAACATTAAATAAATATGAAAAAAATTGCAGACATCTAAATATATCCTAAAAATTTGCTCAATATTAAACAATCGTATAAATATATGAAAAAATGTTTAATATTACGAAGTATTCTATTACATAAACTCTTAAATAAATCCTCTTAGATGAATTCTCTAGATGTACTAATTCAAATAAAAAAATATCAAGTACATCATAAATAACTTAATAACATATTGAAATTCTGAAGTTTATATGGTAAAATACACACATAATAATCTTCTGAGGAAGGTAATTCCTATAAAATATCAATTTTTAGTACATTTATGTTATGATCATTCAATAAATATTTGGCGTTTCTTTTTATGAGAAATGTTTTTTTGTCTAGAAACAATATTGCAAAAAAATATTTTTCTGTTTAAAATGAATGAGTAAAATCAATTGCATTTGTTCAGAAAAGTATCTCTAAACAATTTTGCGCTAGAAAGAAATTTCTCTTTTCGTAAAAATTGAATTTCAGAATTGAAACATTCTGTGTTTAAAATAAAATTCCAAAGTCAATAAGACGATGAATCAATGTTTAAATTTACTTTTCTTGTTTTATTCTTCTGCTTAGAAATTATTTCCCATTTATAGATATTTTAGCATTCTCCTTTTAGTGACTAAAAATACTGCTTTACATAAAAATGACTATGAAGAATATGTGTTACATGACGAGGAATACATTTTTATTCTAATACATACATGTGTTTGTATATATATATATATATATATATATATATATATATATATATATACATACATACATACACACACACACACACATATATATATATATATATATATATATATAATAACGTCCACATAATTTAAAAATACTGCAGATCGTAGTAGCCGAGTAGATTAATGCAGACGTTCACTTACAAAAACATCTTTTATTTAGAACACTAGATAACACACAAATCCCCGTATGGAAAAAGAACACAAAAGATAGAATATATTTTATGATATATTATCCCAAGATCTAAAAGGAAAAGCAACGAAACTTGTGTGCTAGGCCTTTTATTAACTTTTGGCAGGAGTGTGGCTCCAAAAATGATGCCATTCCGGTATCCAATCACTTCACTTTAATTATTTCTAGTTTATTCTAGAATATATACTACGCCACAATGGGCTGTAAAAATGAATCGACAGGGCTGCGAATCTAAATTCAAGGTGCCAGGAAATGAGTGTTTGCCGCCATTATTATGAAAAACGTGTTTTAGAATTTGTTAATAGGGAATCTAGATTTTCAATGGAAAAAAGAGAACGTTTAAGTTGGGATTTTACTTTAATAGAATTTTATTATTACTCATAGACACACACAAACACACACACACACACACACACACACACACACACACACACATATATATATATATATATATATATATATATATATATATATATATATATATGTGTAACCATTGAAATTATTCTCCCCGATTACACTCCTATTATTTTAATTTCCCGGGCTTACTGGATATAAGAGAACCTAAATGATTTGCAGTAGTGGCATTATTATAAAAAAAGGTCCAACGTTGTGAAAGTAAATTTATTAAGACTAAAAATGATCGTCTTTAACAGGCTTTGCATCGAATACGGAAGAAAAAATACATCTTTCAATTTTCCGCACCCAAGAACGAGTCATCAAGTGAATTCCTTCCTAAGAGACCTACAGATTACTCAGCTTGTTAGGCAGTCAGGAATGAGCTTTGATCATTTAAGTTAGCTTGAAATCCACATAGGCAGGAATTTAGTTATTGGACGAGTCAGACTATTTTCCTGGGGCTGGTGGAATATGTGGCCAATGGACAGAAAATAAACATTTTTTCTAGCTTTAGTTTTGGGAGACGAGTTAAAAAATTTCAATTAACGAATACTCTTTTAAATCTGACATTTTATGACTGAGAAATGAGTTAATTAGTTAATTTTAGATAGGTATTTTAAGTGTAATTATTTTCATGTATTGCATGTTTGTATGTGTGTGTGCATGTGTGTATTTTTATATGTATGTATATTAAATATATGTATGTATATATGTATATATGTGTATATGCAACCGGTACAAATATTCTTTATTGTACTGATTATTTTGTTGTTATTTATTATTATTGTACCATATTTTATTATTGTACAGATTATATAAGAAGAAATTTTTTTAATTACATGTTGTGTGGCATGTTTATTTTTCTTATGCAAAATATTTCATTATATGTAATAAATAAAATTCTTATTTTTATATATATTTTTATATAGAGAATATGTAAAGAAGTCAAATTTTTTATTCTGTGGGCTCTGATGTGTTATTTACAGATTATTTTAAATAGAAATGAAATTGGTTTTTTATTATTAACAAAAATATAAATAAGAAGAAATTTCTCATTACAGTTGATATCATTTTTATTTTTCTTAAGGTATAATTTGTTGCATAAAGTTCATATAAGAGCTAATATTGTAATATTAGTCTGATAAATCTAGTTTACATCTTTAGACTCATTTATTCTAAAGAGATAAAGTGTGTAAAAAACAAATCAAATTTACCTACAGTCAGTTTTTCTATAAAAGATCTTGAAATGATTAATCTTAACTTTATCTGGATACAATTTTTTGCATGTAATGCAGAACTTTGTTTTTAACAATATTTTATTTTAATTTCAGTCTTGATGACAAGAAATTACATTTTAGACTCAAGTTCATTATAAGGTGCATATTTGGTAACAATTATTAATTTGTCAAAACGAAATCAAACTACCTACTAGTCAGTTTCTTAGTAGTAAAAATTCTTTATTTCTTATACATGACTAATTTTTAACTTCACTTCTAACCAATAAATGGTTCTTCATATGATTCATGGAATTTTCCCAGTGAACGACTTTTTTTGGAATGATTGCACTCTTAATTTGGAAGACAAGAAATTCACTGGAATGTTCCTCGAGCAACTCTCTGAAGATTCGACCGTTATGACATGGCATATTTGTTGATCTCGCTGGTAATTTTCACAGAGAATTTGTTGAATGGTGAACCCTTATTCATCACCTAGCGTTCAGACGTCAGGGATTGTCCAATGGGTAATATAGGTCCTAATTTTCTCAATGAAAATTTTGTTCTCACCATAATACTACCTCAAAAGTCTTGTCTCAGGTTTGCGTTTAGGGATACCTTTGAAAAGTGGCGTATTCGCAAGTGCCCTTTAAAGTGAAGGACTAGAAAACGTAATTCATTGCACCTTGCAACTTTCTTCTCCATTCTTCTAATGTCAAATTTCGATGTTTCTTGGTCCATTGCAGATGCATCTATCGATGACGTGTCGTCTCTGAAGGGATATGCTGTGGCTTCCGGTTGCGTAGACCCATATGCAGCAATATACGTTGCACAGAGTGTTGTGAAACAGCGACTGGGTTACTAATGCTGTACCTGGTGGTGATTTTGATTATCGTAGCACTTCGATCACGGCAAACAATGCTCAGCAATCTCCTTTCTCCTCTGTAATCAATGCTCCGTAGCTGACTCGGCTGGCCACTTATAGGTTCACCATCTCTACGCTCACAAGAAATAAACGGGAAGGGCCCAATAAACAAGCCGTTTCTGATATTGATATTCTGATATTGATGGTCGAGCCATAATGGTTCGACCTTTATCAAAGTCCAATAATTCAGCTGCTCTTCCTATTGTTTCGCTAATTAAGCGCAAGAGTTTTGTTCCTGGGCGAACCCATTGTTATAAATGGAGTATCGTTATAATGTAATGGGTCTTCGGTGTATGTGTGTATATATTTCTGAAATATTATTTTTTAGTTTTTCGTGATAGAGATTATATTCGATTTGTTTGTAATCAGTTGCAATTTTGTGTGTAATTTAAATCCCCTGTTTTATTTTAAAAATGAATTATGTTAAAACATAACACACATTTAAATTAATAATTTTATTGTATATATTGGACTTTTTTAAATAATAATACTTTATCAAATCGTTTGAGGAATTTGTATATTGTTTCTAATTTTTCTGTAATATTTAATGTATAAAACTTTTTTGTTGCCGGCGTGACACTAATAATAAGAGAATAACTCTTTCTAAGTAAATAATGCATAAAATCCCGTTTATATAGACGGGTATATTATTGACGAGATTCTGCTCGTGGTGAAATCTGTTTCCCCATCCTTCCATGGTTTTCTGTAGTAAAAATCTCTGCGTTGGTGTGTTAAGAGTATGAGTATGAGTCTGTTTTCTATTTCCTATAATTTTGAGTATAGTAAATCATTGGACAGAATTTATTTGCCTAGAAGAGCCCAGTTTAACCATGAATTATATGAGTATACAAACTAACTGCTATTAATAGGCTACCGACGGAGACGTTAAGTGTTTTCAGCAGCTTATAATGCTAACCCTTTGGATGGATAGGTCAGGTTTGCCACACATCCACCCATTAGAAAATGAAATATCCAGACTGTTTGTCTCTTCAAAGCTCCGACATTCACTAATCAGCGTAAGCAGAAATTTTTAAATCATTTTATATCTGTCCCTGGATGTCATCATCTCTGACGGAAGCCTTACAGTGTCTGATCAAAAACAAACATTATGTAGATTTGGACGGATTAACAGAACAATAATTAGATCTATAACTAATGTTGTAAAATAAAATTATAGTCAATATAAAATATTCTCTCATTTATATATTCTTGTGTATATTTTATTCGAGTTTCGCAACAGGTTCATAGCTTTGCATTTGGCAAGTTATTTGATTTGCGTTTTTATTATTTTATTAACCTCACCCACAACTTGGCATAATACATTATAAAACCAAATATAACATGCCTTTTTTTTCTTTAACCCTTTCGAAAGCCTAGGGAAGATTGCTTTTCACCTACATGATCTTATAAAATACACCAGTGGGAAGCGTAAAACCTATTATAATATATTGTCCTTACTATTATACCGATGTGAAGACTGATTCGAGCATCAAATTTGAGGTGTCATCTATTGTTTGATCAATTGAATATAATTATCACTTATGTTTTAAAAGTTGGAAAACGTTGTGTGAGAAATAAATGTCCCACGGAAGGGTTAAATTAAAATTTAAATTCTTAGCTATCTTATGTATGTGTCTTTAACATACGTGTTAAAAGTTTTAACAATAAAAAAATAATCTAAGCATAAAAATTAAATAATTTTTATAAAATATTTATATTACACACTGATGGGTTTAAGTTTTATTTTCATTAGATTAAATTAAGTTCCGAAATATTTTTAAATTTTAGTGCAGCCAGTTAATTAAAGATGGTATATGACTAAAGACATGTCCGGGATTTTTTTTACTCTTTAAAGTTTTAATTATAAAAAGTAAAAGAATCTAGCTTCAAATTATCTTTCTTAATTTTCTCTTTTGTACAAGAAGTATCTTTATTTATTAGATGGCTGAAAAGTTTCATTTTTTTCTTGCTCGAAATGTGTAGTTCATGTATTAAGTTGTTGTGGTGTTTTAATAGTTTTTGGTTAAGTTGAAGCAAAAATAAAGTTGTAATAAGTGTGTACCTGAATTAAAATTAATATAAAAAGTGTTTAATGACTTATAAAGCATAAGTATTTATGCATGTCATTTAGGTTAATGGTTTCTTTTCCGAAATGAGAAATTTCGTTGAAAGGAACAAAATGCTATTGAAGCGTGGAAAAATAAAAAAAAATAATCAATTGTGTGAACAGTTTACAATAAAACTTATAAAATAAACAATAAAACTTATAAAATAAGGTAACTGATAATTTCATTATGTGAGTATTTTGAGGTACCTCATTTTCATTTAAAAATATATTGTGTTTGTTTCTTGAAAATGTAATTTTAACATAAACTAGACCAGTTACCTTGAGACCACTCTTCGGTCTGAGTAGTTTTTCCAATAAAGATACTACTTCTTCACTGGCAGAACAGCCCAAGGTGGGCCTTTGCTTCCTCAGAATTCCTTCGCAAGTTGGTATATTTTTTGCAAGAGTTTTCTGATTTGTAAAACTGTTCACATTTACATTGTTTTTCAGACGGTTAACCCAATTCGGCCTTGGACTCTTCTATTTTCTGGTACCAGTGGTTTAACCAAAAAGATGTGTTTGAAGCCTCGTTTGTTATCTAAAGTTTGTTTCCCTGAGTTGTATTGTAATTAATTTCTGCATTGTGATGCATTTAAAGATATGTACTTCTTTAGATTTTTTATGGCTCAGAAATCTGCTTAAATTAAAACTTTATTTAAGGCGTATATGGCGTCCCTATAAGTTTTTGCCCTCTGGAAATAATCTGCCAGAGGGCTGGCTCTCCAGTTTGTAACACCTATTGTCCTTAAGACCTTCGCAACTGCATCCAGCTACCTTTATTCCTTATTCCTTCTGATTTTGAAAATGTTACTATGTTTGCAGGGATTTCTTCTTTATATCGATAAAGATATCTTAACAGTCTCGACTGGCTTTAATATCATTAACTATATCTGGTTGTTTATATTTTCGATATAACTCGTAATTATATAATTAAAATAGTACTATTCAGCAAAAAACACCAAAGTAGGTTTATACAAAACCTAAATAGGGCTTAGGGCCAGTCTGACCAAAGTCCTTTAATGGCTAACTGTGATTAATTTATATTTAAACGGAGAATTTCGACCCACCATTGGTTGGTACCATGGGTTAATCACGGTTAGTTGTTAAACGAGTTTGGTGAGACTGGACCTTGTTCCTTAAGGAAGACAGTATTAGACGCTCAACAAAAAGGAAAAAAATACAGCTCTATTTGACAAAAATCCGCAAGAAATTTCTAACTGTTCTTTATTTTGAAAACCTATTGATCATTTATCTAAAACCAACGTAAGTCCAAATTAATTGAAAATATGTTAGTTTTTGTGCTTAAAGGAACGTTTGTAGACATTTTGTACTTAAAATAAGTGTTATTACTATTACTATTTTTTTCTTTTAATAATTTATATCGTAAACTCATAACATCTGTTAAAAGATTTTATTATAAATGAAATTGCTATGTGTAGTTGGAAAGGAATGCACGTGAAGCATTTTAACAAAGCTGCCTAATAAACAATCCATTATTAATAGTTTATAAAATAAATCATTATTTCTGTTAAAATTTCACCCATATGGAAAAATCTGTATTACTAATAATTTATTAATTTTGAAGCATATTAATTAACAACAAAGTTCACTGAGCGTTCATTCCTAAAACCAATCTCTTACAACATCAGTCAATCAACAACTACTGAAATCAATTGTTTTCACTGTTTATATAAACAGTATGTAAAATTTTTCTATAGATAGATCTATACAGAAATATTTATCAGTGTTTTAAAAGTTAAAATATAAAACCTTGTAGTGTGTACTTGTATATACGGATGTGAAATTCAAATGTAATGTTTTAAGAATGTATTTCAGAAAGGATCCTTTCCTTTTCAAAGGAGGATTAAAAGATACATATTCAGCTTAGGTAAGTGTGCGTGCCTTCAACTCATAAGCCACAATGCAGGTCGCTTGATATATTGCCAACATATTCGAGTTCTAGAGCAGGTGAATTTCAAATGATGAAGTACTTGGCTGTTTGGAAAGAAAGAACATACGTGAAACTCCAAAGGTGACATATTAGTAGGCATTAATTTTCCTGCTATCGAATGTGTTATCATACATATCATTAATTATATTTACTAATCAATCTTGTAAAAAGTTTTTAACATTTACTACTGAAGGCTTCTTGTAATACATTTTGCCCTGAAAAATCAAATTATTTTAATTCAAAGCATATTATTTCAAATTTCTAACTGATTTCTTCCTTTCGCTTTCCTAAGTACACAAATTACAATTTGAGTTAATAGCTTCATTGTAAAAGCTATTTTTTGATTCAATGAGAGATAAGATGTTTCGCTCTGTTGAGATTAAATTTTTTCTTACATTGGTAACAAGGGTATAATTTATACAATTTCCTCGTAAAAATTTTTATGTTTTCAAAATACATAACATTAAACAAAATACATAAAATAAAAAAATATAGAAATCTACTAACTTTTAATATATGTAAAGTTTCGAAAATGAGTGAGAAAATAAATGTGTATATCAAACATAGAAAATAACTCATTTTGATTCTGTTCATTTAAAGTTAATAGAACACGCGCTGTATAAATTCCTTTTATAGCCTAATAAATTTTTAATCTCATAAATTGTTTAGTACTTTTAAATGTTAAAACATACTATAACTTTTTTATTTAACTTTACAGAATAAAATACACATTCTACTTCAATTGCATAGGAAGTTTTAGTCTATAATATGTTTATTTTGAATTTTATCTTGTGAAATAGAAAAAAAAAATTGTTCATTTGGTTAGGGCTATTTAAAAAAATACTTGAAAAACTAAATATTTTTTAATTATAATTTTATTTAATAACTTTGAAAGACATTCACTCTTAAAAGATCAAAATTATTTATTTTATGTAGAATTGAAAGTACTGAAAGACATTTGCTCTTCAGAGAGCAAAACTATTTATTTTATGTAGAATTTAAAGTATTAAAATACTGTAATGATGGACAGACAGTTTTAGTATTGAAAGGTACTATGTCTCCTTGAGGGGAAAAAGAATCTTCGAAATAACAGAATTTGATTAGTAATATCAAACAATTTTTTGTTCTGGATAAATATACGGTTTATTTTTAAAAGACATTTTTTGATAAAAATAATTATTTCATGACACTGAAAACTACTTTTTTTCTGCTATATGTATTACAAACTCAATAAAATATTTTTCAGATTTACGATATTTGCATTGAGTTAGTAATTTCAAAACATTTTTGGCGCATTAGTTTCATATATTTCTTATTGAAAACTTGGACGTTGTCTATTAATGCATTTGTCAAAAAACTGCCTTTTAAACTTTTTTTTAAATTACAGCTTATTTGGTACCAAGAAAAGACAAAATAGCTTTTAAGTTATTGCAAAACTTAAAATAATTATGTTTTATAAATAGTGTTCAACATAAATGAAATTCGATGCCTTGATTCGAAAGATAAAACGAAAGAAAATAAAAGCAATACTTAGTATACTATATCACTAGGAATATTTTTTAGAAATTCAATTGGAGATGTATTGTAATCTCACATTTTAATCAAAAATTAATTTCTAATAGATTTTAGTGTTTTATATGTTTCATATATAAACATTATATATAACAATTTTAGAACATCGTTAAAAATATAAAAATTAAAAAAATAAAATTATATTTACCCAGAGACCCTTATGTACCATTAAGCAATATCGAAAACACAATTCTCTATACACGTACATGAAAGTTCATGTCTACCGTCTACTGTATAATTAATTATGAATATTAAACTGAAAAAAATCACCTGATATATGTAAGTAGACGAAGATGCTAGTTTTTTTATCGTTTCTTGACCTCAACAGTGACTTTACGAGATCCGATTACTATTATTCACGAGTCAACATCTCTAAATTTAGGTTAAGATTTCTATTTGGATTAATGCTTCACTGCAGGAGGCAATATTAGAAACCTAAACTTAACCCTGTAGTTCTGTTATTTAAAATTTTAAGATTCGTCGTATTGATTACGGTGACGCCCCTCAGTGGCACTCATTATAATAGATTCTTTTTGTTTTGTTTCCTGTCATTTAACCCCTTGTAATTCTAAACTGCTACTTATCGAATCTCGAGTGTGGCGTCAGAATTGATTCGTGATTAAGTAACTTCTCCATTTTCGAGTGCCAACGCTCAGTGCATTGTTTGCTTCCGTGTAAGTAGAAGGTTGAAGGTTGTTCATGGTTATTAGGATTCTAAAGAAGTATACTGTCAGCATATATTACGCAAAAATACAGCTCTGAGTGAAAATATCGCTGTCAGGAGGAAATATTCGTTTAATTAGCTATACGTGGTGTCAACTTTATTGCTGAATATTTTGATTTTTGCAAACAAGAACGATAGTTCAGCTAGTACATCATTGTCTCCGTTACGTTGAAGGTAACTCTGTACGATTCTCTTGAACTAAATTTTAAATTAGTGAATTGTGTAGAATTGATAAACACAACGCCTTTAAGAGTACTTACTCGAGGCTTAAAATCTTCATTATAAGATCAATTATATTTTTTAATTCATAGTCAAATAAAACTTTTGATTCTATGCAATTAATTTTACAAATCCTTTAATAATACTCAATCTTTAAGTTTTTATTTATTTTTTGTCTTCTCAAGTAGTATAAATTTTAAATCAACACATAAAATAAGCACCAAATGAAAAGCTTAAAAGTAATTAACCCCAAATAACTATAAATATATCTGTAGTAGAAACTATATGTTTATATCAAATGGAAATAAAATATATGTTTTTTATCTGTAAAATATTTTTAAAAGTATTTGTCTATGAATAACAATTGAAAATAAAAACTGAAAAGAAATTGGGGAAATTATAAATTAAAAATATTTTATTATGCTATAAAATAAAATATATGAATTATGTTGCTATAATTAAAGCTCATAAAATGAAAAGAAATTAACTTAACTTCTATTTTGTATAAAAAATTAATCATTACTTAAAAATATTAAAAGTTATTTTTCGGCAAGTGAATTTCTGTTTTTTTTTTCATTATATATATTTATATATATAATGAAATTATATATATACATATATATATATATATATATATATATATATATATATATATATATATATATATATATATATATATAATTATAAATATAAATTTATATACATAATGAATGTGTATATATTTTATGTTTTATTAAAGTTATTGCTTTATGTAACAAAACTAAATATTTTTTTTAAAGTTTGATAATGTAGAAAAATATTCTGATTGAAGAAAATTTATTTTATACTAAATTAAAATTAGCTTGTTATAAGAAAATTATTTTAGCTCGAAAGGTATTCCCTATCCGTAAATGCATTTCACTGGTTAGTGATATTATATCAAACATTAATATCATTCAATAATACCATTGGTGTTTAAATTGGAATTTAAGTGCTATCGTTAGTATAAACATTCCTGTATGTTTGAATAGACTTTAAGCATTAAACACCATGCATTAATGCACTCTCTAACAAGTGTAGGTTTAACAAGTAACCAGTAATTCAATCGCTAAACCACCAATCGTTTAATAATAAACTGAATCGAGCAAACACACATGCACTCTTTGCTTTCCAAGGCCTTTTAATCGGATAGTGGTGTAGTAGCAATCATAAATGCCATTCAGTACTACTATCATTCAAGTTGGATTTTAAGATCTACAGTTGGTATAAATATTGCTTCAAGCATCAAGTACAGAATGCCATGCAGTAATTACAGTGCAACTATCATAAGTCGCCAATAACTCAATGATAAGTGAATCCAGTGAATATGCAAAGCCAATAATAGCACAGTTAGATAATGTGAATAATATGGAATAAAATTCAAAATAAACATAAATCATAAAATTTAGTCTAGGTAAATATTATAACATAACAGAAAATTAAATCCCTTAAATCAAAAAAAAAAGAAGAATTTAAAATATAATAAATACTAAGAAACTTAATTTTTTAAAATAAAATATTTTGAAATTTATGCATTTAAAGCTTTTTCTGTAAATATTTCCAAAATGAAAAGCCCTTAAAAACCTTAATTGAACAATATTATTTATTTCTGTAAAATAATAGCTTCATATAGATTAAAAATATCAAGATAAAATATTACAACAACAATAAAAATAAGATAACAGCTGAGAAATTGAAAAAAAATAGTGTTTAATTGAGAAAAAATACAAATAGGCTTATGTTAACACCATTGGAAAGTCAACGAAAAAATGTCTGTGAAGGTTTGATAGCTTTTACAATTTGCAATTATTCTCTTTGAAAGTCAAGTAAAAATCGATAGACTATCATTAAGAACTAAATTCTTTTGAGCTTCGAAAGCATACTTGAACTGTGAAAACTTCGAGCAAAAAAAGAATTGAATAGTTTAACAAATTGGATAAAAAATAGAAAGGTCTTTTGTCTCTTGCTGTTCATAAATTAAACACTGTTCTTAATTAGTCTAAGAATAAATCCTATAATAAATTGAGCTAAATAAAATAAGTTGAAATTACAGACTAATGCAATTAAAAAATTTGAGATTGAGAAAGATAATATTATATTTTCCTATTGTAAAATCACTAGATCCTCTGGTAGCTTGTGGGTGTCAAAGTTGTAGTGACACGGCTTACATCTTAATATAATAACAACATAATTCTACAACTTATTCTTACAACTTAAATGTAAGACTCTTTACAAAGTTTCAGAATAGAAATCACAGAGGCTCAGGATGAGCTGGCTATGGACCCAAAAATCCCAGGTTCGAGGTGAACCTAAAAAGAAATCTGCGGTCAGGTGCCCGTCAGATACCGGTTGTACAGTGGTACAAAAAACTAGAGATCCGCTCTCCAAAAAAACTCAACCTGTCGTTTCCTTCCCTACCTTCTTCCATCAATGTCCCGGCGAAAACTAGCGCCCCTGACGTCACCTTTCGAATCTTCCTATTGGCTTTTCCTTCCCGCGTCGCCGTCCTGATAACCCCCGACTAGTCCTTCTGTTGGCGTCTGGGATTGTGTCATTTCCGTCCTTCTAATCACCTCGAACATCTCAAGATGTATCGAACTGGATATCCTTTGTCGTTTAGTGTAAGTTTTCCAGAAAGAATGTAGCCTTGGCCTGGTTTTTAACAAAACTTCTTTGTGAAACTAATGGGGTGTCACTACGTCACACTATATATTGTATATATTTGTATTCGTAGAATAGGAATATTCTAGATCTATTGTAGATCTGTTGTAAGATTATACCGTTAAACTGTATTTCTGTTTTATATAAGGATATAATAGCGGAGTTTCAGTTAACGAAAGTTATGTAGTCAAACATATAAAAATTACTCTATCAAAGTATTAAAATGCTAGCTAAAATCTGAATTTCAGATAATTAACTGTAACAAAAATATATCAGAGATTATATTCCACAATTTGCATACTTTAACCCTCCGAGTGGAACACACCGGGAAAAAAAGGCTCCAAAAAATAAGCTAAAGCTTTATTGTGTCAGTGACCAAAGTGTTCTATCATTTTTTACTTCACCCTTCGCCCCACCCTCGTTATTGTCCCTTTACGTCCGGTTATAAATAGATATATAAATAGACATTATTGATTGTTAATTTTTAATACACATAAAGCTCGTCAATTCTCGAAGATCATCACATAAGAAATAATGTATTCTAAAAGTACGAATAAAAAACTTTTTTTTGAGAATTATTTATATTTTTTTACTAAAGTTATCCAAGGTATTACAGTGGTGCAATTAGAGGTATATATGTTACCGCAAACGAAATACTTCGGAATAGAGATTGACAAAGCCATGATAAGCTATCGGCTTCTTTGTTCCTCAGAGAGTAGGGGTGCATCCCTCAATAAATGTTACTCAAAGAGGGGTGAAGTTCCTAAACAATCGACCTGACCCTCCTACCTCATAATTTCATGGGTGAAAACACTGTCAGAAATACACAATACATCTAATTTTGGAACGTTTTTGGGGGTCGGAAATTGTTTGTGACAGCTGGCGGAATTGTACGTGCAAACCGCTTTGA